>JAFMOB010000367.1:554835-597335 GCA_018985215.1 Larimichthys polyactis
ACATTTTAACGACCAGTTCAACAAAAACAGCTGAAATAAAGTTCTGTCTGTCAATGATGACACAATAACTAATGTGTTTATCACGGTAACGATAAAAACAACGATAAATAAACACCAGCCTAATTTATACAGACTACAAATAATCTATAAAGACTACAAATAATCTATAAAGACTACAAATAATCTATAAAGACTACAAATAATCTATAAAGACTATAAATAATCTATAAAGACTGATTAATAACAGCTTTATCGAGGCTGACGCTCGCTCTCTGTGTCTCTAATCATCTGACACAAATCTAATTAAACTTCTTCCTGTCATTATATTCTGTGGCGTAAATTGTGAGTTGGACTCAGATTTAGAAGCTGGTTCATGAAATAAACAAAGTGAGAACACACACAGGTCGATGATCAGAGTTCTTAGTCTCAGGAGACATTTCAGGCTCTGTGGAGGTTTGACAGATCTGAGCGTCTGATCGGCAGCCGGAGTGTGAGGAAAGAGACTCCTCCTCTGGAGGAAAGAGCTCGTCGTGTGAGGAAAGAGCTCCTCGCTGTGAGGAAAGAGCTCCTCTCTGTGAGGAAAGAGCTCCTCGCTGTTGAGGAAAGAGCTGTCGCTGTTGAGGAAAGAGCTCCTATATGTGGGAAAGAGCTCCTCGCTGTTGAGGAAAGAGCTCGTCGCTGTTGAGAAAGAGCTCGTCGCTGTGAGGAAAGAGCTCGTCGCTGTTGAGGAAAGAGCTCGTCGCTGTGAGGAAAGAGCTCGTCGCTGTTGAGGACAAGAGGGCTCGTCGCTGTTGAGGAAAGAGCTCGTCGCTGTTGAGAAAAGAGCTCGTCGCTGTTGAGAAAAGAGCTCGTCGCTGTTGCGAAGAAAGAGCTCGTCGCTGTTGTGGAAAGAGCTCGTCGCTGTTGAGGAAAGAGCTCGTCGCTGTTGTGGAAAGAGCTCGTCGCTGTTGTGGAAAGAGCTCGTCGCTGTTGAGGAAAGAGCTCGTCGCTGTTGTGGAAAGAGCTCGTCGCTGTTGAGGAAAGAGCTCGTCGCTGTTGAGGAAAGAGCTCGTCGCTGTTGTGGAAAGAGCTTGTCGTTGTGAGGAAAGAGCTCCAGCGGAGCAGAGACGCAGTGAGGAGCTCTTTACTCACTGCGTCTCTGCTCCGCCTTCCTCCATGTTTGTCAGTATGCGTGTTGGGCTGTGAGTGTGTCGTGCACATACACACGTCATCAATGGGAATTTATCGTTTTTATCGTGGGATGACATGTTCTTACCGTGGGGAATGTTTTTGACGATATATCGTAAATTACGACATATCGCACATTCCTACAATCTATAATTTTGTCCCCGGTGTGTATCCACAAAGTGAGGGAGACTTTCCGGTCAGAGCTCAGAGTCTGTTCACCGACCTGAAGAGATCCAAGCCGCAGACACAAGATTTAGATTTTTATGCTCTGCGTCTGGTCCCTGTGATTTTTTAAAAGGTGCTGTATGAATAAAGTTTATTATTAATATAAAGTGATGAATGTGTTGTGATGTCTCTGCAGGCCAATCTTAAAGCTGATTCGACCACCAAGACTCTGATCCAGCGATGCCAAGACCTGGTGAAGATCATCGATGACTATCCTGCAAAGGTAACTCGATCTGTCACTGTCCAACATCAGCAGGTTTCACGTGGATCGCTGTGAGACTTATGTTCGAGCGTTAGCCGCTGTCGTGCAGGTACAGCGAGACGTGCTGACGTGTTTTATACGTTTGTTTGATAAAAATATTATCATAGCTGATATTGATACGAAAGCACACGAGCAGCCTCCGTGTGGCGAATCTGAACACTTCACAGTCTGAACGAGCTCGCTGCACAGAGATCAGGATCGGGTCATCGGATCATTGGCTGAGTGCAACAGACAACGCCGCAGACTCAGTCAGCTGTTTGTCGACGAGCGGACGCCGCTGGGCTCGGCCGACCTTTTATGGTTAATGCTCGGTGGTCGAGGAGACAGCTGCGAGGACGGCGGCTCAAAGTGACTCAGTGTCTTCACTTTCACGATCAAAGGCTGAATGAGTCGTGGTGACACTGCAGTCTTTGTGCAGTTTACCGTGTCAGATTAGAGACGAGTTGACGAGTCTGAAAGTTGAGATGCAGCAGGATGGTCGTCTGGACAACTCTGTGAATGATTTTATTTATTTTCAGCGTGCGTGAGTGTTTGAGTCCGTCTGATGTTTTAAAGAAAGTCTTGTTCATCTGTGACAGAACGTCTGTTAGTTTTGTGGTTGTTGTCATGCACAGACTCCGTGTGTGAAGTTTCCAGCCTGCCACGTGTCGACTGATGACTCCAATCCTCAAAGCAGTCCAGATAATTCAGTTATTTCTGGCATGTTTGAGAACAGCTGTTCACTGAGTGAGAGGATGAGGCAGCAGCGTAACACTGTGAGGACAACACTGCACTATAAAGTGCAGCAAGATCCACAGCTGACTCCTTCAAACAGAGATAAAAGATTTATATATATATATTAACAGAATAACAGAAGTCTAATTTATTTCACCGATTCTAAACTGACAAGTCTCTGACATCACGTGTCTTTCCTCCCATCCTTCTTCCTAACTCACACGTCACGTCAGTGCAGCTCTGTGTCACCATAATAACATGTGTTACGTGTGTGTGTGTGTGTGTGTGTGTGTGTGTGTGTGTAGGAGCTGCACCTGATCTTCCCCTGGCTGGTGGAGAGTGTGTTTGGCAGTCTGGACGGCATCATCGCCGGCTGGAACCTCAGACTGCTGCACTCGCGGAGCAACGAGTTCAACATCGTCCTGGAGTTCCTGAACCCGAGGTGGAGCCTTCGTGTGTGTGTGTGTGTGTGTGTGTGTGTGTGTGTGTGTGTGTGTGTGTGTGTGTGTGTGTGTGTGTGTGTGTGTGTGTGTGTGTGTGTGTGTGTGTGTTGTAAGAATCAAATCAAACGTTGTTTGTCTCTCTGGTTTCTTCTCAGCGGGCCGATGATGAAGCTCGTGTACAAGCTTCAAGCAGAAGAGTACAAATATGAGATTCCTGTTAATTATCTGCCGGTAAGACAATCTTTGTTTTTCATTGGACACAGTTGTGTTTGTTTATTTCACCGTTAAACTCAGTAGCCTGATGTCTCGTCCTCGGTGTCTCTCACAGGGTCCCGTGAAGGCCTGCATCCAGGAGGGAGTCCTCCCTGACTGTCCTCTGTTCCACAACAAGCTGCAGTTCCCTCTGTCCGGTCTGCTCACCCTGAACCTCGCGCTCAGTATCCTTCAACACAAACGCTGATCTGTCCGAGTTTCTTCATTTAGCTTTCTGATCCTGGTGATGGAACGAACAGGAGTCTGACTGATGTGAAAGTTTAGATTTCAGAGGACAGACTGCACACAGCAGATTTCATGGATCAGTTGAAGAGCTGCAGATCATTTGACTCCACAGATGAATCTATGAAATGTAGTAAAATACTTCCTGTAAGGTGACGTCCTAAAATGTCTCTTGTCCAATCAAGAGTTCAAACCTGGTTCTGTTGGTACTGAGCACCAGATTGTTGTCCCTGCACCACCTCGCTATGTTAGAGTTGTCTGCAAATGTGTTGTTAGACTTGCTGTCTAAACTCAGGAGGGTTCATATGAAACTGTTCACGTTGAGTTCTTCCTTAATGTTCTGCAGATCCGTTTGAATTCTTCATGTTTAATTTCGCCTCCTGTCTCATCACGCCGAAGGTCAGTTTGTCCTTTCGCTGATACTTCTCTGTCTTGTCTTGTCAGTCGTAGACTGTTGGAGACGAAACTGTGGCTTCATGACGTCATCTCATGTTTTCAGATCTACCCTCAAGGTCATCATGGAAGCTCCACTGACAGCGCCTACTTTGTGCTCGTGGACGCTTATCTCAAGTATTTCCTCCCCAGTGAAGGAAGTGTGCCCCCTTCCCCTTTCTCTGACTCCAGAGGCTCCGTCACTGCACCGTCACCGAGGTACTCGCAGCAGGAGAAGTTTAATGAACCTGTTGGAGTCAAATCTGTCTGAAGATTATCAGCAAACACCTTCCTCCTTTAACTCCAACAGGTCCTCCAGTGTTTCTTTTGCCGGTTACGGCGTTCACAGCCCGAGTCTCCTCAAACATCACATATTCCACCAACCCTCGGTCAATGCCGACCCCTCAGCTCAGGAGATCTGGAGGTCTGAAACACTCTTACAGGTAACACACACACACACACACAAGGTACTGTCAAATGAATGAAAGGTGTGTGAATTGTGTGTGAGGCTTAACCTGAGTGTGTGTGTGTTTAGATGTTCGTGGAGATCTGGCTCCATCACTACTCGTTGGAGATGTACCAGAAGCTTCAGTCTCCTCAGGTGAAGGTAAGAGAAATACTCCTCCACCTCCCTTCTTCCTCCACCCTGCACCACAGCATCGCACGGCTAGCTGTTGACTGGCTGACCACAACCCTGCCCACCTCCCTCCACACCTCCACCATCTCTGTCCTATCAGAAAAATGGTGCCACAGTCAGGAGGTCCAACTCCTATAGAGTGTTCTGTGTTTTAAGATGAACCTGATCATCTATGAGTCATATCAGCTGATACTGACCACATGTTGCTTTGACGTAGCAGCTGGTGTAACATCATAACTGCTCGGCTTGAAGTCTGTGAAGGTTCTCAGTCATCCAGGTCGTCTTTCTTCAAAAAGGTTCAGTCTGGGTACAAACTGGACTGTTTGTAGATCCGTGAAGATGTTTCCTCTGAAGGTGCGGAGTCTTGAGTATCTATACTAGGAAAGATCATAGATCAGCCCGATGTTTGTTAGTGCTCCTCGTTGTTGTGATGACAGAGTGTGACTGACGACCATCAGTCACACCCGAACATCAGGTGATCCGAACGACGGTCGTTCACACCTGAACATCAGGTGACCCGAACGACGGTCGTTGACACCTGAACATCAGGTGACCCGAACGACGGTCGCTCACGCGAGCGCCGGGTAACCCGAACGACGGTCGTTCACATGAATATCAGGTGACCATCAACGACTCTGACGACAGTGGTCACAGCAACAAGGAGCCCTAACAAACATCGGGCTGATCTCTGATCTTTCTTAGTATAAACACTCAGAACTGAAGAGGCTTCTTGGATGAGAGGTGAAACGTCTTCACAGATCTACGAACAAGTCCAGTTGCCCCAGACTGAACCTTGCTAGGTGTAAAAAAAGTCCAAGCTTCTCTGTTGTAGGACACATTTTGTCTTTGTCGTGGCTCTATAGAAACGTTTTGTCGCAACATGAACCGGAGCTTCTGCAGATTAATTCCAGACCTGGTCCAGTAAAGTTAGACACGATGTAAGATCAATAAATCCCTGTTTTTGGCTAAAAGGCAGCCTGCTGTATGTCACTGCTCTGCATCTGTGTCCAAGGTCAAGGTCTGCTAATAAACAAACGTGTGTGATCCTGACCTCTGTCTCACATTTTTACTGATATTCGATATCTGAATCCACTGAGCAGCTCGTTCAATGTTTCAGCTTTAGGTGAGATCAGGATTAAAAGATGTTTGTCACTGTTTGATGTCACTTCCCTCATAACATAACTGTGTCCACACTGCAAGCAGCACATGTCAACATATTATCCATAACCCTTTGGCTGCAGGCGTGACTCAGTTTTCTCGTCCGTGCTCCGACGTTAGAAGCATCAAACATTAAAGAACGAGGAGCTGCGTTCAGGAATCTGCCATGTTTCCCTGTAGTAGTGCTTTTGCCTCCTTTCACCACGACCTCCGCATGCTGCATGTTCACGTCTCCATGTGTCTGCATGCTCTGTGTGTGCATGTGAAACACCGACATAAAGCCATGATACCGTGAAAGTTTCTGTGACTCTGTAGAAGAGAAGCTCCCTCCATCGACAGAAATGAAGTGTGAAGTTTAGTCTCTCGTTCCTGTGGAGCTTCCTCAGCGTGATTCTTTGTTTCCTCAAATCTCTACAAACGAGGTGGCGAGTACAACGTCAACATGAACCATAAAGTCACATTATCACAAATACGACAGGACAAAATAAAACGTTATTTCCCTTTGAATGAATTCTCCATTTTGAACTGTAAATGACAGTAGAGATTCATTGAGAGAAGTTGACTGATCTCATCAGGGTTTTGAAGTGACTCCAAAGAGGCCGTGATGGTCCAGTAAAGTCAGAACACTGTAAAACATGAATGTTCTGATCGTCGTGTCCTCCAGGCTAACTTTACAAAGTGTACACACTTTAGTAGAATCGAGGTTAGACTTAAAAACGTGGAGGTGAAATAAAGATGTTCGTGCTATCAGCCTGGAGATCCTTTAAACCAGCGTTGCAACTTTCCGATACATTTCTGTAAACTGGTAATATTCCAAATCAGAAACTCCACAGGAATTTAATGGGAATTTATGTAATTTAAAGTGTATCATATCCAAACATAAATCTAAACATTTAGTTTTGTCATGAGCAGACATGCAATGGATGGATGGATGGGCAACTGGACTGTTTGTAGATCTATGAAGACGTTTCCTCTGAAGGTGCCGAGTCTTGAGCATCTATACAAGGAAAGATCATAGATCAGCCCGATGTTTGTTAGTGTGACTGACGACCATCAGTCACACCCAACATCGGGTGACCCGAACAACAGTCGTTCACAGCGAACGTCAGGTGACCATCAACGACTCTGACGACAGTCGTCACAGCGACAAGGAGCACTAACAAACATCGGGCTTTCTTAGTATAAACACTCAGAACTGAAGAAGCTTCTTGGATGAGAGGCGAAACGTCTTCACGGATCTTCAAACAACTCTAGTTGCCCCAGACCCCCAGAATATTCCAAATCGGAAACTCTACGGGAATTTAAAGTGTATCATATCCAAACATTAATCTAAACATTTAGTTTTGTCATGAGCAGACATGCAATGGATGGATGGATGACTGGATGTTTTAGTCACGATTATGCTGAAATATATTTTCCCAAACTATATTTAAGTTCCCTGTTAAAGGACCAAACTTCAGTTTTCTAGGTTTATTCTCATGGAAAGTTTCCAACTTTGAAAATTCCTGGCATTTTGCAACTCTAGTTTAAACCTTAGAGTATCATCCAGTGAGCTGCTTACAAATAAAATAAATCAAGTAGACATGTTCTTAACATGTTGTCGATGTGATGTTTGATGGATCACAGTGAGTCTTGATGCTGGTGTTGTTTGTCTCCGTCTGTAGTTCTTCAGCTTCGACCCTCAGCTGTTTGCATGACGCCGTGTAAACACTGTTTCCTCGGGATCTGTGGCGCAGCATCGATGTCTGTAGTGACTTTAAATTATTGATTAATCTGATGATTATTGGAGCCATAAAACAAGCTCAAGGCGACAGCCTCAGGTGTGCAGAGGAAACAGTGAGACAGTCCTTCAGCTCTTTGTGTTCACCTGATTTTAAATGACCTGCAGCGTTAAGTGTGTCTCACCTGTACGAGGGCTGTGAGGTGTGACCGCAGACAGCAACATGGATGTGTTACTGCACACACCTCGTGAGATAAAAGATACAAAGACATTCTGATGAACGATCTGTGAGGTCACATCGCACAGCCCTCACCTGAGCTCAAGACTCACCTCGATCACGTTAACACTGTGTCGACTTACCGTGTTGTTCTGTGTCCATCCTGTGAAGAGTCCACTCAAACTGCAAGAGTTTGTCCAAGAAACACTCAGATCCACACTTTAATCTGGGTTAGGATACCATTAGGGATGCAAAATTCCATGAATTTTCTAAATTGGAAACTTTCCATGGGAATAAACAAGAAATTAAGGGGAATAAATGGGAATAAACCGGGAATTTATGGGAATTAAATGGGAATTTACACAATTGAAGGTTGGCCTTTTTAACAGGGAATTTAAATACAGTTGGGGAAAATATATTTTAGCATGATTTTGACTAAAACAACCAGATCTGCTCTTCCTCAAACACTCACACTGTTTACTGCTTTTATTAAGCAGTTTTATCATCACGCAAAACGAAACCTTCCAGTTGTGAGTTGACTCTGTTAATGATGTTAAACATGAGGGATGGGAATCGTGTCCACCCATCTGGATACAAGGTGGAGTATTGATCAGTGACAAATGATCAGTGATAATTGATTAGTTACGTCCGTTTGGTCCCGTGTTGAAATGATTCCCATCCCTCCGTCCACGTCGCTGTCCATCTGGACTGCAGGAGATGTCTCTTCTTCATCGTCCCTCAGCGGTCATGGCGTTTTGTTCCCACAGTCAACATGTTCTTTGTGTTTGTCTCCTCTCTTGTCTCCTCTCTTGTCTCCTCTCTCGTCTCCTCTCTTGTCTCCTCTCTCGTCTCCTGCTTCCTTCCTCCTTGATGTTTTTGGATGATTGTTTCTGTCTGGTTGCACTTTTCTTCTTCTTCTTTGTTTCGCTGCCTCCTTTTCTCCTGTTCTCATGGAAACCTTCCTCCTCTTCCTCCTTCCACCCCTTTTCTCTCTTCACTATTGTTCCTCCTCCTCTCTCCTCTTCTTCCTCCTCCACCTTGTTTTTCCTCATCCTCCTCCACCCTCACCCCTTCCTGGTGGTTTACGGGGGAACAGCTGGCGCTGCTTCAGTATCGCCTCAGTATGTCCAGCATGCCGTGCCAACCCTACGCCCCACCAGGCTCTGGGACCCTCCACACCTACCAAGTACTTTTACCTTTTCATTCACCCCCGCCCCTCTGGGGCCTCCTGGAGGTAAACTCAATGAGTTCAGGTCAAAGTCAAGGGTACTTCTCTAACACCGACAAACACGGTGAGACATTGTCCCTCTAGTTTTAGAGCTGCAGCAAACGGCCTCTTCTCACTTTTTCCTAATCCACTCTACGTTAAACTTAAAGCCACGTTTCCTGACGTTTGGCTGACTGCTTGAAGAGGGCAACTGTCGATCTTGTCATGTAGAGTTCCTACAACAAGCAGCAGTGTTTGGTCCAATTTAATAAAGCAGACATTCAACCTCTCCGTCCTCCATGATGGACGGCGGTCGACAGTTTGCTCCAGTCTGACTGATAACTTTGAATTTCTACAGAGAAGTATCCTTGACGGGAAAAGTAATCCTGGAATGAAGCTTTGGAGTTTTTAAATATTTTGGCATGTTTTTTGGTTTGCATGTCTGGTGTGCTTTGATGCTTCACGTGTTCGACACTGCTGCTCTCGCTAAAGCAAAAGAAACTATGACACGTGGCCAATCATCAGATCGTTTGATTATTATAATTAATTATTGTTAATGTTTGTATCGGCCGACATGACGTAGAAGAGGAAACTTTGAATCGTTGTGATGGAGCAGCTTTGCTTGAAGCAGTTCATGGAGCACTGAGGTCCCACCTTTATGTTCACTGCAGCTTATTAAAATGATAAATCACAGCTTTGGTGGAAATTATTTAAAAAATCCAATTGACTAAATCAAGTCAGGTGTATTTTATATCACCATTAACAGAGTCACAACCTCAACTCTTCTTCTGGTTGTTCTTCTGGTTCTGGTTGTTCTTCTGGTTCTTCCTCTTCTCCTCCTCCTCCTGGTTCTTCTTCTGGTTCATTTTCGTTCTTCTGGTTCTTCTTTTTCGTTCTTCTGGTTTTTCTTTTTGTTCTTCTGGTTCTTCTTTTTCGTTCTTCTGGTTCTTCTTTTTCATTCTTCTGGTTCTTCTTCGTTCTTCTTCTTTTTCGTTCTTCTGGTTCTTTTTCATTCTTCTGGTTCTTCTTTTTCGTTCTTCTGGTTCTTCTTTTTCGTTCTTCTGGTTCTTCTTCGTTCTTCTTCTTTTTCGTTCTTCTGGTTATTTTTCGTTCTTCATTTTCGTTTTTCTGGTTCTTCTTTTTTTCATTCTTCTGGTTCTTCGTCTTTTTCGTTTTTTCTAGTTCTTCGTCTTTTCGTTCTTCTGGTTCTTCATTTCGTTCTTCTGGTTCTTCTTTTTCGTTCTTCTGGTTCTTCTTTTTCATTCTTCTGGTTCTTCTTCGTTCTTCTTCTTTTTCGTTCTTCTGGTTCTTTTTCATTCTTCTTGTTCTTCTTTTTCGTTCTTCTGGTTCTTCTTCGTTCTTCTTCTTTTTCGTTCTTCTGGTTATTTTTCGTTCTTCATTTTCGTTTTTCTGGTTCTTCTTTTTTTCATTCTTCTGGTTCTTCGTCTTTTTCGTTTTTTCTAGTTCTTCGTCTTTTTCGTTCTTCTGGTTCTTCATTTTCGTTCTTCTGGTTCTTCTTTTTCGTTCTTCTGATTCTTCTTTTTCGTTCTTCTGGTTCTTCTTCTTTTTCGTTCTTCTTCTCCTTCCTCGTTTTTCTGGAAAGCAGAAGGTTCTAGGATTACCACAAACTTGAATAAACACTGATGTATCTGCAGCAGTTTAGTCTTCATCAGTCAGATAGTTGTTTTTATTTTTATTATTTTATTGAACCTTTATTTTATCAGATGAGTCATCAGAAGAACGTGAAGAAAAAAATCAGATCAAACTAAAAATAAAATGTTCAGTGTCATTAAAAAGCTTCATGTGTTCAAACATCGAACTGAACTGAGCTGGTCTGGACTGACTAACCGGTCCAGCGTCAGTCTGTGAGACCTTTGTGCTCTGGTTGTTGTTTGGCTGCTTTTGGACTGGGATGCGTTACGATTGGCTGCTTCTTATTTGTTAAAGCTGGGGGCTGATTGGGTGTTGGTGCGTCCGTGCAGCACTTTGTGACTCTACGTCTTGTTTTTGTTTTTTTAGGAGCCCTTCAGCCCGACGGAGGAGCACGTGCTGGTGGTGCGTCTCCTTGTGAAACATCTGCACGCCTTCTCCAACAGCCTGAAGCCCGAGCAGCTGTCCTCCACCTCCTCGCCATCGGCCCACTCGCACGCACACACGAGCCCGCTGGAGGAGTTCAAGAGGTCGGCCGAGTCTTACGTCATCTCTCAGTGAAACTTCTTCCAGTTTAACGTGTTGCGTAATGTCGTGTACGAGAGAGGTCGTGCCTGTTTCCAGATCAGCTGAATTAATCCGAGTATTAAACGCCCAGTGTGTCATTTTTAGGTTTATATCTTCCAGATAGTACGCTATTCATTTGTGTCACTAAATCCTACAGACTGGACATTTTTTTTAAAAGGTTCTGAATCGAGGCCCGTACATCAGATACAGCTGACACTGGGTCAGGTTTAAGTCCAAGAATAACAGAAGAACTTTAAATTGGACTTACTGTCTTCACTTGCTCACCGCTGAGTGTTGACCTACAAAATAATCTCAAACTACAGGGATTAAACGTTCAGACTGAGTTTGACTGGACCGGGCTGATCCTGTAACATGAACAGATGTTGGTTCGTCTTCCCTGCAGGGTGGTGGTGCAGCGCTTCGTGCAGCAGAAGCTCTACCTCTTCCTCCAGCACTGCTTCGGTCACTGGCCTTTGGACGCCTCGTTCAGAGCGGCAAGTTTCACCCAAAAGAAATATTCATTTATTTATGTCTGCGTTAACCTGCAGGCTGAAGAGAACAACCGTCCTCTGCTGTCAGCACTTTGGTTTAAGAGAGTGTGTCTTGTGTGTTCAGGTGTTGGAGACGTGGCTGAGCTACATCCAACCGTGGAGATACACCGGAGAGAAGACCAATCCACAGCCCGACCAGAACAGAACAGTCCCGGACAAATGGTGAGTTTTTCTTAAAGTAGTCTGTGTAAGTTATGAAATTAAATAAAATATGCTGATTATGGTTCGTTAGGTGATGATGTTCTGACTTTTCCAGGGAGTCGTTTGTCCAGGAGAACCTGCTCATGTACACGAAGCTCTTCCAGGTTTTCCTGAACAGAACCGTGAGGACGGACCTGGTTAACGCCAAGAACGCACTGATGGTGTTCAGGGTGGCCAAAGTGTTCGCTCAGCCGAACCTCGCTGAGATGATCCAGAAAGGTGAGAACTAAAAACACACGAGGTGAAGAAGTGATGAGTGTCATCTCTAATCAAACATCTGTCTCCAGGCGAGCAGCTGTTTCTGGAGCCAGAGCACGTCCTGCACCACCGACAGCCCCGCGGCTACCTGACGCCAGGCCAAGGAGGCAGCTTCCTGTCGTCGCGGCAGCGGGTGGTGACAGATATGGTGTTCAGGGTGAAGAGTCACGTGTACGCGTTGGAAGGCCAGGACTGTCAATACAAACAGATGTTTGGCACGGAGCTCAGAGGAGCCGTAAGTTCTGTCGCCGTCTCTCAGCTGCTCACAAACCTCAGTGAGAAGTCGTCCTCGTGGTTCTGAACGTTCTGTCCGGTTCCACAGGTCATGAAGTTAATCCAGATCATCGCGCAGGCCAGACAGACGGCCAAGAGGATATCCGATCACTCCAACGAGGTGGCGGCCAATAACTCGTTCCTGTCCTGGTTCGGGATGGGCTCCTCCGACCCGAACAACACCTTCAACGGCGCCGAGCCAGAGGAGAGCGGAGAGTGTTTGAAGAAGACCCACGAATTCCTGGACAGAGCTCTGGAGAACCTGTGTCAGATCTTCAAGGTCAGTCAGTCTGTTTAGTTGATTCGATGATGGAGGTTTCACGTGTTGTCAGAAGAAAGTTCTGGACGTTAACGTTACACTTCTTGGTCTTTGCAGCTGAATCAGGGTCAGCTGACTCAGCTCATATCCAACCTGGGTTCCTCTCAGGACGATGGGAACTGCAAGCAGCTGCCCGACTGCATCCAGGGAGAGAACGGACTCATTCTGACGGACCTGGGCCGGAGGCAGGTCAGTACCAGAGAAAGGAGGGCAGGTGTTGGACCTGTGGGCCGAGCAGCAAACACTAAAATCTGACTCTGTGTGTGTAAACATTTGTGCAGATCATAAGTGGACTGCGCAGGTTCGACATTCACTATCAAGGAGACCCGGAGCTCCAGCCAATCAGGAGCTACGAGAACGCCCTGCTGGTCAGGCTCTTCTACAGGATCTCGTCTCTGATTAACGACAGGGTAAGTTGCTGCTACAACTTGACGCAACGCCTGATCATGTCTGAACGCATGCTTACCCTGAAACCATACCCGGACCAAACCGGACCGTCCTGCATCAACTTCAAACCCATTCCATTAGATTCTCTGTGTCTGGCTTCCTGTTAGCTCGAGGTGCTCTGTGTAAATTGACGCAGGCTGCTCGCGGCTTCTGGGACGCTTCTGAACCGGACCGCGGCGGAGCCGGTGGGGTTTGAAACATTGACTAGAACGGCCGTGTATCACTGCAACAACCGCCCGATGGAATCTGGGGGTTAAGAGTCAAAAGAAGTCCTCAGAGATGTGGACAACCAAAAACTTAAAGCTGGAGACGTGCTCACCTCTGCTCTGTAGACAGGTTAGTTAGTTGATAGGTACTGCCATTGTCTTTCCTGAAGTCCACGATGATCTTAGTGGACTTCTTGGTAGACTTCTTGTTGGACTTCTTGGTAGACTTCTTGTTGGACTTGTTGGTGGACTTCTTGTTGGTGGACTTCTTGGTAGACTTCTTGTTGGACTTCTTGGTAGACTTCTTGTTGGACTTCTTGGTAGACTTCTTGTTGGACTTCTTGTAGACTTTGACTTGGTAGACTTCTTGTTGGACTTCTTGGTAGACTTCTTGTTGGACGTCTTGGTGTTGATGGTGAGGTTATTGTTCATGCATCAGGTCACCAGGTGCTGGACCTCCTCCTTGTAGTCCATATCGTTGTTGTTGTCGGCGATCTTGATGATGGTGTTGGGATCATGTTCAGGTGTGCAGTCAGGTGAAGAAGGAGTAGAGGACTAGAGTAGACTCTCTGTTCTAGATCTTCAGGTATGATGAAGTGCTTGTTTCACATTAAAAAAAAAACCAACAGGGTCGATCATCTTTAGCATGTTCTGTTGAAAACAATCAGTTGAATTTTGAATTAACCTCTGAAATGTTGGAACGTTTCTCCTCCCGCAGTTCGAAGGACACATGAATGCTCTCTGCTCTCGTCCAGACTTCCTGGGTCGCCTCGGTCGTCACTACTTGGCCGACCCGGATTCATCCACCCAGCTGAAGCACAGCCCGGTGTCCCGGCGGACATTGGAGAGGAACCGGCAGCCTCGGCTGAGCCTGCGTCCGCTGGCCAGCTACAGGACGTTACTGCTGCTGCTGCTCTTCTACGCGTTCGGAGCTCTGCTGTCGTTCGGACCCGCGTCCAGCACTCTGCTCCTCCTCGCGGGAGGATTCCTGTACGGACTGTTCATGGCGCTGTTCGGAGACAAACTGAAGACGCACTAGCTGCCAATGTTTGACACAACTAATATTAAATGTTTGATGAACAGTATTGTATGTTCTTCATTTAGAGTATTTTCTATTAACCTGACAGTTTTTTTCATCGTTAGGATGAGAAAACATTTTAAAAACGCCAAATTCTGAAGTAAGAAGCTTCGACTGATAATCAAACAGCTGCCAGAAAAGTTTGTTTTTCTGATCGATGCAGCTCGATCTCGATCCCTGTGGTTCTCCTGAGGTTTGTATCTGAACATTGAGTAAACTCTTCCAGGACTTTAAGGGTCAGTGTTCGTAGGAACCCCGTCGGCTGTAGACCGGCAGCTCTTTCGTTGCTTTTGATACGACTGCTTTTAAACGTGCTTCTTATGATCTTGTAAATAAATCCGCCGCTTTTTCAACAAACGTCTGGAAACAGATAAAGGCCAAAACTTTTCAAATTGTGCTGATGGAATAAAATATTTTTTCTTCTCAGTGAAAGCTGAACGAGTCTTTGTCCAAAAGAATCGATGAACAATTTGCACTCGTTTGTTTTCTGCATCATTCATTCACACAACCTGAGAAAAGGTAAATAATGAGTAACCGTAGAATTATGGTGACTAACAAATGTGTTTGATTTATTTACTGTGTCGTCCAATCAGGCTCCAGACTTCACTGATCAACTTTTCAAACAATATTTTGGTTTCGGTAACCTCGCTGTTTTTCCAGGGCCGTTTGAACGGATCTCAAACTGCTGATGACTAAGTGAGAAGTGTTTAAAGTGGCAGGAAGTGGACAGCGGTGTGAAAATGTATTTATTACCAGATGTGTGAACAAGTTTAAAATAAAAAATAGACAATAACTTTTGCATAACATATAAAACTGACTTGTGCAAATCTTGCAGGGAACTCAATTTGACTTTTTATAAAAAAGTTAAACCATCAAACATGTTTCCAAAGTTGTTTGACTTGCCTTAACATCACCTGGTCATTTAACTTTTATCTTAAACAATGTTAAGTTTAACTTTAACTGAGATGTTGCTAACCCAGGTTGTTTTATTTGCCTTGGTGTGACAGGCTGTTATTAGTCATGAACCACTCTTGGTAGTACCAGCTTCATTGCCTGCAAGTCCTGGAATTTCCTCAGAAATTCCGACCCAAGTGGCAATTGGGTAGAAAAGAGTTGGACCATGTCTTTCTCACTTCCTGACCCATCTTCTTCCTCATGTCCAAACTCGCTGTCTGAATCGGTATCAAGTTGATTTCCTGATCCTGAAGCAGAAAATTGTACAGCAACAGTTTTTTTTGTTTTTGTTTGCTGAAATAAATGCTATATAAAACTAAAATGTATAAAACACTCAAAAAGCAAATTCATATTAAAAAAATCAAATCAAAAATAAATCTTTTGACCAACTTCAGTCCTAATCATAACTATCAAATTTTCATGTATTTCTTAAATAATTTTAACCCTTTAATGTCATTTTGGGAACATGAACCCACATGATAAAAAAAGCACAAAATTTGAGAATTTTCTATACATTAAGTGCAAAGTGTAATTTTTTAGGGAGGACTATTAGACCCTTGGATATGTCAATAATCGACAACAACATTGATTTGAATGCATTATTATTTTTTGAGCAGTGTCAGTTTATTAAAAAATGAGTGTGAGCGATCTATTGGGGCAAAAAAAAAATGTGTCTTCTAAAAAGTGCTATAAAATATTATATGTGCATATTTTTTTTCACTTTCATTGCATTAAATCTTTTGACCAACTTCAGTCCTAATCGACTATCAAATTTTCATGTATTTCTTAAATAATTTTAAACACTCAACAGCAGTGTTGCATTTTTTAACCGTCTACAGTATGTCTACTCAAATCAAGAATTTTGTTCATATATTTATAGCTAGCATTATTTTAGCAAACAAAATGTAACTGGTGCAGTGTATAGAATTCAGCTTTGCTTTAGTTTAAAACCTTAACTTTAGATTAGGCTATTTTGCAGTCCTTGTTCCTTTGTTGCAGAAACGTGATGAAAAGTTTAAACTCACAATTCATAAGTACCTTTAGTGTATAGAAAGTTGAGAAATATGAATTAGCTGATGGATCAAAGTTGAGAGTTAATGCTTCACTAAGACGAGCCTTGTTCTTCGCGATGTTGTGTAGCGCCAAAACTGCTCAAGTCAATTTGAAATAACTTGAGCACATTTTTATATGGCATCAAAAATGCCCAAGTCAACTAGATGACTGAGGCAGATAGTGTTTTTTGAATGTTACAAGTCTTCTGATTGGCTGAGGACATAGTCAATTATACAGGCTGGTGCAGCAGTGATAGGAGAGCAGAGTTTTTGTCAAACTAAATAACAAGAAAAAGAAAATAAAAACAATAAAAAACAAGAACTGAAAGAAAAATAAACTTCTTTGGAATAATGAGACAGCAGGAGCAGCTAATAAACATAAATCTAATCATCCTCTTTGTCTCTAACTGCTCTGTTCCACTGTCACTCTGACTTTATGTGATAATATCTTCAGTTCATCCACAGTGCTAATGTATGGAAACATGTTGTCAGTGAAAGTGTGTGTGAAGGTGTGTATGTGTGTGTTTGTATCAGGATCAGAGAACGACAGTTTTCCTCTGTTCATGTCCAGATTCACTCTGATCCTCTGGAGCTTCTTCTGGACTTGGAGAGCAGTGCGTGGACCTGATGATGATTGTGCTGAGTATTTACCGTCATAGAAAAACATTACCCATAATCCAGACTGTGTGCTTCCTTTCCTCTGGACAGACTCTGCTAACACACCCAGAGACCAGCGTGTACTGTCTCCAACCTCGACATCCCAGCTGTGAGTCCCTGAGTTAAATCCTTCAGAGCCCAGAGCAATGCCATAACAATCAAACCTCTCTGGATTGTCAGGAAGCTTCTGTCTCTCTCCTCCTCTCACACTGGTCAGATCTTCAGACAGGATCAGTTTTGGATCAGCAGTGTTTGGATCCAGAACCACAGGAGTGTAGGAGACCATGTCCTTCATGTTGCTCCAGATGTTGAAGGTCAGGTTGCCCAGGTGTTTGGCCTCGTCTATCAGAGCTCCTGAGGGCAGCTGTGGATCATCCAGCAGGGGGCGCTGCTGGACTCTTTGCACTGCAGCCTTGTAGTTGTGCAGGAATGAGACGTCTTCAGCTCTCAGCTCGTCCTCTGTGGCTCTGACGGTGTCTGAAAGAGCTGCTATCTCTCTGCTCAGAGCCTCCATCTTCTCCTCCATCATCTGACTCTTCTGCTCCTCTTCCTCCCTCAGTGCAGCCATCCTGGCCTCCTCTTCCTCTTCTAGAAACTGGTGAAGCTTCTTAAACTGATCCTTAATCTGCCTCTCTGTGCGTTGGGCCTGGACCTTCATGTGTTCTGCTGTTTGATCAAACTTCACTTTAACTTCTTCAAAAACCTTTAACTTCTCCTTTAAGGGCTCCAGAGTTTCCTGAAGGTTCTTCTTGTGTTGTCGTGCAGCTTCATCGATGGGTCTGAATCTGTGGTCGATGTGTTGTTCTGAATCTCTGCAGACGAGACACACCGGCTGTTGATGGTCCGGACAGAAGAGTTTGAGTCTCTCAGAGTGCAGACTGCAGAGATCCTCCTCTGATCTGGAAGCCATTTAGTCTCTGAGTGAAGCTGAAAACACAACAGACAGAAAGTACAGTCAGTCATGGCTCCCCTCCCTCCTCTACGAACTTCACTGAGATTTCCTTTGAGTTCAGTTTTTAGTCAAACTCACATTCAGTGTGTGGAGCGTCAGCAGCTTGAAGCAGCAGTGTTGGAGTTTCCCACTTTTCTCTCCTGTAGCTGAACTCACTCAGAGGAAGTTGTTAGTTTGGTCTGAAGGTGAATCTGATCGTCTGTTTTTCAGTCCGTGTCTCTTCACTGAAGAAGAAAAACTAACTGTTTCCTGGTTTGTCTCAGGTGAGTCAGGTGAGGGGTGGAGCTTTGTCTCACCTGCTCTGCTGAATGCTTCACATATAACACAGAGGTGTGTCTCATTGCTGATGATGCAGCCTGATGCCACAGATATGTTGTTTTTAAAACTGGTCTGACTGTCGACTGAATGCTGTGGAGGAGTTTAAACAGACTTATAAATGTGGCACCGTGGAACATGAAGGGAAAGTTACAGGAACATACACAAAATAAACATGCATTCATTTAAAAAGACGAGTAGAAACAAGTTTAAAAGGTCATTGGTATGAATGCAGTTTGTCAGCTTGACCAGAAAATGTGAGTTGAAATTGGAATTGTAAGTTTGTTTGACAAGAGAACGTAAGTTTCTTGAATGTATAATGTAATGCAGTTAGTTATTTTAACTCAGAGTATCAAGTTGAAACAATAAATGATCATTAATTAAACAACTCGTCTTACTTTGCTTCATGAGTTCAAATCAAACTTGTCTTGAAGTTGAGTTCACACGTTTTTAAGGCAGCAATTCATCTTAAGTTTGTAAGTTAAACCACCCTGATCATTTTAACAGTGATAACGAGATAATCAGCGAACGTCTGCTCCGATTCCTTTTCTTAAACACGAGACAAACAAACGACAAGAAAAATATTTTAAAGGCAACTTTTTAAATTTATTTATTGGCAAATGCTTTAAGGTTTAAAAAAAAAACAGATTTTAAAAAACAGAAACATGCAGGTCTGTAGTTCTTTACAAGCTTTTTATCTCTAAAGTCTCATTAAACTCATGAAGGCAGACAGACAGAGGAGATACAAAAAGAAGGATTGTTATATATAGATACAGTAAATCCTAAAAAAATACATAGTAAACATATACGGCACAGAAAGCTCAGCAGTACAGACAAAAAAACTATTTTGAACTACAAGTTTTGTTTTTATTTGGATTTAAGTTTTGTGTTTTAAGAATTATTATTAAATAATTACTAAATTATTAAAAACGACATCTTATACTAAACATATGGGACAAAAAATACAACATCAACAGCACAAAGCTGTTTTTATAAACTAAGTTTTAATAACAATAATATTAAATAATTAAAAACATATTTAATTTACATATACGACACAAAAGCGTTTTTTAATTTGTTTTTTAAACATTTTAATGTTTGTTGTTAGATTATTAAAAACAATATTTACTTTACATGTAGGACACACACAAACAAATCTCTGTGACAAAAAATGTTTTTGAACTAAAAGTTCTGTTTTTAAGAATTATTATTCCAGCATGTGACGCACAGATCTCAGGACTACAGACAAAAAGAGATTTTGAACTACAAGTCCCATCCGGAAGTTCGCCCTCTGTGTCGTCATCTAACGTGGAAACGTGGGTCGGTATGACGTAGCTCGCGGCCGCCGGCAGAAGTTTGAAAATAAACGTGAAACTTTTTTTTGTTTGTTTTTGTAGTTTAACGGTAAATGTCCGCGCGCTCTCTCCTCCGGTCATCTTCCCGGTAAATCCACGTGAGGGGGCAGTTTGTCTCTAACTGCTCTGTTCCACTGTCACTCTGACTTTATGTGATAATATCTTCACTTCATCATCAGTGTAAATGTATGGAAACATCTTGTCAGTGAAAGTGTGTGTGAAGGTGTGTATGTGTGTGTTTGTATCAGGATCAGAGAACGACAGTTTTCCTCTGTTCATGTCCAGATTCACTCTGATCCTCTGGAGCTTCTTCTGGACTTGGAGAGCAGTGCGTGGACCTGATGATGATCGTGCTGAGTATTCACCTTCATAGAAAAACATTACCCAGAATCCAGACAGTATGCTTCCTTTCCTCTGGACAGACTCTGCTAACACACCCAGAGTCCAGTATGTACTGTCTCCAACCTCGACATCCCAGCTGTGAGTCCCTGAGTTAAATCCTTCAGAGCCCAGAACAGAGGAATAATAATCAAACCTCTCTGGATTGTCAGGAAGCTTCTGTCTCTCTCCTCGTCTCACACTGGTCAGATCTTCAGACAGGATCAGGTCTGGATGAGCAGAGTTTGGATCCAGAACCACAGGAGTGTAGGAGACCATGTCCTTCATGTTGTTCCAGATGTTGAAGGTCAGGTTGCCCAGGTGTTTGGCCTCGTCTATCAGAGCTCCTGAGGGCAGCTGTGGATCATCCAGCAGGGGGCGCTGCTGGACTCTTTGCACTGCAGCCTTGTAGTTGTGCAGGAATGAGACGTCTTCAGCTCTCAGCTCGTCCTCTGTGGCTCTGACGGTGTCTGAAAGAGCTGCTATCTCTCTGCTCAGAGCCTCCATCTTCTCCTCCATCATCTGACTCTTCTGCTCCTCTTCCTCCCTCAGTGCAGCCATCCTGGCCTCCTCTTCCTCTTCTAGAAACTGGTGAAGCTTCTTAAACTGATCCTTAATCTGCCTCTCTGTGCGTCGGGCCTGGACCTTCATGTGTTCTGCTGTTTGATCCAACTTCACTTTAACTTCTTCAAAAACCTTTAACTTCTCCTTTAAGGGCTCCAGAGTTTCCTGAAGGTTCTTCTTGTGTTGTCGTGCAGCTTCATCGATGGGTCTGAATCTGTGGTCGCTGTGTTGTTCTGAATCTCTGCAGACGAGACACACCGGCTGTTGATGGTCCAGACAGAAGAGTTTGAGTCTCTCAGAGTGCAGACTGCAGAGATCCTCCTCTGATCTGGAAGCCATTTAGTCTCTGAGTGAAGCTGAAAACACAACAGACAGAAAGTACAGTCAGTCATGGCTCCCCTCCCTCCTCTACGAACTTCACTGAGATTTCCTTTGAGTTCAGTTTTTAGTCAAACTCACATTCAGTGTGTGGAGCGTCAGCAGCTTGAAGCAGCAGTGTTGGAGTTTCCCACTTTTCTCTCCTGTAGCTGAACTCACTCAGAGGAAGTTGTTAGTTTGGTCTGAAGGTGAATCTGATCGTCTGTTTTTCAGTCCGTGTCTCTTCACTGAAGAAGAAAAACTAACTGTTTCCTGGTTTGTCTCAGGTGAGTCAGGTGAGGGGTGGAGCTTTGTCTCACCTGCTCTGCTGAATGCTTCACATATAACACAGAGGTGTGTCTCATTGCTGATGATGCAGACTGATGCCACAGATATGTTGTTTTTAAAACTGGTCTGACTGTCGACTGAATGCTGTGGAGGAGTTTAAACAGACTTATAAATGTGGCACCGTGGAACATGAAGGGAAAGTTACAGGAACATACACAAAATAAACATGCATTCATTTAAAAAGACGAGTAGAAACAAGTTTAAAAGGTCATTGGTATGAATGCAGTTTGTCAGCTTGACCAGAAAATGTGAGTTGAAATTGGAATTGTAAGTTTGTTTGACAAGAGAACGTAAGTTTCTTGAATGTATAATGTAATGCAGTTAGTTATTTTAACTCAGAGTATCAAGTTGAAACAATAAATGATCATTAATGAAACAACTCGTCTTACTTTGCTTCATGAGTGGAAATCAAACTTGTCTTGAAGTTGAGTTCACACGTTTTTAAGGCAGCAATTCAACTTAAGTTTGTAAGTTAAACCACCCTGATCATTTTAACAGTGATAACGAGATAATCAGCGAACGTCTGCTCCGATTCCTTTTCTTAAACACGAGACAAACAAACGACAAGAAAAATATTTTAAAGGCAACTTTTTTATTTATTTATTGGCAAATGCTTTAAGGTTTAAAAAAAAAACAGATTTTAAAAAACAGAAACATGCAGGTCTGTAGTTCTTTACAAGCTTTTTATCTCTAAAGTCTCATTAAACTCGGCTTCCGGTTTGGCTGATGGAGTAGTAAGACGTGTGGAGGAGCCGCTCCCCCAAACTCCAGATAACTTTCCCATTTAATAATTCAAAAACTGAAAATTCAACTGAGAACTAGATGACGGGCAGACGGAACGTTAAGGGCCAAAAAGGTGATGAAAATATGCCGAAGTTGCAGGAAAAGAGTAACGTGGCGGATCAAGCTAGCAACGCCAAGTCGGCTCGGGCTACTACAGGTGGACAAGCCACAGCACACCTGAGCGACACGCGACCGAGCATGGCCCCTGAAGACATAATTATGGCGATAAACGAGCTGAAAACGGACATAAAGAAGGGCAATGAAGGCGTTAAAAGTGAGATAGTCGGCCTGAGACAAGGAATTAATGGCAAACTCGACAAACTTGCAACGGAAGTGCAAGGTTTATCTGACCGCGCGTGGGGCAGATGGAGGACTGGGCAGAGGATGCAACCCGCGCGCTCCTCACCTGCCTGGAACAACAAAGATATCTCCAGCAAAAAGTTACTGACCTCGAATCTCGCTCAAGAAGAAATAATGTCCGAGTCTTCGGAGTAGCGGAGGGAGAGGAAGGCGACTCGACGATGCAGTTTATAGTGAATATCATCAAGAGTGAGTTGACAATGCTGCGGGATGTGGATCTGAAAATACAGCGGGCTCACCGCAGCCTGGCCCCGAGACCTCCGACAGGTGCCCACCCGTGACCCATCATTGTGAACTTCCAGGAGTTCTCCACCAAGGAGATGGTTCTCAGAGAGGCTTGGAAAAAGGGGAAGATCCTGGTGGGTAACCGGGCTCTTCATTTTGACCATGACTACGCATCAGAGATAGTCAAAAAACGTAAGGAATATAACGACATAAAGAAAGCTCTGAAGGAAAGAGGGATCCGTTTCCAAACACCATACACCCGGATGCGGATCCACTGGGACTCGGGGGTCCGCACTTATGACAGCGCACAGGAGGCACGGAGGGATCTGAAGAAACGAGGTTTCCAAATAGAGGATCCAGTGGCGACCGAGGGAGACAGCATCCTGGAGAAACAGCTGGAGAAACAGCTGGGATGGAAGCTGGCGGCGAACCTCCGGGAAAGGAGCTCGACCGCGGCGCAGAGAGCGAGAGAAAAACTCCTCGGGTTCCAGAGGAAACAAGCGGAGGAATCAGGATCTGGGTCGTAAGCTGCACCGCTTAGTGTGATTATTTTCTTTTGGCCTTTAATAAATACACAACACCTGGGAGAAGCGGCTTCTCTAAAATGAAACTTGTTGGACCTGTAAGATGGTAGAGTTTTTGTTACCTAACTCTTTTGCCATTCTTGGCTATGGGCCCTCTCTAAGTGAGAGGCTTCACCCCCGACTCACCAACAGAGTCACAGGCGAGGGAGACTTCCCTCCACGTTTGGAGGCCTGTTCAAGTTCAACTTTGTGTTCACTGTTTTGTATTCAGATTTTAATTTGGGGGATTTATGGCTCGGCTGATTTTCAGACTGTATATGATAGGGTCACGTGATCTGAGGTGTGCTTCTTTGAATGTGAATGGTCTGAGTAACCCGGTAAAAAGAAAAAAGGTTCTTGCTAAAATGAAGAGACACATATGTCTAAAAAAGAACATGAAAAGTTGAAAACATTTGGTTACTCAAATTCTCTCTTTAGTTCATGTGAAAACAGTCGTAAAAGAGGAGTGGCAATTCTGATTTCTAACAGTCTTAATTTTGTACAGAGCTCAGAAAGATGTGATAAGGAGGGCAGATATGTAATTATTAAAGGGAGAATAGATAATGTACTCGTCACATTTGCTAATATATACGCCCCTCCAGAAAGTGATAGAAAATTCATCAGGTCTCTATTTGATACGTTAAAATCAGAAAGTGAAGGGATTATAGTTTGTGCTGGGGATTGGAACACAATTCTAAACCACTCAATGGATATGACAAGCACTAAAAAGCAGAAAGTACATAAATCGAGTGATCTTAATTTTCTGATCAGAGAGATGGGTCTATTTGATGTCTGGAGGAGCCTCCACCAACGGGAAAGAGATTTCACCCATTATTCAGCCACTCACCGGGTTCATTCCAGAATAGATCTTTTCTTTATGAACAATGAAGATAGACACAGAGTGAAAGATTGTTCAATAGGAACAGCAGATATATCAGACCACAATGTAATCTACTTAACTTTCCATATAAACAATAGTCGGAAGACCACACTATGGAGACTAAATACTAGTATCTTAAACAAGGAGACCGTTATAAAGGAGATTAAGGAGGAAATTAACAAATGCATAGAAGATAACAAGGACAGTCGGGTGAGCCCAGTCATCATGTGGGACACAGTAAAGGCAATAATGAGAGGGAATTTAATCTCAAGGACCGCGTATTTAAACAAGATGAAAAGGCTAAAATATGACGAATTAGAGAAAACATTGAGGGAATTAGAGAAACAACAACAAAATGATGAAGATAAGAGATTGACAGAAAAGATTAAAGTACAAAAAAAGCAGATAGATGATCTTCTGGATGAGGAATTGGAAAAGAAAATGAAATTTGCAAAACAAACCTTTTATGAATCGGGACCAAAAGCAACAAAAATTCTAGCAAAACGCCTCAGGGCACAACAGAAGAGGAATACCATTCATAAAATTAGAGACCCCTTGACTAAAGAGATAACATATGAACCAGAGGACATTTATAATATCTTTCAAACCTATTATAAATCATTATACTCGCAGCCTAATAATACTGACAATGGAAAGATTAAACAATATTTACAGTCGTTAGACCTTCCATCCATAGGGAAAGTCCAAAATGATGTACTGACCACCCCAATTACAAGGAAAGAGCTAGACGTAGCCATTAACAAATTAAAATCAAATAAAAGAAGAAAAACTAACTGTTTCCTGGTTTGTCTCAGGTGAGTCAGGTGAGGGGTGGAGCTTTGTCTCACCTGCTCTGCTGAATGCTTCACATATAACACAGAGGTGTGTCTCATTGCTGATGATGCAGACTGATGCCACAGATATGTTGTTTTTAAAACTGGTCTGACTGTCGACTGAATGCTGTGGAGGAGTTTAAACAGACTTATAAATGTGGCACCGTGGAACATGAAGGGAAAGTTACAGGAACATACACAAAATAAACATGCATTCATTTAAAAAGACGAGCAGAAACAAGTTTAAAAGGTCATTGGTATGAATGCAGTTTGTCAGCTTGACCAGAAAATGTGAGTTGAAATTGGAATTGTAAGTTTGTTTGACAAGAGAACGTAAGTTTCTTGAATGTATAATGTAATGCAGTTAGTTATTTTAACTCAGAGTATCAGGTTGAAACAATAAATGATCATTAATTAAACAACTCGTCTTACTTTGCTTCATGAGTTGAAATCAAACTTGTCTTGAAGTTGAGTTCACACGTTTTTAAGGCAGCAATTCAACTTAAGTTTGTAAGTTAAACCACCCTGATCATTTTAACAGTGATAACGAGATAATCAGCGAACGTCTGCTCCGATTCCTTTTCTTAAACACGAGACAAACAAACGACAAGAAAAATATTTTAAAGGCAACTTTTTTATTTATTTATTGGCAAATGCTTTAAGGTTTAAAAAAAAAACAGATTTTAAAAAACAGAAACATGCAGGTCTGTAGTTCTTTACAAGCTTTTTATCTCTAAAGTCTCATTAAACTCGGCTTCCGGTTTGGCTGATGGAGTAGTAAGACGTGTGGAGGAGCCGCTCCCCCAAACTCCAGATAACTAAATAATTCAAAAACTGAAAATTCAACTGAGAACTAGATGACGGGCAGACGGAACGTTAAGGGCCAAAAAGGTGATGAAAATATGCCGAAGTTGCAGGAAAAGAGTAACGTGGCGGATCAAGCTAGCAACGCCAAGTCGGCTCGGGCTACTACAGGTGGACAAGCCACAGCACACCTGAGCGACACGCGACCGAGCATGGCCCCTGAAGACATAATTATGGCGATAAACGAGCTGAAAACGGACATAAAGAAGGGCAATGAAGGCGTTAAAAGTGAGATAGTCGGCCTGAGACAAGGAATTAATGGCAAACTCGACAAACTTGCAACGGAAGTGCAAGGTTTATCTGACCGCGCGTGGGGCAGATGGAGGACTGGGCAGAGGATGCAACCCGCGCGCTCCTCACCTGCCTGGAACAACAAAGATATCTCCAGCAAAAAGTTACTGACCTCGAATCTCGCTCAAGAAGAAATAATGTCCGAGTCTTCGGAGTAGCGGAGGGAGAGGAAGGCGACTCGACGATGCAGTTTATAGTGAATATCATCAAGAGTGAGTTGACAATGCTGCGGGATGTGGATCTGAAAATACAGCGGGCTCACCGCAGCCTGGCCCCGAGACCTCCGACAGGTGCCCATCATTGTGAACTTCCAGGAGTTCTCCACCAAGGAGATGGTTCTCAGAGAGGCTTGGAAAAAGGGGAAGATCCTGGTGGGTAACCGGGCTCTTCATTTTGACCATGACTACGCATCAGAGATAGTCAAAAAACGTAAGGAATATAACGACATAAAGAAAGCTCTGAAGACCATACACCCATACACCCGGATGCGGATCCACTGGGACTCGGGGGTCCGCACTTATGACAGCGCACAGGAGGCACGGAGGGATCTGAAGAAACGAGGTTTCCAAATAGAGGATCCAGTGGCGACCGAGGGAGACAGCATCCTGGAGAAACAGCTGGAGAAACAGCTGGAGAAACAGCTGGAGAAACAGCTGGGATGGAAGCTGGCGGCGAACCTCCGGGAAAGGAGCTCGACCGCGGCGCAGAGAGCGAGAGAAAAACTCCTCGTGTTCCAGAGGAAACAAGCTGAGGAATCAGGATCTGGGTCGTAAGCTGCACCGCTTAGTGTGATTATTTTCTTTTGGCCTTTAATAAATACACAACACCTGGGAGAAGCGGCTTCTCTAAAATGAAACTTGTTGGACCTGTAAGATGGTAGAGTTTTTGTTACCTAACTCTTTTGCCATTCTTGGCTATGGGCCCTCTCTAAGTGAGAGGCTTCACCCCCGACTCACCAACAGAGTCACAGGCGAGGGAGACTTCCCTCCACGTTTGGAGGCCTGTTCAAGTTCAACTTTGTGTTCACTGTTTTGTATTCAGATTTTAATTTGGGGGATTTATGGCTCGGCTGATTTTCAGACTGTATATGATAGGGTCACGTGATCTGAGGTGTGCTTCTTTGAATGTGAATGGTCTGAGTAACCCGGTAAAAAGAAAAAAGGTTCTTGCTAAAATGAAGAGACACATATGTCTAAAAAAGAACATGAAAAGTTGAAAACATTTGGTTACTCAAATTCTCTCTTTAGTTCATGTGAAAACAGTCGTAAAAGAGGAGTGGCAATTCTGATTTCTAACAGTCTTAATTTTGTACAGAGCTCAGAAAGATGTGATAAGGAGGGCAGATATGTAATTATTAAAGGGAGAATAGATAATGTACTCGTCACATTTGCTAATATATACGCCCCTCCAGAAAGTGATAGAAAATTCATCAGGTCTCTATTTGATACGTTAAAATCAGAAAGTGAAGGGATTATAGTTTGTGCTGGGGATTGGAACACAATTCTAAACCACTCAATGGATATGACAAGCACTAAAAAGCAGAAAGTACATAAATCGAGTGATCTTAATTTTCTGATCAGAGAGATGGGTCTATTTGATGTCTGGAGGAGCCTCC
Organism: Larimichthys polyactis; assembly: GCA_018985215.1. Classification (NCBI taxonomy): domain Eukaryota; kingdom Metazoa; phylum Chordata; class Actinopteri; family Sciaenidae; genus Larimichthys; species Larimichthys polyactis. The sequence goes on from JAFMOB010000367.1 coordinate 582,409, forward strand.
ACCAACGGGAAAGAGATTTCACCCATTATTCAGCCACTCACCGGGTTCATTCCAGAATAGATCTTTTCTTTATGAACAATGAAGATAGACACAGAGTGAAAGATTGTTCAATAGGAACAGCAGATATATCAGACCACAATGTAATCTACTTAACTTTCCATATAAACAATAGTCGGAAGACCACACTATGGAGACTAAATACTAGTATCTTAAACAAGGAGACCGTTATAAAGGAGATTAAGGAGGAAATTAACAAATGCATAGAAGATAACAAGGACAGTCGGGTGAGCCCAGTCATCATGTGGGACACAGTAAAGGCAATAATGAGAGGGAATTTAATCTCAAGGACCGCGTATTTAAACAAGATGAAAAGGCTAAAATATGACGAATTAGAGAAAACATTGAGGGAATTAGAGAAACAACAACAAAATGATGAAGATAAGAGATTGACAGAAAAGATTAAAGTACAAAAAAAGCAGATAGATGATCTTCTGGATGAGGAATTGGAAAAGAAAATGAAATTTGCAAAACAAACCTTTTATGAATCGGGACCAAAAGCAACAAAAATTCTAGCAAAACGCCTCAGGGCACAACAGAAGAGGAATACCATTCATAAAATTAGAGACCCCTTGACTAAAGAGATAACATATGAACCAGAGGACATTTATAATATCTTTCAAACCTATTATAAATCATTATACTCGCAGCCTAATAATACTGACAATGGAAAGATTAAACAATATTTACAGTCGTTAGACCTTCCATCCATAGGGAAAGTCCAAAATGATGTACTGACCACCCCAATTACAAGGAAAGAGCTAGACGTAGCCATTAACAAATTAAAATCAAATAAAAGAAGAAAAACTAACTGTTTCCTGGTTTGTCTCAGGTGAGTCAGGTGAGGGGTGGAGCTTTGTCTCACCTGCTCTGCTGAATGCTTCACATATAACACAGAGGTGTGTCTCATTGCTGATGATGCAGACTGATGCCACAGATATGTTGTTTTTAAAACTGGTCTGACTGTCGACTGAATGCTGTGGAGGAGTTTAAACAGACTTATAAATGTGGCACCGTGGAACATGAAGGGAAAGTTACAGGAAAATACACAAAATAAACATGCATTCATTTAAAAAGACGAGTAGAAACAAGTTTAAAAGGTCATTGGTATGAATGCAGTTTGTCAGCTTGACCAGAAAATGTGAGTTGAAATTGGAATTGTAAGTTTGTTTGACAAGAGAACGTAAGTTTCTTGAATGTATAATGTAATGCAGTTAGTTATTTTAACTCAGAGTATCAAGTTGAAACAATAAATGATCATTAATTAAACAACTCGTCTTACTTTGCTTCATGAGTTGAAATCAAACTTGTCTTGAAGTTGAGTTCACACGTTTTTAAGGCAGCAATTCAACTTAAGTTTGTAAGTTAAACCACCCTGATCATTTTAACAGTGATAACGAGATAATCAGCGAACGTCTGCTCCGATTCCTTTTCTTAAACACGAGACAAACAAACGACAAGAAAAATATTTTAAAGGCAACTTTTTAAATTTATTTATTGGCAAATGCTTTAAGTAAAAAAAAAAAACAGATTTTAAAAAACAGAAACATGCAGGTCTGTAGTTCTTTACAAGCTTTTTATCTCTAAAGTCTCATTAAACTCATGAAGGCAGACAGACAGAGGAGATACAAAAAGAAGGATTGTTATATATAGATACAGTAAATCCTAAAAAAATACATAGTAAACATATACGGCACAGAAAGCTCAGCAGTACAGACAAAAAAACAATTTTGAACTACAAGTTTTGTTTTTATTTGGATTTAAGTTTTGTGTTTTAAGAATTATTATTAAGTAATTACTAATTTATTAAAAACGTTATCTTATACTAAACATATGGGACAAAAAATACAACATCAACAGCACACAGCTGTTTTTATAAACTAAGTTTTAATAACAATAATAATATTAAATAATTAAAAACAATATTTAATTTACATATAGGACACAAAAGCGTTTTTTAATTTGTTTTTTAAACATTTTAATGTTTGTTGTTAGATTATTAAAAACAATATTTACTTTACATGTAGGACACACACAAACAAATCTCTGTGACAAAAAATGTTCTTTGAACTAAAAGTTCTGTTTTTAAGAATTATTATTCCAGCATGTGACGCACAGATCTCAGGACTACAGACAAAAAGAGATTTTGAACTACAAGTCCCATCCGGAAGTTCGCCCTCTGTGTCGTCATCTAACGTGGCCCGTGGGTCGGTATGACGTAGCTCGCGGCCGCCGGCAGAAGTTTGAAAATAAACGTGAAACTTTTTTTTGTTTGTTTTTGTAGTTTAACGGTAAATGTCCGCGCGCTCTCTCCTCCGGTCATCTTCCCGGTAAATCCACGTGAGTCCCCCCCCCCCCCCCCCGGTGAGGAGCGGCGCGCGCGGGAAGGCTCCGCGTGCTCAGGTGAGTGTGTGCTAGCTGAAGCCGCGTGTGTGTGTGTGTGTGTGTGTGTGTGTGTGTGTGTGTGTGTGTGTGTGTGTGTGTGTGTGTGTGTGAGACATGAGGCTGCACCGAGCTCTGCGGCGGGATTCACGCACCGACATTCACCGCAAAGAGCGGGAGACATGTCAGAGAGGATGCGCGTGAATGTAGGTGAGTTAGCTGAGCGTGCTAACTGTCACGCGCGGAGCCGGGTTGCGGCAGCTGTCCTCCCCGGACAGAGGACACCTGTTGGCCCGGACAGAGGACACCTGTCCTCCCCGGACAGAGGACACCTGTCCTCCCCGGACACAGAGCTCCGGTGTGCGGCTCTGTCCACGTGACAGAGGAGTTTATATACAGTCACCTGTAGCTGGATGACACACCTGACTGCTCCTAATGTGTTAACACACACACACTGATGAGGACAAAGCAGGTTTGGAGTCTGACAGACATTATTACTGACACTGCAGCAGCACAGAGACTCAATAAAGTCAAAGGCAGCTTGAGGTTGCCGAGCAACCAGGGTCAGCTGCAGGTCAGAGCTGTAACTGCAGCTGTGCTCTGTCTGTGTGTGAGTGACTGCTGAGAGACACAGAAAATCTCTAAATGAAGCCCCTCCAACTAGTGGACACTAATGCCAAACGGTAGGTGGTATCAAAAAGCCCAAATGAGCGTGAGCATCCTCATCTTGTCGACCATGTGAATGCTGAATTTCAGTGTGTGAAGTTAAAAAATGTGACCTGGGGAGAGAGAGAAAGAACAGGTGCCCCGTGCTCCTTTGGGAAATTTCTCCTCTCCAGTTTACATGGGAGTAGATGGGGCTGTCGGTGGGTGATCCTGGAGCATCAGTGCGTCTCCCGCCAAAACTATAAGTCTGACAGCTTCAGCAGTGATATCGCTGCGTAGCCCACGAATTTTCCTACGTTTCTATGTAGAAATTATTTCTGTAGAGTGACATTTGTGGCCACGAGAGCCGTTTGCAAATGTATTTTTTGACAAATGTTTCTCTCCCTCTCCACTCTAGCTCTGGAACATTCTACCAATACACACCCATTGTAAACTTTAACCGTGGTTTTTGGTGATTTTTGGCAAAACTGTTTGGTGAAACTCTTAGAAAAGTCACAGCACATCATTCCTGACCGAGCCGGTCGTTTTGATACCTTTTTTGTGTTTGTGCGACTAAAACCGAGGGAGGAGCAGCTGAAACTCCTGGAATACGTCAGAATATTTTGTTCAGAATTTCTAGATATTAGTTTTTGAAGCGTCTTTTTCCGAGTCACGTCCTGTGGGATGTCGTGTACGCTGACCGTGATGTAGATCTGTGATCGGTGGATTAAAACCAGTCTGCTGATGTGTGAGTCTGAACATCTCGTTTAGAAGTCTCTCCCACTTTTCTAAAGTTTGATTCACGTTGTGCAAACTGAGCAGATCCATACATCTCTTGATTTATTTTAGTCATCGATGTTTCTGTGAACTTCTTTTCTCCTGTGTGTGAACATGTGAGCATGTTTTTATGGAGGTGTCTTCAGGGTGAAAGCGCAGGAACTGAGGAGAGGGTTTGAGCATTGTGGAACTTTGATGTGATGATGACTGAGGGTTGCAAGATTCTGGAAACTTTCCATGGGAATAAACTGGGAAAATTAAAGGTTAGCCCTTTAACAGGGAACCTGAATATAGTCGGTGAAAATATATTTTAGCATAATCTCGACTTGACTCAAACTACGATCATCACGTGGACGTTTCTCCCTCCAAACGTTCGTCTCCTGACGTGGTCGACTTCTCGCCGTACACGCTTTATTTTAAAGGAAAGAAATCTGCATTTTTACTAACTCCTCCTTGTCTCCTTTTCTTTCCTCCTTGTCTCCTCCTCTCGTCCAGGCACCGATGTCTTCCCCACCAGAGGAGGACACCCCCACCCTCGCGTCAATCATCCCGGCGTCCATCCTCTCCTCTGCTCTGTCGGCCGCCGTGTCGGCCGCCATGGCGGTGGCGATGGCCGTGGACGGCAAGGAGAGTCTCACGGCGCTGCTAGAGGAATGGGAGGAAGCCCAGCGAGGCACCACGGAGCAGCTGGTGTCCATCCTCACCAAGTGAGCAGAGACACACACACACACACACACACACACACACACACACACACACACACACACACACACACACACACACACACACACACACTCGGCTGACTCGTCTGTGTGTTTTCTGCAGAATCTCTGAGCTGATCGAAAAAGAGACGGGAGAGTATCACAAAGCCGACCCCGACCCGTTTGACGACCGTCACCCAGGTCATCGTACGTTTATGTTTTTAAAAGTTCCAAAAGTTTTAGAATCGACTCCTCTGATTGGTTGTTGTGTGACTCTATAGGACGGGCGGACCCGAACTGCATGCTGGGAGTTCTCCTGAAGATACTCTTCATGAACGACGACTTCACGAACGCCGTGAGGACGCGTGCACGTTCTCTCTCACACACACACTTTGTGTATTCTTTGTTTGATTGTGTGTGTGTTTGTGTTCCAGCTGTTGGACACGTACATCATGACTAGCAGAGAGCTGAGCCTGAACACAGCCGCCTGCCGTCTGCTTCAGAACATCATGCCGGGTCTGGAGACGGGCGTCGTCTTCCAGGAGAAGGTCCGACTCCAAAATATAAAACGCTGCACGATGGAGATGATCTTTGTTTTGCATCGTGATGATGATGAAGTGTGTGTGTGTGTGTGACAGGAAGGGCTGGTTGAGAAGTTGTTCACCTGGGCTCGTGAAGCGGAGCGACCGCTGTGCGTCTACGCCACGGGCCTGCTGGCCCGAGCCATGAGCAACCAGGAGGTGGCGGCCAGCTACAGAGAGGAGAACGCTCAGCTGGTGAGGTCTCGCGCTACCTTCCTCTGATGATCACACCACCACCTGCAGTCTTCATCGTGTGTTTGTTTCCCGTGAACTCTCCAGGTGCCGATCATGATTCAGCGCCTGCGTGAGCTGCAAAGCGAAGAGGCCAAGAGTCGCTCCGGTCCTGCCACGGCGGCACCGGCCCAGAATCTACCTCAGGACTCTCAAGACGAAACGAGCCAAACCTCAAACAGCTCAGCAGAGCAGCAGGAGAAGAAGCCGGGAGACGACGGGAAGACTTCGTCACAGCTCGGTTCAGCCATGAAAAACGGCGGCTGCAGCGGATCCAGCTCGACCCGACTGCTGCCAGACTTTGTTTACCAAGCGAGCCTAGACCTCGCCTCCAAGGAGGCGGAGGACAGGCAGGGAGGAAGAGGAGCAGGAGGGAGGAGACGGGTGGTGAAGGAGAACGGGAGGAAGGCGAAGCAGAAACTCAACTACACCTCCTCCTCCACCTCCTTCAGGACCGAGGAGAAGGAGGAGGAGGTGGAGAGAAACGACGCGAGCAAGCAGCAGCCCACCAACAGCAGCACCTCCTGGTCCGAGATGAGCTCCATGGTGATCGGCTCCGACTACCACCTCTTACCGCTGAGCCCGGCCATGGAGCAGAGGCTGATCCTGCAGTACCTGACGCCGCTCGGGGACTACCAGGAGGTGAGACACCTGAAGAGGAGCATGCATGGAGGCTCGCAGTGTTTCTTTTTTTTGACTCGTGTCCATGAATCTTTGTCTCTCCTGCAGCTGCTCGCCGTCTTCATGCAGATGGACACTCGCTCGTTGCTGATGAACTACATCGACCTCTGGCAGACCAAAACTGTCCAGCTCACCTTCGACGCTCTCCTGGTAAGACTGTCCGCCTCCAAACACGTCTCCGACACACTCACACCTTTAATATACAACATGACGAACGCTGTGTGCTTTCTCTTCAAAGGAAAGCATTCAGCGTTCATTCAACAGTTTTCAGTTTGAAGCGTTCCCTGACCTCTCAGTCTGCGTCACGCTCTGCGTGCTCGCACATTCAGTCAATCAAACTTTTGTCTTTTATCTTTATCTTCTCCTCCACCCTCCACCTCCTCCACCCCACAGGAGCGTGTCTGTGCGTGGAGGATAAGACAGACCTTTGTGGGTGGGGTTGCTCTGAGCGATGGAGCAATAAGCAACTTTACTGAGTGTTTGAAGGCCAGACGTCGTAACGTTCACTTCGAGTCCATGTTCACAGATTATTACATGAGCTAAATTATGTTGATTCACAGCTGCAAATATGTGACAAGTCTATAAATGTCTAAATGATCGTCTGTCCATCAGTGTGACCATGAAACAAGTCAACATCAACATGGTGATAAAGTTAAACTCGAGTCTCGTCTTGTGTCTCGAGTCGCGTCTTGTGTCTCATCTTGTGTCTCGTAGGGGTGTAACGATACACTCAACTCATGACTCTATTCGAGTCACGATTTTTTGTTCTCGATACGATTTTTTCACAATTTATTTTTATTTTTTTATCAAAATGAGCTACAGACAAATTATGACCAAATAAAATTATGCATGCATCGTTACATCCCTAGTGTCTCGCCTTGTGTCTCTTCGTGTCTCGTGTCGTGTCTCATGTCGTGTCTCGTGTCCGTCCTCAGTATCTCGCCTCGCTGCTCCTCCATAAGAAGTTTGCAGCGGAGTTCATCGCTCACGGAGGAGTTCAAAAACTTCTGGAGATCCCGAGGCCGTCGATGGCGGCGACCGGAGTGTCTCTCTGTCTGTACTACCTGGCGTACAATCAAGATGCTATGGAGAGGGTGAGCGCACACACACACACAACACACACACACACACACACACTGTTCCCTGATCTTTCCTTTACCTCTGCTCTCTCTCTCTCTAGGTGTGCACGCTCTCAGGCGGCGTGCTGTCCGACATGGTGTCCTACGCTCTGTGGCTGCTGGAGTCGTCCCACGCTTCAGGCGTCTGCCACGCCACCATGTTCTTCTCCATCTCCTTCTCCTTCAGGGCGGTGCTGCAGCTCTTCGACCATCAGGACGGCCTGCGGCGGCTCGTCAACCTGGTCAGGACTAAACGTTTGAACTTACACTGAAAGTTTAACTCTTAAATTAATCTTAAAGGTCCGACATGTAAGATTTAACACCTGTATTAACGAGGCGCTCGCACCTGTATTGATGAGGTTCTGATGTCCCCTCCTCTCCCTGCAGGTCAGTACTCTGGAGATCCTGAACACAGACACAGAGGTGTCCGTAATGAACGACGATCAGGTGTTCTCCAGCCGACAGACAGCCAAACACACCTGCATGGCTCTGCGCAGGTACAGTGGATACAAGTGTCCAGATAAGTTTATTAGAAGGTGGTGACGGACCTGCAGACATGAACCTCGTCTCTGCACCTGCAGCTCTTTAACTGATCGTTGATGGTGTGTTCAGGTACTTCGAGGCTCACCTGGCCGTGAAGGCCGAACAGGTCAAGCAGTCCCTGCACTCGTCAGACGGAGGCACCGTCGTCCCCCAGCAGCCGTTTTACAAGGTGTGTGTGTGTGATGTGTGTGATCATCAGCATGTTAGAGAGGAGTGAACGAAACACACTGAGTGTGTGTGTGTGTGTGTGTGTGTGTTTGTGTTTCCAGGCGTACACGTACACCAGGGAGCAGGTGATCGAGATGATGGAGTTCCTCATCGAGTGTGGACCTCCGCAGCTGCACTGGGAAGCGGTCGAGGTTTTCTACAAGCTGTCCTGCGTCCCTCTGATGCTGCAGCTCATCTCCACAGCCTGCGACTGGAGGACTTACTACGGCAGGTAAAGTACGAGAGAGCGTCGTGACGAGTCGTGATCGTCTGCGAGTGTGTCGCTAACTGTTTTTCTCGCCTCCCTTCCCGTCCGTCCGTCCAGGAGTGACACCGTGCGGTACACACTCGACATCCTGGCCATGCTGGTGGTGGTTCCGAAAGTCCAGTTGGTGCTGGCGGACACGGTGGACGTTCTGGATGAAACCAGGTCGCCTGTTTCCACTGTGGGTCAGTATGACTCTGAGAGTTTGTGGACATCGCAGGCGAAAGCTGCAGCTCAGAGATGAATCTTTGTAACCTTGTCGTCCGTGTTGAAGCAGAACACAAACACAAGAACATTATTTACTTTGCAGTACAGATCCGTTCAGTCAGTCATGTGTGTCGATGTGTCTCATGTCTGCAGGTATGAGCATCATTCTAGGCGTCGCGGAGGGCGAGGTGTTTGTCAACGACGCCGAGATCCAGAAGTCTGCGCTACAAGTGAGCACACAGATCACTGTTATTCTACTCAGATTACTTCCATGATAACTGAACTGAACTCGTGTGATGAACATCTGTCTTCCTCCGTCTTCTCCACCCCAGGTGATCATAAACTGTGTGTGCGCTCCGGACCAGAGCCTGAACACGCTGGGTGCCTTTGCCGTCGCCCCTCTCAGGCCGTCGCTCCACCCCCAGCAGCCCCCGGCTCCCCACAACCGAGTGCTGGCCCACATGTGGCAGGTGGTGCAGAACAACAACGGTATAAAGGTGAGCACGGAGAAATGATTTCTTTCCTGAAGGAGTCGGCCTGTCTGCTGCTCCCACACTCTCTCCTCCTGTCTGCCTCCGTCAGGTGCTGCTGTCTCTTCTGTCGGTGAAGATGCCCATCACGGACGCCGACCTGATCCGCTCCCTGGCCTGTAAGGCTCTGGTCGGACTCTCTCGCAGCACCGCGATCAGACAGATCATCAGCAAACTGCCGCTCTTCACCAGCAGCCACATTCAGCAGGTGAGCGCAGTCAAAGTCCTGAAGTTTAACGCCGAGTGTCGCTGCCGTCGTCAGCGTCTAGCTCACCTTCTTCTTCTTCTTCTTCTTCTCGTCTCCGCAGCTGATGAAAGAGCCGGTGCTGCAGGACAAACGAAGCGAGCACGTCCGCTTCTGCCGATACGCCGCCGAGCTGACCGAGCGGGTGTCCGGCAAGCCTCTTCTCATGGGCAGCGACGTGTCGCTGGCTCGCCTGCAGAGGGCCAACGTGGTCGCTCAGTCGCGGATCACCTTCTCCGAGAAGGAGCTCCTCATGCTGATCAGAAACCACCTCACCGCCAAAGGCCTCCACGAGACGGCCAACTTGCTCATCAAAGAGGCCAACTTACCTGTAGCATCGCTCTGTCCACACTCCACCTGCATCACCCCACCTCCTCCCTCCTCCTCCTCCTCCATCCTTCCCAGGTCTTGCCGGTTAGCCGGCGGGATCGCGGCTCGTATCGCTGGCCACGTCGGATCCTCGCCGGTCTCCTCGGTCGTCGCCCCTGCAGCGGCGTCCTCCTCCACTCCCTCTTCTTCATCTCGTTGCCTCGTCAGCCCCCACCCGTCATGCCCCTCCTCATCCACCTCCACTCACCCTCCTCATCTGGTCGGGCGGATTTTGTTCTCGCGGGAGCGCCCGACTGCTCACTGCAGCAGCTCAGGGAAAAAACTCCGCGCGCTGAAACAGAAGTCAGACCACGGTGCTTTCATCCAGGTGAGTCAGACGCTTAATGAACGATTCATTTCTGATCACGAAGTCGCGATGTCGCCTTTTAATCCGTTCTCCGTCTCGCAGACTCCAGCCATGAAGAAGCAGCTGGACCGCCACCTCCCCTCCCCGCCGACCCTCGACAGCATCATCACCGAGTACCTGAGGGAGCAACACGCCCGCTGCCCAAACCCCGTCACTACCTGCCCCCCGTTCTCCCTCTTCACCCCGCACCGCTGCCCCGAGTCGAAGCAGCGACGACAAGCGTCGCCCAACTTCACCGCCCGCCTGGGCAGCAGGGTGCTGTACCCGAAGTACGGAGGCGTGGACCGAGGGTGTCTGGACAGACATCTGATCTTCAGCAGGTGAAGAGCCGCTCGCAGCGCTTCGCCAGATTTCTGCTGCGTCTCCGATTATTTAAAGTCTTTCTTCTTTCTAATCTCGGTTTCAGGTTTCGTCCCATGTCTGTGTTCCACGAAGGCGACGGAGACGAGAGCGGCTTCACCTGCTGTGCCTTCTCCGCCCGCGAGCGCTTCCTGATGCTGGGAACGTGCTCGGGTCACCTCAAGTTCTACAACGTCTTCTCCGGAGAGGAGGTGGCCAACTACACCTGCCACACGTCGGCCATCACGCACCTCGAACCCTCCAGGGTGAGTTCGCGCTGCAGAACGACTCGGGGTGACGTGTTTGAAGCTTCAGCAGAGAGCTTCAGCTCGTCCGGGCTGTTCTGTTCTGCTTCACACTCTGCGCTCTCATGGCGTCGCTTTCAACGCTTTCTGTAAAAACACTGAACACACAGCAAAATTCAGACAGACGCAGTCAGAGACGAGTAGAGAGATTTACCTCCAAAACAGCTAATAGAGAGAAAACTGGACAAGATTCATCAGCTGCCAACAAGTTCATTTTATTTTCACGTTAATGAACACGAGCTTAAATAACTGTATTATAATAAACAATTAGTATAAGTTCTTTTTTATGTCGATGATTAACTAAAAAATGACAGATGATTCTTTTTAATCGAGTTTCTTTGGAGGTTTTGTGATTAAAATAAAGTGACAGTTGTTTGTCTGCATGTTGGAACACATCGATTAACCATTAAAGTCATTTTTCATTTTTATAATCACATTAAACTGAATATCTTAATTAATCAATTAAATTAATTAATTAATGTAGAAAATTGGTTGCAGATTTTTGAATGAATGTTTTTGTTTGTTATTTAATTTAAAAAAAGTTCGTGTTTGTTTCTCAGGATGGTAAACTGTTGCTGACCTCGGCGTCTTGGAGCGTCCCGTTGTCTGCTCTGTGGAGTATGGACGGTGTCTTTACCATGAAGTAAAGCTCACACACACACACACACACACACACACACACACACACACACACACACACACACACACATTACACACACTCAGGCTGTTCCTCCTGGTGTGTGGTCTGTGCAGTTTAACGAGTTCGTTCTCTCTCTCAGGAACTCGTTTGTCGACGATCACTACGTCGAGTTCAGTAAACTTTCTCAGGACCGAGTCATCGGCACAAAGGACCAAGTCGCACACGTACGTCGCCTGAACCGTCCTGTTGCCTGAACGTTCTTCCTCCATGTTAGTAACGTCGGTGCAACGTTCTTTCTACGTTTGCAGATCTACGACATCCAGACGGGTCAGAAGACTCTGACGCTGAACGACCCCGCCCTGGCCAACAACTACAAGAGGAACTGTGCCACCTTTAACCCCACCGACGACCTGGTGCTAAACGACGGCGTGCTGTGGGACGTGCGGGCGTCACGGGCCATCCACAAGTTTGACAAGTTCAACATGAACATCAGCGGAGTGTTCCACCCCAACGGCCTGGAGGTCATCGTCAACACCGAGATCGTATCCTCTGAACAAGAACACTAATTACCTTAAAGTCACGGCAATATAAAGAACGCACTCAGGTCTGTCTGAAACTACCACTACAGTTGTCTGTAGTTGTATTGCAGTTGCTTGTAGTTGTCTGTAGTTGTACAGTAGTTGTATTGTAGTTGCCTGTAGTTGTATTTAAGTTGTATTGTAGTTGCCTGTAGTTGTATTGTAGTTGCCTGTAGTTGTATTGTAGTTGCCTGTAGTTGTATTGTAGTTGTACTGTAGTTGCCTGTAGTTGTATTGTAGTTGTACTGTAGTTGCCTGTAGTTGTATTGTAGTTGTATTATAGTTGCCTGTAGTTGTATTGTAGTTGCCTGTAGTTGCCTGTGGTTGCCTGTAGTTGCCTGTAGTTGCCAGCCTTGACAGCAGCTGTCAGTGGGACCTGAGGACCTTCCACCTCCTGCACACGGCGCCGGCCCTCGACCAGTGCAGGCTTGTCTTCAACAGCAACGGCACCATCATGTACGGAGGTACGGGCTCGGTACACTGTGTGTGTGTGTGTGTGTGTGTGTGTGTGTGTGTGTGTGTGTGTGTGTGTGTGACAAACATCTTTAATGGTCTGAATCGTTCACATGTGCACACAGCGATGCTGCAGGCCGACGACGAGGACGACGCCATGGACCAGCAGATGAAGAGTCCGTTCGGCTCGTCCTTCAGAACCTTCGACGCCACAGACTACAAGCCCATTGGTAGGCTGCACTTCCTGCTCTCTGACATCACGTGAATCAGCTGTTCCTTCTGCTCCCCTCAGGCCTCCACCTCTTCCTCCTTTCTCCTCAGCGTCAGTTTTTTAAACTCAGAAGTTGTTTCTGTCTTTTCAGCCACAGTGGACGTGAAGAGGAACATCTTCGACCTCTGCACCGACACCAAAGACTGCTACCTGGCCGTCATCGAGGTACCGAGTCTCATACACACCTGCTGTGTTCTTGTAGGTAACCATGACGATGAGCTCACCTCAGCTGTGTTTGTCTTTTCGCGTTCGCTCGGCAGAACCAGGACACGGTGAGCTTGGACACGGTGTGTCGTCTGTACGAGGTCGGGCGACAGAAACTGGCAGAAGAGGGAGACGACGACGACCAGGTGAGACGCTCAGAATACTTGATCATAGGAAGTTCTGATCCGCTTTGGAGGAGGTCCTAGCATGAATGAGCGTCGACTCAGCTGATCGCGTTGTTTTGTTGTGAATGTTCTTCCAGGACGATGAAGATCAGGACGACGATGATTCGTCAGACACGGATGACTTCGACGCTGATGATGATGACGATGAGGATGACATGGACACGGACCCGCTCATCGAGGAACTGGCCAATGACGAGAACCAGGAGAACGGCGACGGAACCAACTCCCCGACGGATGAAGAGGTACGCGACTACACACAGAACTCTCATATTCAAAGACATCTCCACCTTTTAGGGTGTAGTCCTTCATGATGTTCGTTTGTTCACAGAACCTTTTTGTTTGTCTTGTCTTCAGTTAACGTCGTGTTCGTTTCAATCTCCTCCCCTCAGATCGCAGATCTTCTCGGCAGTAACAGCAACGACGACGAAGACAACAGCGATGACGACGAATCCGAAGACTCAGAACATTCGGACAGAAGCAACAACAGATCGGACTCGTTTGACGCCGACAGCTCGTTTGGTGAGTAACTGTGTTGGTTCATCAGGAAACTGATTGAGTCGTGATCTGTCTCGTCTCCACGCGACGGGTCATGAAATACATTTATTTGTTACTTGTTGCCTGTATTCTGATGTGACTGAAGATTTTAGACACTTTGAGTTCTTCTGTAGCGCCTTCCAACCATCAAAGGCCACGCAGTGACACGTGGCCGTTCTAGTCAATGTTTCAAACCCCACCGGCTCAGCCGCGGTCCGGTTCAGAAGCGGGTCTCCGCTAGGCTCCGCGTTGAATTCAACGCGTCTGTTCTATTTTTGACGGACGCCGCAAGCAACAATTTAAGGGTCAGTGTCTGTCCCGAGGACGCTTTGACGTGCAGACCGAAGGAGCCGGGGATCGAACTGCTGATCCACTTTTTAATATTTCATAAATGAAACGATGAGTTTAGGGAAATAATCAGATTAAACAAACAATGAGAAACACGAAGAAGATCCTGTGAGGCTTCTTCCTTCATTTAGTGTTTGTTGTTGGAGTCAGTGTAGCTCAATGTAAAGATGTTTTACACACTATAACTGTGTGTGTGTGTGTGTGTGTGTGTGTGTGTGTGTGTGTGTGTGTGTGTGTGTGTGTGTGTGTGTGTGTGTGTGTGTGTGTTCTCTTGCTGTAGGCTATCCAGAACAATCAGATGAGGACAGTCCACTCTTCCAGGCGCTCAGGGAACGACGGATCTGACCGCAGAGAAGACGCTCTCCTTTTGCTCGACGTGGACTTTTTTTTTAAAAGATTTCATGTTGCTCTGCTGGACGTTTGTCTGCAGACGAATGTTTCAGGGGTTTGAACCAAGTTTAGCTCCTCAGTGAGCTTTCATCTGGTGCTGACGGTCTTCCACACACACTGATTTATTTTGATCAAAGCTAAAAGCCAAATCGTCACGTGGGCTCGTTTCGTTTTCCTCGATTCACAGCAATAAAAACTCACATGAGATGATGTCGTGTCCACGTTTAAAGAATTGAGATGAACAAACTGACCCTGGATCTGCCGAGTTCACGAGTTTCTATGCATATGACAATAAAAAAAACACAAACGTCTGCGACTTCATGAAGATCACGTCCACACAACAAACTTTGTTTTGCTTTTAGACGTCCAGGGTGCAGGTGGCGAGAGTACAAGTTGCAACCAACTGAATACTGAGTGCGTATGTGAACCTACGGTGGCTGCAAGAAGACGAGAAAGACTCTCTAGACCAAGTGTCTGTCCTCTCTGGGTTCCTGCAGGAACGAGGCTCTGAAACTTGATTTGATTTCTTTTCAGGCGATTGTAAACGAATAAAAACAGTTCTGAATATTCTATTTCCATTTTTTCACACTGGATCTTTAACGTCAGATCAGATCGACAGATTTGTGCAGAAAGCGTTTGTCCGTCACGATGACACGCCTCGTGAATAATTCCCCCCAAAAATTCAACAAACAAACAAAAACCATTTTAATGAGAATAACTTTGGGTTTTTGGGTTTTTCATTTCGATTCAGATCATTTGTTTGTTTGATTTAATT
>JAFMOB010000367.1:602335-737745 GCA_018985215.1 Larimichthys polyactis
CTGCAGCTGTGTTATCATCACACTGTGTGTGTGTGTGTGTGTGTGTGTGTGTGTTGTTGTAGGTGACTCCACAGCTCTGATGTTGTATTGCAGCATGATGGAGTGAGTGTTTTGTGTCACCCCACCCCTCTGTACTGCACACACACACTCCTCTGCACACACACTCCTCTGCACACACACTCCTCTGCACACACACTCCTCTGCACACACACTCCTCTGCACACACACTCCTCGTCCTCTTTGTATCTCTGCTGGTTGTTGCAGCTTTTCTCTGGATTTGCATGTTTCTAACGTCGGTTAAGTTCAGTTCTGACTTAAAGCAACACCGTGTATGAATCTGTAACTGTGTCCAGCTGTACTCGAGTATTTGTAATCTGATTACATTACTTGTGATCAAAAACTAACAGCCAATCATCATCCAGGTCCCCAGCAGCAGCTGATATCACTGACTAGTCCAGCAGCAGTCAGCCCAGCTCGGCGTCTGTCTTTCAGCCTTTTATTTCACCAAGCTCTCACCAACCACTAAAAGTCAGTCCCACATTTACTCTTCTCCTCTGCCATCATGTCCATAGAGGCTGCTGAGCCTGGTTACCTCCTCTTCTTCTTCCATAACGCCTGTTGGTACAAACACTCAGTTCGTCAGTGGCTCAGAGCGACGGGTACCCGTCGCTCTGAGCCCACTGCCAAGCTGACGAACTGAGCTAACAGCAGCTACAGCTGTCAGCAGGTTACTTCACTGTCCATCATAAACTCTGTAAATCACAGAGAGTTGAGGCGGAGCAGCCGGAGGACATCAGAGGGAAAACCAGAAAACATTTCCTCCATAAAATATGATCCAGTTTCACCAGAATCACTGAAATAGTTGCTGCTGTGTGACTTGGTGCCGTTCACCTGATCACAGGTCAGTGAGGGTCAGCAGGAGGTCATGATGTTGTCAGGGTGTTTCCTCTCGCCTGGTGCTCCTCGCTCATACGTGTCTGTAGCATCGTGTGCATTGGAAGTGTGAAAACAATCTGAACCTAAAAGGATTTAGAACAAAGTGTCAGACGTCAGCTATCGACCGACAGCCGAGCGAGCGAGGGGGGACTCTGATGACAGGAAGTCAATGTGGGGAATCATGACTCCGGCACTCTGTTAATTGGAAAGAGACATTACCTGAATGTGAATGAGCGGCTGTCTGCTGCTTGATACCTTCATTAGACTCCAGCTGAGGTTTCATAACATCAAAACTACAAATACCGTCCTTTTGCTTTGAACAGTAAGTGTCCACATGAAAGCACGATGCGTTCACTGCCCCTCGATCTGAGACGTTCAGGTTCTGTTTGGACGCCCTCGAATTTCTCTTTTAGTGAGAGCAGAGAAGGCACCAAACATGAAACCTGACAGATCTGTGATGTTTCATGTTGTACATCTACCTAAAGGGGGAGTTTACATATTTAAATGTCTTGAGTCACAGTAATGACGGAGCAGGTAGGCGCACACAAAACATGAAAGAAAACAGGAAATCCTAATTTAAAAAAAGAATGCAGGGTCCAGAAATCCTCGGAAAGCCTCGTCGCTTTGAAGCTGGAGAGTCACGTATCCCTTCAGTGTTTTCTTGTAAGTGTGTTTTGTGTCTTTTGTTGTGTTTTTTTTTTGCTGGATAAGGCTTTGCATACCAAGGCAGAGAGAGACTGGTAACTCATAGAGGCGTTCCAATGGAGTTGGGATGACTAGTGCCTGGTTGTAGAAAACAGCTATTCAGTTGGATGAATGCAGCTTTGTGGCGCTCATAGAGGTCCCTGAATGCAGCTTCACCTCCCCCAGGGCTGCACAGCACAGCACTCAGTTCTCACACTCACAGATAACATGGAACACACAACACACACACACACACACAGAGACAGACAGACAGACAGACAGACAGACAGACAGACAGATGGACGCATCATTTATGAAAAACATCTACTGGAGGCTGAAAGTTTATTTCGACTGAAACTGACCCTGACCTCTTTTCTTTGGCTCGATCACACCAAATTTCTACCAAATGTACCAAAGTGTCAACCAGCAGAGACGTTGCCCATTAGTTTAGTGCTGTGATGACATTATGGTCCATATTTGAACACGAGCATGGAGCTCGAGGGCGACGTACATTTTTACAGAAGCTCTAAGGCGGCAGAGGCGGCAAGACGGCTCTTCAGAAACCTGTGGGTGACGTCACAGATATGACGTCCATGTTTTACACAGTCTGTGATTGGGCTGTTTGGTTTTGAAGAAATGTAATCCTTCCAAACATTCTCGTAATCCAGCTGAACAGGAAGCAGTCGATGCTGTGACAGAATCCAGTTTGACAGTTTGAGTTTTGTTTTGCGATGGACAAACCATGGACAGATAGAGATGGAGATCTTATGGAAGCTGCTCAGTGATGCACAAAGTCAAAAAAAAGTTTGATGTCTGGAGATTAAATGACCCGGATCTTCCGTAGATGCTTCCACGTCGTGCACAATTCGTTTATACCAACTTGAACTGGTATAAACGATTTAAATCGTTGTTGGGATGCGTGGATCTTGTGTTAAGATGTAGATATATCAATGTTGTTCTTGAAGGATGAGTAATGATACAGGTTCAGAAGGGAACCATAAATGCTGATCAGAGATCCAGTGAAGGCCGTTGTATGTTTCTACGTTGAACGAGATTGTCTGTGGTCGTCTCAGCACTGATATCAAACCGTCAGCTGAAGATCAGCTTGTCTGTTGTGTTCATTAGCTTGGTTGTCTCGTCGTCCAGAAGATCGTTCCTATCCATCATGAAGCTTTCCTAGACTTTCCGAACTTTATTGGATCAGATTCTGATGAGTGACACCAGCGCTGTCATTACCCGGTTTGTCCATCATGCATAAAGCTTCCTCTAAATGTGACTAATTATTAATTACATGATCATATTAATCATGCTGTGTGGAAGAAGACTTCAAACTACCCCCTGCTGGCCATTGACTGTCATTGACCAAATGTGGACAGGACAGCTGTAACACTGACGCTGTATATAACACACGGCGTTCAAACTGGGTCACAGTGAAAGTGACAGATGTGAAGAACTTCCTCCTCATGTCGAGCGCTGCACCTTCTTTGTTTTTATTCTTCCTCAGCTTTCACTTTTTTCACTCTGACCTATTTTATCTTGAACCTGCGTTTCATTTTGTGTCGGCTCATCTGTCTCTGCGATGATGCAGCGACCTGCCAGACCTCCTTAAACACACTTTAATGGTTTTTTGGTTTAGACTATTTGTCAAATGTCACGGGTGAATCTTATTACCATGTTTACCCCCAATGAGGCGATAACAACAGAATGTAATGATTCCTAAATCTTTTTCAATCTATGTTCAGCTCAAAGGTGACAGGTGATAGTATCACTGATCAGGTATTAAAGCTTTGAATACATTCCTGAATCAGGTTCAGAAGGGAACCATGAATGTTGATCAGAGATCCAGTGAAGGCCGTCCAGAGAAACGCTCACGTTCGCCAAACGTAACAATGTCCAAAAGTTTAAGTCTGAAATGAATTTCTGGATTTCACCATCGACAGTCCAGAATTCAAAGATTCAAAGAAAGCCCAAAACCAATGACGGTATAAAGACAAGACCATGCATGACATCACCCGTAGCTCCATGTTGGACGTACTCCATCTTCAGCCTCTTGGGTAATCAAAATTTCAGCAAAGACGATGAGCTGAATGACGCCTGGTTGCTCAAACGAGCCATCCGTAATGACGCCTACATGTCAATCAAAGCGTCCACACTCTTAATCCTGCATTACTTTAAGCCTTAATATAATGTGAACAGGTGAGTTGTATATAAATTCACCCTCAGTACAGTTGTCATGAACGGGGAAATTAGCTACAGAGACCAAAACTGTTTTTTGTACCAGGCTGTAAACATGTTTATTTCTGCTGTGAAGTTGGACTTCCACTCTGTGTTCTGGCGACCTATCCAAGGCGTGCCCTACCTGTAAACCGCTGCTGTGCTCGGTTTGATCCCCCATGAGGTCTCCACAGGATAAGTAGTTTAGAAAATGGTTTGATCCATTTTAATGGCTGTAATTTCATTTTAATGGACGGCACAGAGCCGAAACGATCACGACTGCATCTGTGAGACTTGACGAAGCTTTACACGAGGTGGGCGACAGAATGAAGGATTTCCTGTTTGCCACGTCACCGAGGGACACGAGAGAGTTGCGTATATCACAGAGCTGTAAGATTACAGAGAGGATCTGTGTGATGTGTGCTTGTTAGCTTTGAGATGTGATTAAAAGGCCAGGCTAGCACCCTGAGGACGGAGGAGTGACGGGGCGGGAGCAGAAGCAATGAACTCGATTTCCATCGGCGATATTTCAGCATGTAGAACTTTAGAGTTCTTCTCGCTTTAATCATTTCCAGTGGGAGAGAGCGTAAGTCCTCAGAGACTCGCCGCTAACGTACAAAGCTTCAGGCAGGAACACGGAAATAAGTCGGTGCTGCGTTTGAGGCACGTTAATACAACACGTCGTCTGAACGTTTGTTTCTTTCATTAAGATTCAAGGCTGCTGCTTCTCACAGTGAATTCAATGACTGAATTACAGTGTGGACGTTCAACGAGCTGACACGTGAACTCGTCAGACAACTTTCTGTCTTCATTTGTAGATGCAGAGATGAACAGAATTTAATCATGTGGGGTCAAAGGTCACAGACCTTCAGTTGACCTTAAAGTTATGCAGGATTAAGAGCTTTGATTGACAGGTGAGTGTCGGATCCATTCAGCTCTTAATCGACATCATTTCTTTATAATAAAACTAATCTTCATGACAGCAGCTTCGTGTTGTTCGGAGCATCCGTGACCAGGAAGCTTTAAATTTCCAACAATCACAGCGAGGCGTTTAGCAACTTGTGAGTGTTTCCTGACCCAGATTTCCGGCTTTAATCGTGCAGCTCCTGTAAAATAAAAAAGCTATTCTCAGAGGAGAAAAGCATCTAATTGGGATGAGAGCCAGCGTTTTTCCCCCACAGACGCTCAGATCTAACCAGGTCAGTCTCCTGCAGTGGAAACTGCTGACAGTTAGTGCGCTGCAACAGTTAGTGCAACGCATAAAACTCAACCTCGATCAAAAGATTCAGGTCACTCTGAGCTCGGCGTGAACTTTTTGAAGCACTCGGCTGTCAGACAATTAAATTCAACTTTCACTCGTCATGTTTAACGGCTGGAGCTGGACACAGTCGTGGACGGAGAGATGCTGAGCTGACGGTTCCTCGTCATCAACGTCGTCCCCAACGGACCGACGCCCGGCATGAGTGCGAGACACTCGAGGAAAGTCAGGAGACGATATGAGACGAGCGAAGACGCTTCATCTGAACAAACGCTGTTACTGCTGTGAAACCACAGTAATTTACCAAGTACTGCAGTTCACAGTAGTACACTGTGTATTCACTCAGAGTCTGTGAAGATTACAGTAACAGTAATGTACTGTAGTTACTTGTCCACAGCTGCCAGTTCACAGTGCGAGTCATTAACTCCTGTTTATTCTGGGAGTCAACTGGTCTAAAGGGGTCAAACTGGCCTGTTCAGGGTAAACTTCAGGGTAAACTTCAGGGTAAACTTCAGGGTAAACTTCCTCCCTCTGTTTGTGAAGAAGATTGGAGACACGAGTGGAGCTGCAGAAAGCCTGTGAGTGAGTTCATGTTGGCACGTTTCCGAGCCGAACGCTCGTGTTAGTCGTGCCTGACTGAGCCGCTTCATGTATTATTCTCCCTGTAAGCAAGTTTCACCAGGGTGTGTGTGTGTGTGTGTGTGTGTGTGTGTGTGTGTGTGTGTGTGTGTGTGTGTGTGTGTGTGTGTGTGTGTGTGTGTGTGTGTGTGTGTGTGTGTGTGACCACACAAACAAAACTTTCCTGTGAATTATTCCCAGTGAAATGTGCAGAGATGATGATTCACCATGAGGATGAGATGAGGTGAATGAGCAGCTGGTTTGGTTCGTTGGGTTGATGCTGCTCGTTGACTTCTGGTCTTGTGGTCTCGGTAAACTCCGTCCCGGGGTCGGCGGGTGCATCTTGTTGTTGTGAGCAGCTGCCGGCTGCTCGCCTCCTCTCTGACCGTAAGTCACGACAGAAGCAGCCGCAGGGTTTTTCAAAAACGTAGGCGGGAAGTTCATCACGAGCGTCACGTGTGTCGTGTGCCTCCCGCCTCTCTCGGCCCGTCGTGCCATCGGATCCATGACTGGGAATAAAAACTGAAACGAAGCCTCGAGCTGAACATCTGAAGCAGACGGAAACAAAAGCTGGATGATGCAGAGCTCAGCGATGCACCGCGGTGATGAGCTGTTCATTATTTACACGGAACGCTTAAAGTCACAAACCATCTCCGTGATTTAAGTAGTCTGTTTGTTGGCTTCATGGTTTTTGCACAACACAGACAAAACTCCAAAACTTTCTGAGAGGACAAACCGGGTCATCGAGTGTCTGAAAGATCTCTTTAGTGACGATAGCGTCTGACTTAGAGTCTCCGTTGCTAACTGATTTGCGTCCTCTCTCTAACGTGTTGTGTGTTGGCTCGGCTCAGACGCACACGCTGAGTCCGAAGCTTTGATATGAGGACCCCCCGTGGACTCGGGGACTCGGGCTCTGCTCTCAGATTCTCTTTAGACTCGAGACTTTAATCTCCATCCCTGAATATCTCTGTCACTGTCACGCCTCCTCCCTCTGTGTGTCCCTGCACGCCTTTATCTGCAAACTCACAATCTCCTCATACATCACACACACACACACACACACACACACACACACACACACACACACTTTTCGGGCCTCCTTGCAGCGGCCTTCGTTTTGCATCGTCACGGTGAGAGCGGGAGACAGCGGCTCCGTCGTTACATCGTGCATCATGAAAACGTTGCCGGGTAAACTGGCTGATGTCGTTAATCTTCCAGTTCAGTCGACACACACTGGCCCGGCTGTAACTGGGCCGAGTTAACACACACGTGGTGACACACTTTGTTTTCCATCCTGAAAGTCCTGCAGCTGGGAGACGACGTGTCTCTGTAGTCTGTCTGCTTTCACCCCCTGTGGTTTGGTCTCATCGTCTTAGTTTAAATGCTCAGAGAGACGACGGCTCCACGGAGAGTGATTGAGGAAAGAAAAGTTTGAAAGGGAATCCGAAAAATCCCAAAGTTTTAATTTGTGCTTCATGTGTCGGAGAAAAGTTTCTGGTTTTTTATTTTTCTGTGGAGCTCTGGTTTGGATGTGGGCTGCATCTCTGAGCTGGCGGTCAGCCAGCGTGTGTGTGTGTGTGTGTGTGTGTGTGTGTGTGTGTGTGTGTGTGTGGTGTGTGTGTGTGTGTGTGTGTGTGTGTGTGTGGTGTGTGTGTGTGTGTGTGTGTGTGTGTCTCGAGGGGTCTTAAACACAGCAGCATTCTAGAGGAGAGTTCCGTCGTTGTTATGGTTACGCTCGGTTTCCGCGGACACCCTGGCAAGACTGGCTCCACTTATCGCCATAACAACGGTCCAACTTCTCAGCTTCCTTTCCCTCCAGAGGAGGCAACAACAACAACAACAACAACAACGTCCCCGATCGGGCTCAGCCTCACGCGGGCCGGCTCCAACACGCCGGCTTTCTCATTCTGGCCCTCCTGTCCATCAGTTCTGAGATCAGAGTTATGGTGTTTGGAGGTTCAGCAGCTCGCCAGCTCCTCCTGGGGGATCCCGAGGCGTTCCCAGGCCAGATGGGCTCCATAATCCCTCCAGCAGGCTCTCGGTCCTATTCGGAGACCTCAGCTGGCTCCTGTTGACATGAAGGAGCAGTGGTCTCCTCGCCCTGAAAGGAGCAAACTCAGCTGATTGGGATCAGTGATCTCGTGAGCAAAGACGAGGGCTGGAACGCAGATAGACAGGAAAATCGAGAACTTGGCCGGATAGAGCCGACGCTCCAGTCCACGGTTCATCTCGTGGTCCATCACACCATTACCTGAAATAAGATCTGTGTGATGACATGACAGCTCTGGTTCGCTCGTTATTGGGGTTAAAATAACGACTGTGATTGGTCGGTGTGATGGCGTGAGGAGCCTTCCTGCCTTGTCGGCCAGTAATCGACTTCATCAGGTTGTGAACGTGTTGCTGAATTAACGATACCGTCAGCCTCGTTGACTGAACTGTCTTTGTAATCTTTACATTACCTGGGGAAGTCGGTCATCGAGTGGAGTTTCACCCTCGTGATGTTTCCGTGCAGCTCTCAAACATTCACAGAATTTGTTGCTGATCTGTTTTTGTCGTGTGGAGATGGACCAGAACCTGTTCATGACCGCTCATGTGGTTTGTGACTTATAATCCTGCTCTCTTGGCTCAGAGTCTCAAAGTGAATTGTGTTTTTTAAATTGCAGATTTTGTCTGTGCGTACGTACGTACACTGAAGTGCTTCGAACTATTCCTGGTTCAAAGCCCGGTTGGGGCCTTTCTGTGTGGGTTCTTTCCGGGTTATGGAAGAAGGATGTACAGAAGAAATAAATCAACCCAACGAGGCTGAGCGACTGATGGACAAACACATCCTCATTTCTTCTCTTCCTGTTCGACCGCTCTCTCTCTCTCTCAGCGTCCGGTCTCTCGTTCCGTGATCAGAATAGAAAAGAGTCGTCAGCTGTTCTCGACATCTCCGAGCTGCAGAGTTTCCTGAAACGTAACGCCGGCCCGTCTGTCTCTGGATTTATTGATTAGTGCTTAAAAACAGCTCTGACGTCCTGCAGCTGGTCCAGATTCCTCCTCACGTGCATCGATCGCAGCTTCAGACCACGCTGGTCACATGATGTCACACCGATCATTGAGTGTTTGGACTCTGTGGAAATGTTGTTTGTCTTTATTGTGTCTTTACTGGCTGTTCAATAGTTCTTATTATCTTAAGTGTTGTTGCTCCTTTACATGTGGAAGTCGAGGGTGATGTGAGGAGACTGCAATGCAGAAATGAAAGCACAGTCTGCACACTGGACCTCTAAGAAGAATCAAATGGAGTCAGGCCTGTCGTCTTACGTAAATAAAGAAAATCTAAATCTGTTTTTCAGAGACAGAGACCTCGTCCCTCTCGGTCTTCGCAGTCTCAGCCAGTGAAAAATGCCACTTTAATAGATTTCTGTTTAATTCATGGAACATTCCTTTCGGACCGATGATCCGTAACCCGCCACCTACTGTACAGCCCGCCGTGTCCTCCCCGGCTGTCTCCACAGTGACTCATGCTTCACGTTTTAATGAGCGCGGACCCCAAGGTGAGAAAAACAACGAATTGTTCAGGCAGCAGGCTGAAGGAAAGTTGGACCGCCTCCTCGTTTTATTCCATGTTTGTATTTATTCCTGTGATTGTGTGTCTGTGTGTTTTTGTCATTTTTTTGTCTGTTTCGCCGTCGGCCTCGCTCTGCATGGGCGAGGAGACAAATGGTGGGTGACACGGCAGGCTGGGGGGGCAGACGCCGTGGCCCAATTATCTGTCTGCTTCCTCTCTTTCACTCCCTCCCTCTGCCATTTCTTCCAAATCTGTCTCCCTGAGCTCGGACCTCCTGTCTGTGTTTTTCTGTCCTGTAAATCTCTCTTCCTCCTCCGATCATTCATCCATCTCTCACTTAGCCTGATGAATATTTCACGTAGAAAAACTATTTATAGACCTCGTCCCTGCGCTCCATCCGTCAGGCTCAGATTTCTCATCTGCACGTTTCGTTCAGTCATTATCAGATTGATGTTGAGCTTCGTGTCACTTTCAATTATCATCAGTTCTGAGATGAAAGACGTTTTTCTTTGCGTCGCTCATGCCAGATGGAGGCTTCGCTCTAATTTGTTTCATCATGGATCAACTTTTATTAATGTTTTTGTCACAGAGATGATTTGATTTGATGGGAGCCACCATGAACAGGCACGTATGGAGAAGCTACCGATGTTATTCTCCGTCAGCGTCCTCTTCTCCTCTGCCATTATGTCCATAGAAGCTGCTGAGCCCCGTCACACCGCCAGCTCATCGTGCTCCGGTTCTGGCACGACACCAGCTCTGCTCCCCGTCAGCACTTCCGCCTCTCGTGGTGTGCGATACTGCATATTTTGGTATCGATCCGATACCAAGTAAATACAGGCCAGTATCACTGATACCGATACTTTTCAACAGATTCAATGGATTAATTTTCATGACCTCAAGTGTTTTTGTGATGTTTCCTTTTTTATTATTAAAGAGTTCAAACCCAGGACAGGATCAGAACAAAGTTTGTAATTAAATACAAAATGCTTTATTATCTAATCAGTGTTTCCACTATACCTGACCAGCTTTTTACAAATCCCACATTTTGCTGTGGTCTCATTTTCGGCTTGATAATACAGCCACACAGCTCCTCTTCCTCTCTGCCTCTCTTCTGTTGGAACGCACTGCGTGTGCTGATCAACCTGAGCCGGCAACTTGTTTGTTTGTTTGTTTGTTTGCACGTCTAAGTCACGTGACGGGCAACATCTAAACACAAGAGTGTGGAGGGTGAGCAAAGTGTGGAGGGTGAGCAAAGTGTGGAGGGTGAGCAAAGTGTGGCGTGAAGCGTTACGTTGTCTGTTGAAGACTTCGTTGAGCGTGTGTGAGTTGAAGCTTTGTCATTGGCTAACTGTGACCGTGTGACGACACGGTGTGTGTGTGTGTGTGTGTGTGTGTGTGTGTGTGTGTGTGTGTGTGTGTGTGTGTGTGTGTGTGTACAAGCAAGCGTGTAGGCATGCATGTGTGAGTGAATGAGCATTTGCATATCTGTTTAGCAGATGTAAGTGTGTGTGTGTGTGTGTGTGTGTGTGTGTGTGTGTGTGTGTGTGTGTGCGTTCGGCAGTAACAAAGACACAGTTGGACCTCGGAGACGTCGCTGATGAAATCAGATGAAACAGCAGATTTCATATTTTCATGGCGCAGAACAAAAGATAAATAAATATTTGTCTTTTTTTTAAGCTTCTTCTAATGTCAACAGTGAACTGATGCAAGCGTTAACAGCACATTTAAACACACACTGGGGCTTTAAAAGGATGGTTTGGGGTATTTAATGTGTGATTGCATGAGCTGCTTCAACATAAGTCAGTGAGATGATGGAAAAAGGAGGAAGCTGAGCGATGCTCTGCGCTGTATTCAGAATACTCTCACAGCTTTGCTTTGCTGTCAGACTGATGTCTGATGGGAATCTGAAGAGTTTATATCCATCCTCGCTCTCCAACTTTACCCTGGAGAAGAAGATGGGAGTTGTTGATCCACTGTAGGAAACACAAGGCCACTTTCTGAAGGTCTCTGCACAGTCAAACCTCTTCAGATGATCCAGAACGTCTTCAATCATGGAGCTCCTCAGTCGACCTGCAGCAGCCACGTCTGTAAATCCTGAAATCCACTGAGTGAGAAAGCTGCAGGGCCTCACCAACACAGATGTTCGTATCCTTCACCGTGTCCCGCCTCACGTGATGTCAGAGCAGACCGTTATTAAAAACATGGAGCCACTGCTTCACCGATCATCATGGATCTGATTCTGTTTCGTGATCGTCTCGTTCTCGGAGTTCTTCACGTGTTACCGCTTCATTCTCGCTTCGTTTGTGGCTTTATTGAAGGTTCTTTGTTTTCATGTGCTTTGACATGATTACCTATAAACACATTTACATTTTGTACATGCCTGTCTGAACAGACAGACAGACAGACCGACTCCCATTGAAATACTATAATAGCAGCTAATGGGCCTCACAGAGCGGGAACAAGCCAGAGGTCAGCAGGCTAACGGTGAAAGCTTTATCTGACGTAGCTGTTCTGTTGCTGAGGGACCGCTACCTTCACGTGTTACGGATCAGCAGGTCGACTGTTCGCAGATTCAGATGCACCGACTCAAAAGTCAGTCCCAGATTTACCTTTTTACTCGCTCGCTCAACTTTTCTCTTCTTAGCTTCCTCCGTCAGTGTCCTCTTTGCTCTCTCTTCCTCTGCCATCATGTCTATAGAGGCTGCTGAGCCCCGTTACATCGGCAGCTCATCGTGCTCCTGAATCTGGCACGACACCAGCTCTGCTTCCCGTCAGCACTTCAGCCTGTAAAGCTCCTCTTCTTCCAGGTGGTCCAAAACATCACTAACGCTCCCTCGGTGCTCTGAGCTCACAGTCCAGCAGTCCAGCTAACAAACATGAGCTAACAGCAGCTACAGTTTACTTCACTGTCCATCGGGAAAGTCTGTAAATCACAGAGAGTTGAGGCGGAGCAGCTGTGTTGTTCTTCTTTGACACATCAATTTAACATAATTAAAACTAATTAACTGAAGCATGCCTGAAACATGAGAGCACATCCAGCATCAAAGTGTTTTCTTCATTTTCTAAACAAACGTCGATGCACCGGGTCAGAATTAGTCGATAAATGACGGACAGCATCCTCCCTGTTCACCTCCAGCACACTGGGCTCATGTATGGCAGCGAGTGTTGCAGTTGGAGTTGCGTTGGCGTGCATGTTAAGGAGAGCGTGGATGAGTGCGGGGTCAGAATTAACATAAATTATAGACCTCCATTTAAATATTTAATCAGCGTGTACTCCTTCATTCTTCACGTCATGCTCGCTCCATCTTTCCTCCCCCTCCTCCCATCATCCCCCCCTCCCTCTGCCTCTCTAATTCCAGCTGATGGACCTGATGGACGTTTCCATTGACCTGATTAGGCCGCCTATCTGGCAGTAATGGCTGTAAAGTGTGTGTGTGTGTGTTTATGTGTTCTCCACATGTCGTGTATCGCCTGGCCTCTCTGTGGATTCTGCATGTCGCCCTCGTGTCTGTAGTTTCAATGACAGGCGGGTCCATTGGTGACTCTGAATGTGGACCAGGATCCAGCTGTGGGAGCCTTGGTGCAGATGATGTTGTCCCACGAGGTTCTGCTCCTCACCGACCTCTCGCCTCCATCTGGACCAGCTTAATTAGAAAAACACATCATTTAACAAGCTGAGATGACGTATGGACGCACATCTGCAGGCTCTGCTCAGAGGTGAACATGTTCAGATCACTTTAACGTCTCAGTGTGGAGAACAAACATGTCAACTCAGGACGTGACGAGAGATCTCCTGTGGACACACACACACACACACACACACACACACACACACACACACACACACACACACACACACACACACACACACAGTAACCGTGAGGATTGGGCTTGCGTGACAGTGTAAAGTGTGTTCAACCTATCTGTGTTCATCCAGGCGCTGCAGGACGGAGGCTGCATGCTGCATCTGTTGTTGTAACTGTTTAACTCGTGTGTGTGTGTGTGTGTGTGTGTGTGTGTGTGTGTGTGTAATACACATGTCTATTAGAGATTGGCATTTAAAGTAATTTCCAATTCGAGTACTCTCCTTGAATTATTATCAAGCACTCGTGCACAGACAAACAGAAGAACAGTGAAGTGACCGTGTGGAGAGTTCTCGTACCAAACCTGCTGTGATTGGAGCTCGCCGGCTCGAAGAAGCCTCCACCTTCCGTAAAGAAACCTCGTCCGCTGTGTACTGTGTTTGTGTGTTCCACATAACATTTCACAGTAGTACGCTGTGTATTCAGTCAGGAACTACAGTAATTATAGAGTTACATGTCAACAGCTGCCTGTTCCTGGTCACTGTGTTTTTACCGTGTTTAGCATTAAACCTCCCGTCAGCTCATCCTGATGTGTGTTTGTAGTCAGAGCTTCTTGTCTCTGCAGGACTTGAGTTAACTCTGCTCACAGAGTTTCATCTGTAGTGACAACAAAAGCATTGAAGGTTGTGAAACGCTGCATGTTCTTAAACGTGTTCATATTAAAGCTGCAGACCGTCGTCCTCCTTTAACTCCTGAACGAAGTCTTTACGGGACGAGCAGGCGTCCTGCAGACAGAAGAGAGAGAGAGAGAGAGGCTTCATTCAATCAGAGCAGAAACAAACTGCATCCAGTGGACACCAAGAGTCTCAAACATCGACATGTCGGAGTCCATTTTCTCTGTTAGAACAGCATCTGCTGTGGACTGTCCTGCTGCATGTCCTTCAGTGTTTGAGGAGACCTGAACAAACTGGAGGACAAAGTTAACGTGGAATTGCTGCACGGCTGGAGACGCTGACGATGCATTTGGATTATCAGGTCGCTCTCGGTTAACAAAGCGGCAGACGACAAACTAACTGCAGAAACAGCAGTGACCTAAGTGCAGGGACTTTATCGTGGTGCGGTCAGACTCCCATCAGAGGATGTTTAAAGGACTCCAAACACGTCTCCACATTGATTTTAGACTTAGGTTGGTGCATCAGGAGTGTAATGGCTCTGAGGGCGGGTGGACGTGGCCCCACAGCCCATTAAAGGACGATCTGAAGCACAGACATCATAAAAGAGCCGTAAATCACTGAGGCCTCTGTTTTGAAGCAGCGTCTTCCAGGATGAGCGATGGAGGCCGCGTCCCCGACTGTTAGCTGACTCAACTGTGACCGCTAAGCCGGCTGCTCGCGATCGATGAGACGTGCAACCGGACACCCGTCCGTTCCCATAAGAAGCCATGACACTGCTGCTGCGGCTGCTGCTGGCGTGGTGGTTAGAAGGACAAATGAAAGGTGACATCAGTGAGCTGAGCCGACTGTTTCTGCAGCAGGACAACACATTATTAAACCTGTAACGTGTGCAGGCGAACGAGGAGCACAGCTCCGCTTTAAAAATGAATGATCCACCGTGTCACTGCTTCCACTGTAGCTCTGTAGGACAAGGAAAGAAAACTATGAAACATTCTTCAAAGTAAAACTGCTAAATCTTTAAATGGTCTCTGAGACTTTACAGGATATTTCCTGTCAGAGAGATTAGACTCTTAACGTGACACATCACCGGGCGTGGCAGCTCCGAACCACTGACAGTCTGTAATTAGTGGACTGAGCTTCATCCTGCATTGTTTCTAACGGCCAGTCGGGGGCAGCACCACTGAGTCTTACGGAGAAATGAGGCTACCTCAGCTGATTTATCAGAAGAACAGATCCACAGTCATGGTCATCATGTATCCAGCTGTTGGGATAGTGTTGTAGAGGAGGTCCCTCTCTAAGCAGCCTGGAGGTCCTCAGGGAGGTCTGTGAAGGTAGAGAGGGACGCCCCCTGATCTGGTAGGACTGAGACGTTCAACCAACCGGGAACAAACAGACGAAAATTGGATTGTTTCTGATTCATTCTGGTTGATTGGAGAAGGTCATGAACAGAACCGGAGCTACAGTACTAGGGATCAGAATGTACGTGGGCTGCTACGAGGGGGAAAGTGGAGCTCCACGGGGCAAGCGGGTAACATGGATAGTGACCGGATCAAAGTCCGCAGGACTGATCCGGTCACTAGCTGGTTCGCCATGCGTGCCACTACTTGGCTGAGTTTCCTCGTGAGTTTTAACAGTCCTCAGGCTCTATCCATGTCTCTTCCACACAGCATGAATTCTCTCCATAGTAATGTTGTGTCTCATTCATAAAGCAGGGGATGCTTCAGGCGTGGTTCAGTCGCGTCCAGCTCGACACACCGGGCTCACCAAACTGCGATCAGATCTGATTTCTGGCTCCAGAAGAACAAGACGGCGACGTCTTTAATGCCAGACTCAAGGATTTCAAACAGTCCACAAACCAAACCATCTCCGGCCCTTTGGCGGTGTCCTTACATTATGTTTCTTTCTTTAATCTCTGGTCTTTACTGCAGACTGTTGAAGAGCTGTTGTCTTTAGCTCTATCATGCAGTAACAGAACCAGTCGCTCAGATATGCTGCCAGCTGGTAGAGTCTGTCTCGGACCTGTTCAGGACCAGCCGTCAGTTCTGGGCCGGCCACGTCTCACCCAACAGTCACTCGTCTTTTGGCTTTGTTTGGCTCTCCACCAGCTCCTGAAGGAAACATCTGCCTACACGCTGAATGCTTCACTGTGTTCTCCGTCAGGAGGTGTAGAGCGGCTTTATCGCTGACAGCAGCCGCCCGTCGGTGCCGTAAACAGGCGGAGGACGGCAGTAAAAACAGTAAATATCTGAACGCTGAAGGTGAGGCGGAGAGAGAGAGAGAGTCACGAGTTCAGGTGAGTGAATTTAACAGACAAACAAAAAGCTGAGTGTGTGTGTGTGTGTGTGACTGATGTATTGTGGTGTATGGTTGTGTGTGTGTCAGCAGACCTCAGTGCATGCTGGGAGGTCTGAATGTGCTGAGTCAGCAGAGCGACAAACAAACGATGACTTCTTTCTTCAGGTCTGTGAGTCTCTGTCAGCCTCAAACATTAAATTAAACTCTGTCACATTTTCACGTCGATTCTGTTTAACTTGTAAGAGGAGGACAGATGTCAAACTGACTGGAATATACTGAGAGCTATGGATGAAGTTTTCCACAAATCTTTCACAATAAAAGCATTAAATGGGATATATTAAGAATAATATGTCATAATATCAATAATATCGATATCAGCTGCAGCTGCACTCTCTCTTGTGGTTTGTCTTTAAAACACGCCGTTCAGATTCTGAGCCCCTTGTGACATCACTAACAGGCTCATGACCATAGTCCAGAACCAGAACCAGCTAGTTAGCATTAGCTCGTGCTACTCGGCGTCTCGTCATCGGCTTTACTTGCTCCGTGATGCATGCTGGGAACTGTGTGTACTATGAGTCCTTAAAGAAACTAATGGTGTCTGTCCACTGAAATGCTTTTATTGGGCTTTTATTTTAAAACAGATACAGGAAATGTTGACTGCAATAGCTGGCTAGCTACCTGGCTAACACAGCAAACAGGTACAGGGTTATATTGGAGTGAATCAGAGCTTCAGGGGAGCGTTAGTGTTTGTTCCACAGATGTTCTGGACCACTGGGGGGAAGAAGAAGAAGGTGTAGGAGCCGGTGTCGTGCTAGAACAGGAGCTGGGCGAGCGGTGACTGTATGAGGAGAGAGTGAGCGAGCAAGAAGCCGCCGGACAAGAGTAAATGTGGGACTGACTTTTAGTGGTTGGTGAGAGCTTGGTGAAATAAAAGGCTGAAAGACAGACGCCGAGCTGGGCTGACTGCTGCTGGACTAGGCAGTGCCTCGGTAGTTCTCGATCAGAAGTAATGTAATCTGAACAAATACTCGAGTACAGCTGGACATAGTGAATCTCTGCAGTGTTGCTTTAATTTGCTCCTTGACAAGTAATTAGTTAATTAGGGCGTGATATCAGCTCGGAGCTGAGGGATCTACAGGCACAGCGGAGCCACTTCATAGCACCAGGCCAAGATGTCAGGCCGGCACCTGGGGATGCCCTGCACACACACACACTGTCTCACACACACACACACACACACACACACTGTCTCACACACACACACACACACACACACACACACACACACACACACATACACATGAATTAGTTGGCGATGCCAGCAGCTCCTCTCGCTCTCTGCAGTGCAGAGCGGGTGTTTCCCCGTGGCAGCGTCACTCCACTCTGACCTGCAGCGTACGCTCGTTAATGTGTTAATTGACGTGCTGTATCACAGACGAGCTGCCAAGAGTGGACGGCTTCAGACAGCCGGTTAGTAACTTTTAAACTACAGTCAGAGGGGACGAGTGTTTGACAGCCGAGCAGCTCCTCGAGTGTCGTGGTGACAGAAGACGAGGATGTTTTTCATACAGGTCAGACTGTCACCTCTGTAGTGTTTCCTGAAAATGTCTCCGTCCACAAAGTGTCCGCGGGTTTCCGATCTTCTGGAAGCTGTCAGATCGTGTTGTGAAGGAGATCCTGACCCAGCAAAGACACTGTGAGTTCACCATCAGTGAACAGAGGGACCGACCCGGCTCTCACTGCCCAGGCGGAGGCTGTTTTCTGGGGGAGGGCTCACCGAAGAGTCGGTTGGGTCAGGCTAACTTTTCTACATAAATTGAAAAATCTTTTCACATAAAGTTTACCGAAAACACTAAACACTAAATTATTCTTGACTAATAGAACAATGGTGGTTGCTCTCAGTGTCAGCAGACAAACAGAGGGACACGAAGGCTGGCAGGTTCGCCAAAGAGTCGGCAGGGAGGATTGACCGCATTGTGCCGATGGGTTACCTGACTGTCACTGCCCAGGCGGAGGCTGTTTTCTGGGGGAGAGTTCACCGAAGAGTCGGCTTGCAGGATTGAGCAGCTCGTGGTGATTTCACCACAGAAACTGAACAGATTCAAACATGAATCAAAGCCACATATTTTACGCCAAATTAAAGAGGACACACACACACACACACACACACACACACACACACACACACACACAGTGCTGCAGTGATTAGTGTGTTTTTAAGCCCGTATAATGGAAGCTTAGCCCACTGCTCCACTTTCAGGGCAGGAACAGCGAGCTCGCCATCTGGACACTTTTAATGCTGGTACACACACACACACACACACACACACACACACACACACACACACACACACACACACACACCACACACACACACACACACACACACACACACACACACACACACACAGAGCAGAGGAAGCCGTACAACAAAGTGACAGCCAGAGATGTTTCTGCTCACAAACATGGAGGATGAAAAGAAGTTTACCGGCACAGACACACACGAGAAGGTCGCTGAGTTTAACACACATTATCAGACTCATACACACACACACACACACACACACACACACACACACACACACACACACACATAAACGCTAACACACCACGATGTACAAACAAACATCTGGCTGATCTGCCTGTCCCACATTATTATAGGATTGTGAGAGTGTGTGTTCGAATGGGTGTGTGTCATGCCATGGGTTTGTTCTTATGTACACACACCCACACACACACACACACACACACACACACACACACACACACACACACACACACACACACACACTGCAGTGGCAGATGTGAGGTGACAAGTCGATGACCTTAGTAACACCTCCAAGGGTGGAGTTTGTTTTTCTGTGTGTAAGAAGGAAGGCAGAGCAGGGGAGGTGGTGTGTGATGGAGGAGAAACAAAACAAGATAAAACATTTCCTGACTTTTATTTCAAATTTGCCAATTATGACGAGTACAGCCTGTGTGTGTGTGTGTGTGTGTGTGTGTGTCCTGTTGTCTTTATGCTAAGCTAAGCTAACCACATCCTGACTCCTGACTATTAACGAGCTGCAGTAATTATTGGTCGTTGATGTAAACCTTGTGTACGTTTCCACTGCAGAGTCAGATACAGAGTTTGACCTCAGAGTTATTCAGAGTATTCACCG
Source organism: Larimichthys polyactis (assembly GCA_018985215.1). NCBI lineage: Eukaryota > Metazoa > Chordata > Actinopteri > Sciaenidae > Larimichthys > Larimichthys polyactis. Next base: position 621,529 of record JAFMOB010000367.1, read on the forward strand.
CAAACATCCAGAAAACATCCAGAAAACATGGAGCGATCGATATGAAGGTTACATAGAGTCCAGCAGACGTCCTGACCTCACTCAAACCTTCAGATGACTTGCTCCATCTTCAGCTTTGCTGTCGGTTGCGATGACAACACGGCGTGCTCCTCGTGGGCATCACACTCGTCTTGATCAGTTCTGTCATCGTGTCTTCACGATGGACTGCTCACACATGATCTATCTGTTGGTGTGTTTTAAACTCCTGCAGACATTAAGAACCAAACACGTTCACTCAACCCAACCACTTGTAGGCTCACATCGTGCTGACAGTTCAGACACTTTAGGTGAGTCCAAATAAAATAACTTAAAGAACAAGTAACGTGCTAAAGCAGGTCTGAACCAACTTCAGCTCCCTCAGCTGCCCTCATGGTGGGTGTCAGCATGTTGTTACCTCAGTACAGTTGTCATGAACGGGGAAATTAGCTACAGAGACCAAAACTGTTTTTTGTACCAGGCTGTAAACATGTTTATTTCTGCTGTGAAGTTGGACATTTGGACATGGGGACTGATGGACACTGACTTCTTAAACTGTTTTAGCAGTTCTTTTTTAATAACACAATACAAAGTGAGCGTTCACGGAGAGCTGCAGCTCCATGCTGCTGCGTCGTGTCGGTGTTTCACTTTTCTTTCCTCTGTCATCTTTCAGTGCTAACGAACGTGGCGCCGCCTCGTAGCGGCAGCAGCAGCAGCAGCACAGATAACCTTCAGCAGGAAAGCTGTGTTTGTCCTTCCTGCTGTTTGTTTCAGCCGCTGACAGATGTCGCGGATGCAAGCCCCGACCGCTCGCTCTGTTGTTCACTTCAACATTTGGATGTCTGGGCTGAGTTTGCACGGGAAGCTCCCAACATGCATCCAGGCTCCGTCTCTGCTCCACGGAGCGATGAATACCTCGTCTATATTTCTACTTTTTCATACTTTGATAAAACCCTGCTGCTCTTTGGCTGCAGGGGAAAAACTGAATAAATAAATAAAAATCAATATTAGCTCTGCTTTTAGCTGCCAGGCTGTGAGGACGTGTTCATCTGCTGCTTCACATTCTGTTATATTGAGAAATATCAGAGCGAGCTGACAGCAGCAGGTGATGCAAGGCGAGCTGGAGTCAGACATGAAGGCCGAGATCATGTTTACAACTGTGTTAAAGCAACATTATGTCACTTTCTATCATGAAAAAACAGATTTACACCGAGTTACACTGACGAGTACGTAACGCTTTACGGCACTAAGTCACACAGCAGCAACTATTTCACAGATTCTGGTGAAACTGGATCATATTTTATGGAGGAAATGTTTTCTGGTTTTCCCTCTGATGTCCTCCGGCTGCTCGCCTCAACTCTCTGTGATTTACAGAGTTTATGGAAGTGTAAGTAAACTGCTGACAGCTGTAGCTGCTGTTAGCTCATGTAGCTCAGTCTGTTAGCTGCTGTTAGCTCATGTTAGCTCAGTCTGTTAGCTGCTGTTAGCTCATGTTAGCTCAGTCTGTTAGCTGCTGTTAGCTGCTGTTAGCTCATGTTAGCTCAGTCTGTTAGCTGCTGTTAGCTCATGTTAGCTCAGTAGCTAGTGTAGCTGCTGTTAGCTCATGTTAGCTCAGTCTGTTAGCTGCTGTTAGCTCATGTTAGCTCAGTCTGGTAGCTGCTGTTAGCTCATGTTAGCTCAGTCTGGTAGCTGCTGTTAGCTCATGTTAGCTCAGTCTGTTAGCTGTTGTTAGCTCATGTTAGCTCAGTCTGTTAGCTGCTGCTGTGTCTTCTGTTGGTGACCTGGTTGATGATTGGCTGTTAGCAAAGTCGTGGACTCGCTAGTTTTTGATCAGAAGTAATGTAATCAGAACAAATACTCGAGTACAGCTGAACATAGTTACACAGTCAAGGACTCAGTATGAGGCTCTGTACTCTGAGAGGACTCAGTATGTGGCTCTGAGAGGACTCAGTATGTGGCTCTGAGAGGACTCAGTATGTGGCTCTGTAGTCTGAGAGGACTCAGTATGTGGCTCTGAGAGGACTCAGTATGCGGCTCTGAGAGGACTCAGTATGCGGCTCTGAGAGGACTCAGTATGCGGCTCTGAGAGGACTCAGTATGCGGCTCTGAGAGGACTCAGTATGTGGCTCTGTACTCTGAGAGGACTCAGTATGTGGCTCTGTACTCTGAGAGGACTCAGTATGTGGCTCTGAGAGGACTCAGTATGCGGCTCTGAGAGGACTCAGTATGTGGTTCTGAGAGGACTCAGTATGCGGCTCTGAGAGGACTCAGTTTGTGCCTCTGAGAGGACTCAGTATGTGGCTCTGTACTCTGAGAGGACTCAGTATGTGGCTCTGAGAGGACTCAGTATGCGGCTCTGAGAGGACTCAGTATGCGGCTCTGAGAGGACTCAGTATGTGGCTCTGTACTCTGAGAGGACTCAGTATGTGGCTCTGTACTCTGAGAGGACTCAGTATGTGGCTCTGAGAGGACTCAGTATGCGGCTCTGAGAGGACTCAGTATGTGGTTCTGAGAGGACTCAGTATGCGGCTCTGAGAGGACTCAGTTTGTGCCTCTGAGAGGACTCAGTATGTGGCTCTGTACTCTGAGAGGACTCAGTATGTGGCTCTGAGAGGACTCAGTATGCGGCTCTGAGAGGACTCAGTATGTGGCTCTGTTTGTGTTTGTGTCTCTGGTTACGTCCCGTGTTTTTCGGAGCTCGCGGGCAGATGCGCAGCCTCCCGCTGCTCGCTGCCGTTTTGGTGCCAATTCCATTTGTGTGTAGCCGGGTGGGCCTGCTGTGCAGAACAGTGTCTCACCCCCGCGATGCTCCTCATTCTCTGGATTCAATTAGTTCCTCTTTGCTTCTAATTTCTCCTCATTGCTCTTTTATTTCTTTGGTTCTCCTCAGCATGTGTTTTATTCTCAGATGTTCCTGACAGCAGACTCTAACGGGGAGTCAACTTCAGTTCACTGCATTACTCCTGCATTAACGAGGCTGTGTGTGTGTGTGTGTGTGTGTGTGTGTGTGTGTGTGTGAGTGTGTGTGTGTGCAAACAATAACAATTTAAATTAAAGCACAACACAACTCATATAACGCAAAATACCACTTTACTGATGACTGCAGTCTCAGAGCTGTTCAACCTCTGCATGACAAGACGAGCTCCCTGACAGCTCAGTTTATTAGCTGCTGTTAGACTTGCTCATATTTCTAACGTCATCAGACACCACTGTCATCAGACACCTGTCCAGGTATCTGCTGTGTTGTATCTTAAGCACACCTGAGGTAACCAATGAAGTCCTTGAGTAGTTACATCAGGTGTGCGCGAGACAGCAGCTGACTTTCAAACGTGTGATTCTCTTCATGACTCTGAGACTGCAGATCTGTATTCTGTAATATTATTTGAACTAAAAATCATTTGGATTAAAAGAGAAAAAGAAGAAAGCACCGCTGTGATTCTTTCTCCTCTTCTCGTCTCCTCTGTTCCTCCCTCCTCCGGTTAAGGAGGTGAAGAGGCGGCAGGACAGCGAGCGGTTGGTTCGTCACAAACGGGTCGCCGTGATGCAACGCTGTGTTTGTTTGTCTCGTGGGACAAAGGAGGAGACGCTGCACATGCACATTCCTCTGCAACCACACACACACAGACTGACAGCTACGCATGCACATGTTATTGTGCATCCATCCATAAGAGCACACGGCCACGTATGTAAATCTGCAGAGAGAGAGAACCCGCTGAACTCTGTTAGCACCACAGCTGAGGAGAAGCCCTCCATCCATCTGCATTTCATTTTCTCTCCTCCTCCTCCTCCTCCTCCTCCTCCTCCTGCTCCTCCTGCTCCTCCTCCTCCTCCTCCTCCTCCTCCTCCTGCTCCTCCTCCTCCTGCTTCTCGCTACCATGCCACCCATCCAAGGCCTCCACCTCTTTGTCTCAGAGCTCCAAAGCTAAATGCACCTGTTGTTAGCTGCTGTTAGCTCAGTTTGTTAGCTGTTGTTAGCTCAGTTTGTTAGCTGCTGTTAGCTCAGTTTGTTAGCTGTTGTTAGCTCAGTTTGTTTGCGGCTGTTAGCTCAGTTTGTTAGCTGTTGTTAGCTCAGTTTGTTAGCTGTTGTTAGCTCAGTTTGTTAGCTGCTGTTAGCTCAGTTTGCGGCTGTTAGCTCAGTTTGTTAGCTGCTGTTAGCTCAGTGTGTTAGCTGCTGTTAGCTGTTGTTAGCTCAGTTTGTTAGCTGCTGTTAGCTGCTGTTAGCTCAGTTTGTTAGCTGCTGTTAGCTCAGTTTGTTAGCTGTTGTTAGCTCATGTTAGCTGCTGTTAGTTAGCTGCTGTTAGCTCAGTTTGTTAGCTGCTGTTAGCTCAGTTTGTTAGCTTCTGTTAACTCAGTTTATTTGATGCTGTTAGCTCATGTTAGCTGCTGTTAGTTAGCTGCTGTTAGTTAGCTGCTGTTAGCTCAGTTTGTTAGCTGCTGTTAGCTGCTGTTAGCTCAGTTTGTTAGCTGCTGTTAGCTCAGTTTGTTAGCTGTTGTTAGCTCAGTTTGTTAGCTGCTGTTAGCTGCTGTTAGCTCAGTTTGTTAGCTGCTGTTAGCTCAGTTTGTTAGCTGATGTTAGCTCAGTCTGTTAGCTGCTGTTAGCTCAGTTTGTTAGCTGCTGTTAGCTCAGTTTGTTAGCTTCTGTTAACTCAGTTTATTTGATGCTGTTAGCTCATGTTAGCTGCTGTTAGCTCATGTTAGCTGCAAACAAAGAGTCTGCAGCTATGCTAGTGTCTCTGCACAGCAGGGCTCTGAGCTAGGTGCTAATTTCATCGTGCTAATGTGCTTACAGTGACAATGCTAACATGCTAAGGGTTAGCGAGTGATGGTCGCCTCGTTCTCCATCTTCGTTTAGCATGATAACAATTGTTAATTAGCTCTACAGCTGAGGCCGATGAGAAGAACTCGACGTGTTTTAAATTTTATCACCATGAACGAACCTGGAGTCACGAAAATGACGAACAGATTAATTAATATTGAGAATAATCGTTTCGCTCGTCAGGCCTCGCTCTGGAAACATCGACAGACTTTCATGACGGTTAAATGTTGTTGTGTTGTTGTTGAGTCTGTTGGCCTGAATGACTCAACATGTGGACACACACACACACACACACTGACAGCACCACACACACACACACACACACACACTGACAGGACCACACACACACAGGCATTAACACAAACAGCCTGCTGTCTCCACCTGCTCCAGTGAAATTTTAATCTGTGGAGACGGGTGGAGTACAGTGAGTCGGGGGGTCGGGCGGTTATTTCTGTTCTGACGGTCAGAATTTCTTCTCGTTAATCCGGATTAATCCGGGTAATGCTTCTTTTGTCTGTAGACGCACCATCAGCAGGCCTCCGCCTCCTCGTGTGTGACTTCAAACAAATCAATTACTGCAGGACGAGGCGGCGAGCGCTCGTCTGCACGCCGTGTTCCAGGAAATGAGGATCCATCTTTCTTTAAGACACAAACAGAAATGTTTAATGTGCACGTGATCGGACAGAAAACAAAAGACGTGAAATTCAAACAAAAATATGTTTCACAGAAAAATACAGTTTATTTTCTGTAATTAGTGCCGAGTGCCCACGACATGAGTCAAATATTAATCTTCTGCGTGTTTCTTCTTAGTTTTATTATTAATTTCCCGCCCTTTTTTGAAAATTAATGCGGCCCACAGCGGGGAGAGGACCCCAACAAATTATATATCAAAACATGTGTCTTGATCCCGAATCCCGAAAATTTGTCTTCTCACTCACATTCGTCTGCTAAAGCTGTCAGCCTTATAGTTTTGGCGTAACACACAAAGATGCGCCACCAACACCCATCGACAGCCTCATAGACTGCCATGTTAAAAAGGCTGGAACATTTCTGGAGTAACGTTTCTTTGAATCGCTCTAAAGGTCACATTTCTTCACTTTATCAACACAAAATAACTATGTAGACGTTCAGGAAGGGCTCAGGATGCTCCCAGTGATTTCGGTTCAATGATTGGAAATACGGTTTGGCCAGAAATCCTTCCTGTTCGAGGGGTGGTCTCAGCATTTTCTCTCTCTCTCTGTCAGCATTTCCAACTGACATTCTAACAGGTGCAGTAACTGCACCAGGGGCTATTTTTAAATAAGATTCCCTACAAAATAAGACTTTGCTCATTGTAGGAAAGACATGAAAATTGTTAACATTAGCGGCTAATGCTAGAATTAGTTGCTCCTGTGTGTAAATAAACATGTTAAAAATGACTATTTGAGCTGTGCTTTTTGAATACAGACCCCTGGCAACAGCCCACTCGTCACTCTCAAAATTTCTGCGGGAATTTTCTAGTTCTGTCTCATCCCGTCCCGTATGTTCTCTCGGTGATGCTGCATTCGGTGATCCGTTTCTTTGTTTCCCTACAGTCAGTGAATCTTCAGACAGCGTCGAGCAGCAGCTGTCTGATGGTAATCTGGGTCCTCGTCAGCTGTTGTACCGTGTGTTGATGACATAATTAATAAGCTGAGTTGGTGTTGGTGGACCAACTGCTCTGTCGGACCTTCATGAAGTCGACTTGTCAGATCTGCGACAGCATCCTGTTAAAATAATGTCCTGCACTCATTTATTCTTAATGTGGCAGAACATCGGCAGGTATCGGTCCTGTTGTGACTGTCAGGTCCATTATTTTCATCACCTCAATCACCTCCACGTCTTCAGCCATGAACACATGGAGCCACGTGACTTCCAAACTTCCTGAGAAGTGAAGAACTGAACATGAACGCAACAAATATCCGACAGTACTTTAGTGTTTTTATATTTTATAAAGTACTATATACACAGTATAGTACACTATAATACACATAGTTCATCCATCCATATTTTATTGCTGTTATTTTATTCATCGTCTCTTCTGAACTCTAATTATCAGGTCTCGTGCTCTTCATGTTGAGCTGAGCTGGTTTGGTTCTCGTGGTACTGCCGACCTGGCGTTCACCTGGACACTGGAGCGGTTCTGCTGAACCACATTAGGTGTTAGAACCGCGGGCTTGCAGTTTATATTTATTTCTAAGAACGGAGCCACAGATGACGTTCGGAGGGAGCAGAATAATAACTCCATCCCTCCGCTCAGTATGAGTTCTCAAGGAAACAGCGAGTACGAGTTCTCTCGGAGAAGAGTCGAGCTTCTTAGCGACCACGGTGGAGCTGGATGTTTGCCGTGGCGTCCCGAGGCCTCCGTGCACTAATGCACTTATGCAACTAACGGGACTGGATTCATCCACCTCTCTCTCTCTTCCACGTGTCCTCCATCTCTCTGCAGATATTGGAGAGAGACAGATGAAGACTTCACAGAGAGAAGGTGGAGGTCTCCGTCTCCGAGACAATAAATCTAAGTGTATTGCTTTTGCTCTCACCGAGGCGCCTTGGGTCGGTCCTCCTCCCCTTGTGTACTGCTGCAGACAGGCCCGGGCTTATGTAACAGAGGGCTCACTCTGACCCAAATGGGAAAGACAAAGCCTGCAGCCGCTCTGCCCGGGTTACAGAAGCTGATGAATGATTCAATACAACACCAGAGGCCAGCAGCCGAACTGAGAGTTAAGACAGAAGATTATCAGACGTTTGGTAGCTGGAGTCGGTCAAATCTGTTGTTTCTTCAGGTTTTGAACTCAGCGGCCCTCAGGAGTCACATTACATGTTTCACTTTGGTTGTTTCTGGATCATCGCTGTCCGTTCCCGTCCCGTTAATGACACAACAGCTCCGACAGAAGAAGAAGGATCAGTACTGAGACCTCTTTAAAAACTGCTTCAGCGAGCTGCCCCATCTTCCTGAGAACGCCGCTCTCATTTATCAGCCTCGTTTATCTCAGGGATCTTGAAATTTCAGCCACTTAATACGAAGCGCCGGCCTCAGCACTCTGAGCCTGAGCTTTTATCGAACATCGCGGCGTGCAGCCATTAGAGACGGAGATGGCTCTGTGGATGCTGACTGTAACCATAATGCGATACCCTTATTGATCTTTCCTCCTTCCACATGCAGGTCAGAGGTCGGCGTCGGCTGTGAAGCTTGTTTTTTTTAAATCTTTCTCACCAAATCGTGCTGTCGTCACTTTTAAAGTTAATGTTTGAGATTTACCTGTCAGACAACCAGAAAGCCAAGAAAGTGAGCCTCAGAGAGGCTGGACTGTGGTTTCATGTTTACCACACAAGAAGAGTTAGAGTTACCCTGAGCCATCTGTCTACGCCAATACGAAGAACAAACGCACCCAAAAACATCACGAGGTTGCAACAATTCAGTAACTGCATCCAGCTTTTGTTTGTTGCAGATCAGCCCTCAGCTTCACCTCCCTCATCAGCTGTTCTTTGCCGTCATAGCAGCCCAACAAACACTAATCTTCACAACTGTCCATGCTAACACCGCCAACGTTAGTCACTGATCTCCATCTTTGCTGGATGGCTGATCTCCAGATGTGCTGTTCTAAAGTTAAATGTTACATATCTTAGCATGCATGTTCATTTAGGTTTCTTTTATGCCTGGCCACCGTTCTGCCGGTGACAGGTGAGTAAAGCGTTGTTTGCAATCTGCAGCTGTGCAGATCTGAATGCAAGAATTCAGTATGATGAACTCTAATGAGAAGTCATGCCTGTCCCTGACAGTCAAACTACATTTTAACACGAAACTCTGCTGAGAAATGTGAGAAACAAAGAACGATGTTAAAGCTCATCAGATGTTTCCTCTGTTACAGTAAACACAGACGAGCCTGTAGATTGCAGAGCTGCCAGTTTGACACGAGCCTCGCTGCGCTTCCTCGGCAGCCGCGGTCATCCATCTGAAGGGCGGCGGGTAAACGAGGCTGAATATGTAATGAGGAACTATCTCGCTCGCACGGCGGCAATTTGTGAACACAGAAATAATTGTCACACTGCTTGACGACACAGATAAGCAAATAAGCATGTTCACTTCACTTTCTATGAAACTCCAAGCCTCGCTTTGCACTCAGTGAGAAAGTCAGACAGACACGGCAGCGATGGGTGAAGATGTGCAAAGAAACACTTTAGAACAGAGAGAGAAAAGATTATTTGGAACACTCCTCCATGTCACAGTGTCCTTCAGAGGGTCCTCCGACATCACACCGTTTATTCAAAGTGCTGAGTCAGCCGTCCAACAGTCAGACGCTGCCTTGCTTCCATCCAAAGGTCATCGGAGTGAAGCAGAGCCAACGGAGCACGAACATGTTCAACAGCTCAGTTAACGAGACGCTGCATGACGTGAACTCTCCCCGTGCACAGTAAATCGATTGTTTAAGGGACGTACGTGAAGTAGATAGAAAGGTTTTGATTCCACAAAATAAGATGTGAATGTATTTTAATTATTATTAATGATTAAAGGTTCTCGATTCTTCGTCACTCCAACCAAAGAACACTGATTCTCTCTTTGGGGTACACAACACATAATGGACAACTCATTTTCCGACAGTAACATGTTGCATAAACGCTGTTGGTGATTATTTCTGCCCATTATGATTCCCATAAATGTAATTAATGGATTAGAGAGAGTGATGGATGACCGAGGACCATCAATCCACGATTGAGCTGGATCAGAAACAGCCTGTAAAAGTACAGGTCGGTGCTGGTTCTTTGAAATGGTGTCAGTTAGTTTGGAGGCTGGTAAATGTTGGGTAAGTCGAACCCAGCAGTCTCTGTTTAAAGTTGTCTTCTAGGTCTTATTGTCTTCTCTTCCCATGAAAGGAACACCAGTGATTGTCCGACCCACGAGAGCGCATCGACCGACCGACCAACCACAAGGTGCCGCCCAGAGTTCTCTCTGACGTCTGAGGTCAAAAAAAGTTCAGACTGAATGTCGAACATGTACACTGCAGGACCCAGACCTCTGCTGGGTCGAAGCCCGGTTCCTCCAGGTTAATCCTCAGTGTCAGTGCTGAATGTGTTGGTGTGAGTCCGGGACAGTGTCAGTCTGAAGCCGAGCTGGAAGTGAAAAGGACGGTCCATCCGTCACAGGCTGTGATTCTGCTGAGAGAATATGAACTAATCTAAACATGACCACACTGCTGTTTCATTTACATATGCTAAATGTGCCCTTGATGTTGTATTCTTTAATTAAACACACATACATTCATGCTTAGTGAGAGCGTGGAGAATCTGAGTCTTCCTCATGAGCTGTATTAAAGTCGTCGGCTGCTTATTGAGACATTCAAAAAAAGCTTCTGCCTAAAGAAAACAGCAACGTGCAATCAGAAGAAGACTTGGACATCTCTGCTCGTGCAGACAGAAGAACGTCCTGTAGCTGAAGCATCTGCTCAGCGTGTCCTTCAGCCTCTGGCTGCAGGTCTGTGGGTCTGTGCAGCCATGTTCATAAACATAACTTAAAAACACATCAGAGACATCACGCTGCCCCCCTGTGCACGAGGAAATCTAATTAGACTTTGCGGCACTTTTCTGCATAAATTTGAATATTAATGAGGAAAAAGTTCTTCCTCTAACTTCTAAATACTCAGATACACAGAGGTCATCGTATCGTATCAGTGTGTTTCATCTGGAGAACACACCTGATGTTTATCCATCCATCCATCCATCTTCCTTCCTTCCTTCCTCTTTCTCTTAACCCTGCTGCTTCCTCCTCGTCTTTCTGACACAGCACCAGCTTGTTACTCTGAGTGTGATGCTGACTGTGATGCCGAGTGTGTACCTCTCAGAGCTCAGTCTTTATCAGGTGTGTGTCTCCACCGCCGACTCTCGGATACAGACATGATGCGATAATCCGTACAGGAAGCAGGCGGCTGCAGTCGAAGCTTCCTGTCTTAGTTTCAGTATAATCACTGATTATGATTCAGCTGATCTTTGAATCAGTTCGTACTTTAAAGATTCAGTTTGTAACATTTAAGGTGGTATGGAATAAAAACTATGTTTCCATTCATGTGTATTAACCTGAAAATAAGAATCATTATGTTTATGTTTTGTAGTTTCTCCTTCATGAGGCGAGTGGTAACAGCAGAGCGGGGTGTAACCCTTCTTTAGTTTGTGGAGGTCAGAGTTTTCTTCTTGATGCTCGCTGCTCATAGAAAGTGTGACCTGGGTTTGGACCAAACCATTAGATGTACATAGAGGGAAACAGTGCTAACACGGCGTCCTCGTGTCCTCGAGCCGGTCGCAGACTTTGGATCAGTCTTTGTCCACCTTCGCCTCTCGTCCTCTCCGTCAGTCGCTTCACACTTCACGCTCTCCCTGCTGAAGATATGTTTCATTCATGCTTCATTCCTTCAGTGCAGCCTTCACTTCCCTCCCTCATCCCTTCCTCATTTCTCTCCGGTGCCATCGGGTTATCAATTCTCCCTCAATCTCATTTTCTCTCTCTGGATAAATGGGCTGTCCGATGAGCTCTGTGCCGGGCCAGAACTAACGAATTCAACCCTCCAACTTTTATTTCCCAAAGTGGTCTTTGTGTAACGATATTGGCCCGGCTCCTCTCTCTCTCTCTCTCTCTCTCTCTCTTCTCTCTCTCTCTCTCTCTCTCTCTCTCTCTCTCTCTCTCTCTCTCTCTCTCTCTCTCTCTCTCTCTCTCTTTCTCTCTCTCTCTCTCGTCTTTTTTTACCCGACCACATTTCATTCGAGTCGTTCTTGCCAGCAGAGAGTGTGTGAATTGGGATTGACCTCGTGCTCTCCTGTCTTTGTCTGGCGGAGAGATTATGAAGCCATTTCATATTTCAATTTCACTCATCCAACCCCCTTCACTCAGCTGCACACACACACACACACACACACACACACACACACACACACACACACACGCACACGCACACAGATATTACACTGACCTGATAAAAACACAAAGATCAGATGATTCTCAGCGTACGTGACATCCTGAAATACAAACTGACATTTGTTCATGACAGTCAGAGCAGAAATGGATTATTTACTTCACATCCTTACGTGTGTTTTATTATCGTGATATTAATATTTCATTTCAACTATCGAGGTTATCATCAATATCAGAACAGCACATTATCATCCTGTGTTAGTTACAGTGATATAATTAATGACTCACCTCTCTGCTGATATTTCATTTGCACATGAACAGTGAGCAGCTTCTGTTTCTGCAGGACGACGTGTGAAACTGTCGCTGCAGCTGTGAAATATTAAAACGTACTCGATGCCTTTAAAGAAGTAAACTCTGAGGTTTCTGCCTCCACACGTCTGATATGAAATAAAAGTCATCGATTACTTAATGCTGCGCCCTCTCAGGACAATAATGTATTCTGTTGTTCTCAGCCATGATTTATTGATATTACTCATTCACGCTCGTTTTAATATAACATTAGTAGAGTCATCTCTGGCCTGCTTGTATAGCAGAGTGAGGCTGTGAACACAGGCCTATATAATGTGCTGCTGATGTAAACAGGGCAGGACACACTGCTGAGGCTTATAGGTCACATCCTTATGTCCACTAACCTACTTTCAGCACACACACACACACACACACACACACACACACACACACACACACACACACACACAGATTAACGTGTTTCCACTTTCGCAGTAATGCTGTTATGGGAGGCAGAGATGTAATAAACCTCAGTTACAGTCGACGTGTCTTTTTCCTGCCTGTAATTTGACACGTGGATATTAGTTTATCGCACAGGCGGCCGTGTTTTCAGGCCCGTACATAAAAATATTGAGCGTATTTCCGTATTGGGGGATTTAAATTCAAGTGAAACTTTATTTTCAGTTCATGTTTGTACTGGACCTGCTGTGGACGTCTTCATCCACACTGCAGATCTAAGTATAACCACTGATCTTTGACCCAGTTGTAGTCCGTGTCCTATCCCCTCCACTGACTCCACCATGACCCACAGCTCCTTTAACCTCTGTCATCCAGCTCTTTCTTACTTTTAGGTCAGTTGCACAACACACCCTAGAGTCTAAAAACAGACTTATATTCACTTAAGTATTGAATGTCTCAGTCTTTGTATCATCTTGGTTTGTTAAAGTGGCAGTTTTCATCAGTGTATCATCACCTGAAGATCATAGTTTCTCTTCGTGCGTCCTCTTCCACAGAGGCTGCCATGGTGAAACATGTTTCTACAGTAGCCCAGAGCAGACAAACCAAATGTCGGCTCTACCCTGTAAACCGGTTAACTGTTAACGTTAAATAAAATCATCATTGGTTACTGTAATTTTCTACAGTAACTCTATAATTACTGTAGTTTTTGATGGAATACACAGTGTACTACTGTGAAATGGTTTACAGTAATTTACTGGGCACAAACACAGTTTTACAGTGACGCTGTAGCTTTCTCATTAATGTTAGGAATGAATGGAGGGAGTTACTACAAGTAACTACATCAGCATATGTCTCTAAATCCTACATGCTGATCCTCTGAGATACCTTCAACTGAAACTGAAGCACGGCAGATTTCATGGTGGATTTTCCCTGATCACAAACAAAGTCTGATACTTCAGGAAACGATTTAAGGTGTTGGGCCGTCCATAAGAGCACACGGTGAGGTTTATCAGTAACATGAACGAGCAGAACTGTCATGGAGCAGCTCCATCCTTGATGACACAGAGTTTTTCTTTGATAAAACAATCACAGATCATCACTTTAATGATCTAATGTGTCACTGAGAGACGCTCCAAAGAGGCGAGCTCTGCCTGACATGGATCAAAAATCATAAATATAAAAAACAAAGAGAGCAAAGAGAATCTGCTTTGACTCGGTCTTTGGATTCATCTCGACGCTGCTCTTCTTCTTCTTCTTGTTTGTGAAATTCTTTGCTCATGATTTCACAGGAATGATTTATAAACACGTGTTCCCGGGGAGGAATTCTTTAAAGTCTAAAAGAATTCTCCTTCGTCACACTGACTCTAGTTGAGTGTGAAGCTTCCTTTCCCTAAAATCTAGTTCATCCTCCTCCTCTGTCCGTCTGTTTTTAGGATTCCAACAAGAAGACAGATTATCCTGAATTCTTCTCTCCTGCCGCAGTTTGACCTCAGCTGCTTGCAGCCTCTCTGTTAGTTACAGTGAAACTGTGTCGCTACGCTGAAAAATGTCACCAAATCGTACTGTACAACACGAGGACTCTGCTGGGCTCGGGCCAGCTCGGTCTTTGTACAAACAGGCTGTGGGCAGGAATGTTTTCACCCCCGGGCGAGGCTTGGCATTTAGGTGGGAAGCTGTTCTGGCCGACTGTCTGTTACTGTTAGAGGATTAAAGTTTGGGCCATTTCGCCCTGCGGTGGCCGGCGTAAGAGGGGGGCACATCACAGCAGGGGGTAGTCTGAGTAGTAAGTCCTTTTGTGGCTGTTTATTCTGAATTGTTTGCTCTTATTCGGTGGTTTGTAGCTGTTGACCTCTAGATTATTTGTTGAATGAGGAGCCAGTGGAGGTTTCGAAGGGAAGTGATGAGGCGAGGATGAGCGAGGAAGGGAGGGAGGGATATCGCGGCGTTCGAGGGAGGGCAACGTTCAGATTCTTCGTGTGGAAGCAGGATTCGATGAGGGATTTGCAGCCGATGAGGAGTTCAGATTTGTTCAGTTTGAGGAAGTTTACGTGCTTCACTGCTTTTCTTTCCGTGACGTTTGGTGATGTAGAGCTGCACATCGTCTGCATAACGGAGGATATATCCTTAGGGGCTGTGTTTCTGTGGCTTCCCTTATTTTATTATCTCTTTCTTGTTCTCTCTATCTGAGGTGACCTTTCAGCCTAATGTTAATTTACATTCCCCACTATGACATACAGAGCTCTCTATTTTGATCTTGCGGACGTTTCAATTAGGTCGATTACTTCAACCAAAACACAAACACGTCTTCTCGCCTCCTCTTCTTCATCACTCCTCCCTCCTCTCCGTCCGTCCTCGGCACAGATGAAGTTTTGTGCCTGAGAGCAGCTGTATTCTCTCCATCATGAGCGATGGCGTGCTCTCAGTGAGAGGACATAAAAGCATGGATGACCTTGTCCAAGAAAAGACGGAGGATAAATTTTCTCGGGTGAAAGCAGCAACAGCAGCTGGTGCAACACAAAATATACTTTCTCTATTCTTTCTTCTTTTGTTTCTCACTGTTTAAACCTGCAGGTACATGTAACTGTTAGTGTGAAGGTAATTATGCAACAGTTAGTTCAGACCAAGTCACCAACAACCAGAATTTTGGGAATGTTCCAAATCAGAAACTCCATGTGAATTATAGGAATTTATGGGAATGACCTGTAAATCGTTGGCACTTTAACATAAATCTAAACATTTTGTTTTGTCATAAGCTCTAAAGTATGGTCCAGGTACAGAAATCACCTGTGCAGGTAGGGGGCGTGGCCTCAGTAGACCTGCAGTAAGCGGTATGCTATGTGCATGTACCTGCATGAAATCTGGTTGTTTTAGTCAAGATTATGCTGAAATATATTTTCCCACAACTATATTTGAATTCCCTGTTAATCTTCAATTTGGTAAATTCTCGGTTTATTCCTGTTTATTCCCATGGAAAGTTTCCAACTTTGATTAGTATTTTGCAGCCCTGTCTGTGTTGTTGTTGTTGTTGTTAACTAATAAATGGCGCTTGTTGCATAAAAGCAATATCACACCCAAGGTCGTGCTGTTATACTGAATATCAGCACACTGTGATCTGACTCCCAGCCGTGCTGTTATGTCCCTCGTGCGATATCGTTTCCGTAGTGCATCCATCGTCTCTTTGCTCTGATCGTCCTCTTATTTGTTGAGTCATTCCCTTGTGTATATTCTCTTTCTCCGTTCCTCAGATATCCTCCTTTCATCCTGTTAATTCTGCTCTCTCCTCATGACACATCGTTCCTGATATATCCTCCCTCCCTCTCTCTCTCATTCCCCTCCATCGCTCACTCTCTCGTCCCAGTGGCATCTAATTCCCCAGCGATATTGTCACTGTATATCAAGTTTCATGGGCTTATTGCTCGGGCCTACACACAAGTTCCTCCCCTCTCCCCTCCCGTCTTTTCATCCCGAAGCCCTTCATCATTTCATCACCCGATCCCTCTGTCCGCTCCTTCCTCCCAGAACATCTAAATCTCTGCTAATTCTTCCGGTTTTCAGTCCTGAGCATCCATCAGCTCACTGCAGAGCTCAGGAAACATGTCTCCTCTCTGTTCAGTCCAATCCTCCCTCACATCCTTCTCTCTTTTAGTTGCTGTTGTATAAGACTAAAAATGATTTGGCCTTTTCTCTTCTTCACATTGTGCCCCTCCATCTCTTCATCCCTCGCTTCTTCACCTCCTGTCTGATGTCTAGTTTCACACATATTTCCTCCTTCTGAATCCTCCTCCTCTCCATCTCTCCATCGCTCACATATCGCCCTGTTTTATTTATTACGAGTCATCTCCATCTCCGAGTCTGCATCCCTCCATCCCTCCTCCTCTGACATCTGTCCATCTGTCTTCTCTTCTCTTGCCGCCTGATATTTTTTAATCCATCTGCTACTTTCCATCAGAATTTTTGTTGTCCTCAGTCCAGGGACAAACAGAGCAGAGGGTGAATTTGAATCTATCAGAAAATCTGTCTGTCAACTTTGGATTTTGGTGATGAGTAATGTGTCCGGACGGTAGTAACCCCCGAGGACGGCCGAGTTTATTGTTTATCTATTTCTCTGTCGTTGTTTTGTCGCTTTTTCACGGTGACTTATGTCTTTGGGGGGGACTGCAGTGTGTGTGTGTGTGTGTGTGTGTGTGTGTGTGTGTGTGTGTGTGTGTGTGTGTGTGTGTGTGTGTGTGTGTGTGTGTGTGCATGAATTAGTTGTATGTAATCACATGCTTGTAATGATCATTTACAGTTGTTGGTAACGCCCTCAGAGCTGCAGGCTGCTGTAGATGATCACATATTAAGCACTAACGACCCGCTCGGATCTAATTCTTGCATGTTGTGATATTCAATAAGAGCTCGAGCTCTTCATCCTCAGACTGGGAACATGAAGTGTTTGATAAAGTCTGTGTGAGGGAGTGGATCCGTCCACTGAAGTAATGTTTGTATAATTTATGTAATTATAGTTGATGCAATTTTGGAAACTCATTTCTGCGTATGAGCTGTGGTTATGTGTCTGACAGCTGTTTGAGGCAGCAGTGTGGGGAAATGAACAGGTTGGATGAGACGAACTAGAACAGAGCGCCACCTACGAAGTCACACAGCTAATCCCTTTGTGGTAACTATGTCCAGCTGTACTCGAGTATTTGTTCTCATTACATTACTTCTGATCAAGAGCTAGCGAGTCACTGACTATCACTGCCTAGTCCAGCAGCAGTCAGCCCAGCTCGGCGTCTGTCTTTCAGCCTTTTATTTCACCAAGCTCTCACCAACCACTAAAAGTCAGTCCCACATTTACTCTTGTCCGGCGGCTTCTTGCTCGCTCACTCTCTCCTTTTCTCTTCTTAGCTTCCTCCGTCAGCGTCCTCTTCACTCTCTGCTCCTCTGCCATCATGTCCATAGAGGCTGCTGACTGCTGGACCTGTAAACCTCTTCTTCAGGGTCACAAAGCTCTCCCTGGGCCACTCGTTGCGGCTCATTAATCTTATTGCTCTGAGCGCACAGTAATGACTGAATGTATCAACATCCTCCTCGTCCTAAGACGGTGACACACGTTAGTATGAAGCTGGAGCAGTAAAACAGGCGTACCTGTGACTCACCTCTCCATCATTAGATCTGTTTCTGCTCCACCGTGTGACGATGATCAAACTCAAACATGCATGAACTAAGATGGAGGCTTCTGCTGGAGAAGTGGGTGGAGGTTCTCGCTCTGCTCGGCGCCTCCAGCCTGAAGTCAACCATGTTTATTCACGAGCGATCACTTCAGTCATCGTGAAAAGAGGAAAACACATCAACGCAGAGCGATAAGTGTGTGTGTGTGTGTGTGTGTGTGTGTGTGTGTGTGTGTGTGTGTGTGTGTGTGTGTGTGTGTGTGTGTGTGTGTGTGTGTGTGTGTGTGTCAGGACCCGGAGCTATTTCTTGCAAAGTCTGTTGTGAATTAGTGAAAGTGGCTGAGCAGATACTGACATCTGTCTGCTGCAGCTGATGAAGTGCAGAGGACTTCATCAAACGTCAGGACGGTGAATTATTCAGCGCAGTTTAAACACTCGACTGTGAGCTGCAGCGTTCGTCCGATCAAACCTCAGTCTACACCAGTGGATCTTAACCTTGTTGGAGGTACCGAACCCCACCACTTCATATGCTCATTCACCGAACCCTTCTTTAGTAAAAAATAAAATATGATTTTTTTACTGGTGCACAAAATGAACCGTGCATTAACATCACCTTGTTCAAATAACAAAACCAACACAGTGCATGAATTCACAACAACTTACCTCAGTGTGACTTCTGCTGTTGCCTTTGAGAGACCAGTTCAGATATGCGTGGCTTCACCTTGGCAAGTGTCAGTCTCATGTCATTTTCACAGCAGAGTCTGTTCCTTTTCTTAGTTTTTATGTCCAGCATCCTCGAAAACGATTGCTCACAAAGATATGTTGTAACAAATGGTATAAAAAATTCCAGGGTGGAGGCTTCACCGAACCCCTGAGACCGACTCACGGAACCCCTAGGGTTAGATCGAGCCCAGGTTAAGAGCCACTGGTCTACACGCTGTGTATCTGCTGTAGTAAAACCAGCATGTGTGAGGAACGCATTAACACCGTTACACTGTCCGGTACCCGAGCGTTACCTTCAGGGACAAGCAGCATTCAGGCCTGAGGAAAGAATCATTTAAAGTTTGGTGAGTTCTTTCCTGGCCCACGCTCCAGAACAAACCAGAACCAACACCGTCCTTTAGTGGATGAACACCGACACCTCTGACTGGCTCCTGTCCTCATCATAAAAGCCTTTTCTTAATAACAGTCTGATGTTTTTCTAGATCTACTTGGACTGTTTCTACACTGCGTCATACGGTGTGAGGACGTCACCATCACATGTATACTCGGAAACATCTGGAGACGTCTGTGTCAGAGATAAATAAGACCTGAGATGATAAATCTGGAATAATACTATAAGATCACAACACAACCGGCCACACGACACAAAACACAATATGACGTCGTTATTTTTAATTACTTCATTTATCGCTTTGAGTCAGCTGATCGAATGAGTCTAAAATATATTTAAAGAAATCTGTTTCAGTCATAATCCCGTCAACAGCTGTTACAGCTGTAATCTCGCCAGGAATAGAAATTAGAGATAAATAAAATAAAACATTCACCTGGATTGAACTCCCAGGTTTAACTATCTGTCTCTGCAGGTCACGCAGGGACGTGTCGTGTTGTTTCTGTCCATAAATCACAGAATCATCACTGAGATTATAGATCTAATAAACTCAGCTCTGAGGACTCGTGTGTCATGGTGTCTTCTCGAGGCTTCAGTTTCAGAGTATCACTTCAACATTTGTGCTCGTGCTGCAGGTTTGATGTCTGTGCTCAGCTCAACATGAATCACCTTCAGACCGATGGAGCTGTACTGATGATCAGGACGAGCGCTCGCTGTTGTTGTGAGAGTTCAGCACGTCGCAGCTTCACACTGGACTGTCAGTGCTGCTGAATAAACTGTGACATGGCCGTGCCATCCTGCAGATAAGTGTGTCTGCTCGTGGCTTCATCTGTGCAGGCCGCGACCTCGAGGAACATTTGGCCTTCGGTGTCGTTTTACAGAATCCAGCTCAGCAGTAAAAGAGCAGGAGGTCATCAGTCACCTTCCCCTGAGAAAACCAGGGCAGCAAATGGAAAGTAAAGCTCCATCATCTGCTCCAGCAGAGCTCCTCAGCTTCCTCAGCTGAGGAACGCCCAGGTGTGAGTGTTAGCGTGTCCAGATTATGGATCTGAATACAGGAGTCAGTGTTAGCACTTTAGTTTTAATAATCTGCAGTCGATTATTGGATCATCTCGATCTTCCGGCTGTGCGGTCGACTGATAATCGCACAGAGAAACAGACGTCATGTGGCGTTACGTCAAAGACACGGACAGTGAACACACCTGGCCGGTACCTGAGCTTTGAGCCTCACGTGGCAAAAAAAGAGTTTATTAAAAAACTGCTACAGACAGAGGAGGCACACAGGTGTGTGTGTGTGAGTGTGTGTGTGTGTGTGTGTGTGTGTGTGAAGAGTAAACATTAAAATGAGTTGGCGACCTAAGAAATACCTTCAGACTTGGTAACACTGCGGCTGCTCCTCACGATGTGTTCACTGACCTTCTGGTCCAGCTCTGCTCAGTGTCAGTCTGACAGTGGCTCCTCGTTTAGCTTCTTTCAGCTCAGTTCTCTGTCTCCACCAAAACCAGCAGAGTGCTTCATTTGACAGCTTCTCGTATCGGCTGTCCTCCTGCAGGGTTCCTCATACCTTCAGATGTTTTGATCTCACCGTGCTGAACTGACTCTGACTGAACTCCGCCCGTCACGCCACGCTCGACTTCACCACAGACCGCGTGTAGCCGCTGAACGCAGGTCTGATGTTTCCATGCAGGTCACTGCAGCATGAAGGAGACGATGTCGTGTTTTCTATTAGTGATGCTTTTACAAATGCAGGCTGTTCCTTTGCAGCACAGATGTAAACAGAGTGTGTGAGTGTTGGTGTATTATCTTGGTTTGGTCACAGCTGAGTATTTTTCCTGTCACCACGGCGACACTTCACTCCCTGAAGACTGTTAATGTCTTGATTAAATGCCGTTTCCTGTAAGGCGTTACCTCGATTAAACTTTCACCACGAGTGTGTGTGTGTGTGTCTGTGTGTGTGTGTGTGTTATTAAATAAATGGGAGCAGGAGTGTGAGCTCTCGCCTTCATCTTCACAGAGATAATTACAACGATACGCCGACATTTAACGGACTTTTGTTACACGTCTAATTACATTTAAACTCTTTAAACTCTTTGCTCTGTTGCCTTTCAGCGACCGCTCGTTCTTCTTCTTACAGATGATGTTGAAGTCTTGAATGACTTTTATTTAAATGAATTCACAGTTTTTAAGCAGATCGGCCTCCTGATCACTGACCTGCCGCCGTGTGAACACGCAGTGCAGAATGTCCGAGACCGATGACTGAACGTTACTCGCTCTGTGAAAATGAAAGATGCTTCTTTACTCTTTGTTTTCAGGGGATACTCACAGATAATGAATCTGATTTATGTGAGCCAGCATGAACAATACTGCAGCATCTGAATCCAACATGTGACCTGCTGTATTAACCCTGCTGAGTCCTCTGTGGGCGTACAGGCCGAGTCTCCTGTTAGTGTAGTCGCTCCTTCATGAATCTTTTCAGTCCAGTAAACTTCACTCTTTAACTTTCTGCTTTTCAGATGCAATGCTGTTTCCTCACTCACACATTTTGTCTTGCATGTTGTTATAATCACAAAAGTCAAGAGAATTCAGAAACAGGTTTTCACATTCAGGTTTTTGGTGCTTGGCTTCAGATGGATGGAAACAGGTCGACACAGGGTTGAACCCAAGAAGAGCGCGAGGCTTTGGAGCCAGTCGGTCCGACAACATTAAATCATTTTATCCACATTCAGGTTAGCGAAGGGCTGAACTCTGAAGACGTTTCTAGTGCACTTGCTTTATCGGTTACACAGTGTAGAATATAAATAAATTTCACCTCCAGCTCTCTATGCAGCCTCCTAACACAGCCACGGTTTGACCAACAAAGGACGAGATGAACTTCTTCACGGTAGATGAACTCAAACCGACTTCAGAAGCTCGTTGGTCATTAGAGAACCAACTTTTCTGCACTGGTTTCCAAATTCATCTGCGGTCACTCCACTTAAAGACTCTTGCTGCCTCCTTATTTAAATTCATGCCACACCGTCGTGTTCTGGGAGCTGCCCAGTACCAACCATCCCGGACTGTTGGTTACTGAGACTTCTCCTCTGGAGCAGTTTGGGGCGTAAAGTGCAAGTGAGTAGTTTTCCCGTTTAGCCTATTAATAGCCGGGAGCTCGACATAACACACCGAGGTCTGCGTCCCATCTGTGCCGTACAGTTTATCTCAGCTGTATGTGGGTTGGTGTGTGCCGTCTGTGCTGTCGGTTCAGGGAGGTGGCCTAGTTCTGCTTCCTGCTGCTGCTGATGCTGAGGACTTTCCTCTGCTGTCACCGAGCGCTTCGCGCTGACTTACATTCATCGTACAGCAGGTTGTTATGAGGCTTAAAAGCTTGCAGGAAATCTACATCACGTGCATATGAATAAATAAATGAACACGTGCTTCTCTCTTCATTTAGTTTCTCCTCGTCACACGTACAGACCTTACATCCTCCCCGTCAGCTGTGCAGCAGCCACACGAGTGTTTGAGTCCCGCACACTCGCACACGATCCATCTGCACCCGGGACTCCGCCTGCCTGTGGGCATCGAGGAGGAAGTTAAAATGACGAGCTTCATGTCTTAATGAGGGCGAGATCTGTTCACGAGGCATGCTGACACTCTCTCACACACGACACACGACACACACTCAATATCCACCCATTTGCATGCAGTGCAAACACACACACACAGTATCAATAGTTTTTCTACATGCAGATGAAACACTGATGACATCAAAACTATGAAATAATAAAGTCCGATGGCAGCTTCGTGGGCTGGTCCGAGGTCATTAGTTCATCTCTAACCCCCAAACCTGACCGAGCAACACGCGGCCGTTCTAGTCAATGTATGCGTTGAATTCAACGTCACTGTTCTATTTTTCACGCTTGACGCAGGGAATCCGGTGAATTTTCAAAATAAAATTCCTCCGCGCAAACTGCCGGGTGCCGTGGTGTTTAGAGATGAGAACTGCAGCAGAGATAACTCTTCATCTACCTTTCTGAGGAAGACGACACAATCACTTTTAATTTGTTGGCAAATTAAAAGCACAGTCGTGAAGTTACGTGCTGTATATCACAGGGCGATATTATATTTGTAGTGAGAATTTCTGAACCAGATTTTGCATTTTTAATTTCTTTCTTTTTTTCTTTTAATAAATTTTTAGAGAAAATTATTTAACACAGTTATGAGAAAAACGTTTATGGATCTTCTGTGTGGTATCTGATCTGATGTGAGTCCATGTGGGAGACAGGAAACTAAAGGTTCAATTGAAAAATGATAATCATAATATTAATATCATTATTATTTCATAGTTCATTCAGGAGACGTTTCTCTCTGTCTTTTCTTCCCTGTCCTCGCTCTGGAGATCCTCACCTTGAATCGGTTCTCTTTCTCTTTCTGTCTTCTTCTGGTTCAGCGGAGCTCCGGTTCCCACTCGAGGGATTCCCATTTATTCCCTTTCATATGTTTACAGCTGCAACACACAACTAAACGTGCGTGTAATATGTTTCTGAGGCAGCTGCGTGTGTGATGTATAATTCATGAAGTTGAACAAAATGCAGCATAATATGCATTAATCCTGCAGGGAAAGCCACTAAGAGGCTTTATGTGCTTTTACTCGCTGCTCGTCACATATTATATTATCATGGTTTGCTTGTTACTGTGGCTCAGCTCATGCAGAATACTTCAGAGTACTTCATACTACTACTACTAAAGAGAAGCCTGAAAAGCCTCACTGATTAACTGGCAGCTGTTGACAAGTAACTTACTGTAAATAAAATCACAGTAACTGGCAGCTGTTGACAAGTAACTTACTGTAAATAAAATCGCAGTAACTGGCAGCTGTTGACAAGTAACTTACTGTAAATAAAATCACAGTAACTAACTGGCAGCTGTTGACAAGTAACTTACTGTAAATAAAATCACAGTAACTAACTGGCAGCTGTTGACAAGTAACTTACTGTAAATAAAATCACAGTAACTGGCAGCTGTTGACAAGTAACTTACTGTCAATAAAATCACAGTAACTAACTGGCAGCTGTTGACAAGTAACTTACTGTAAATAAAATCACAGTAACTGGCAGCTGTTGACAAGTAACTTACTGTAAATAAAATCACAGTAACTAACTGGCAGCTGTTGACAAGTAACTTACTGTAAATAAAATCACAGTAACTAACTGGCAGCTGTTGACAAGTAACTTACTATCAATAAAATCACAGTAACTGGCAGCTGTTGACAAGTAACTTACTGTAAATAAAATCACAGTAACTAACTGGCAGCTGTTGACAAGTAACTTACTGTAAATAAAATCACAGTAACTAACTGGCAGCTGTTGACAAGTAACGTACTGTCAATAAAATCACAGTAACTGGCAGCTGTTGACAAGTAACTTACTGTCAATAAAATCACAGTAACTAACTGGCAGCTGTTGACAAGTAACGTACTGTCAATAAAATCGCAGTAACGTACTGTCAGTACAGCACGATAAACGAAGAGATGGTTCAGGACTCACCTGAGCATGACAGTATTCTGACCTGTGTGGCGACTGTTGCAATGCATTGTGGGATTTGTAGTGCGAGCAGTGGGAGTGCGATTTACCAGCGGGTGTGACACGTCTGGCGTAGGGGGCGTCTTCCTCCAGAACCAGAACTGGGAGCCGGTTCCACAAGAGAGGAGCTTGATAGCTGGAAGCTCTGGAAACTTTAAGGAACTTTAAGGAACTTTAAGGAACTTTAAGGAACCCGCCGTCATCCTCTAGAAGTCTTGAGGCTTCTTTGCATTCAGTCCCATTTTAAGTGCTGGGTTTGACGCCGTGTTGCCCACATCAACAACAGAATGATGTGGACGGATGTTGTATTAATTCATGTTGACATTCATACATTTTTAAAGGAGTTCCTTCTGGTGTCGTATCAGCATGTTAATACTCTTCTGTCTCACACCTGCCAAGTGTGTTTCCATCACTCTCTGTCCATGCTGTGTGTGTGATGCTCTGAGGTTGTTTCAGGATTATAAACCTGCAGGGGGGCGTCACATCTGTTCCTCACTCCCCCATCACTCCCCCAACTGTCTACACCTCCCCGCCAACCACTGAGTGAGTCACATACACATTAGTCATGTGTCTAAAGGTCACTGTGTAATTTTATCATATTCTGCTGACTCACATGGAGCGATTCAAGCCCTGAACGATGAGCGAGGATTTAAAAGATCTAAAGTTTTACACATGAACTTTTTATTTCATGCTCATTAGTTGAACTTGCACAGACGTTCTGTCTATGCCGTCTGTGTTGATATATCCGTCTCAGTGGGTCAGCGCGCTCGTACAGATGGATCCAATAATGATACAATCATTGCTATAATCATCGCAGCTTTCAAAGTGTGTGAGATCGTCTCACTCCTCTAATTGAGACCCGGTGGACTCTTCTCATGTCCAATATCCAGAATGTTTCAGTTCTTTCTCTTGAAGTCGCCTCGTGCTGCCTCCAATGAAAGAGAAATCAGCTCGTTTGTGCATGAGACCAGTCAGATGTTTGTTGTAACGTAGAGATGAAGCCGGCTCTGCAAACCATCAGTTCTTCTTCTTCTTCTGTTCCCTCTTCAATAATTCACAGACGTTAGATTTGTTTCAGACGTGCTCTGCACTTTGTGTTTTGGTGGAGCTACAATTAAATATTGAAACACACTAAATTGAATTATCCTGTCACACACACACACACACACACTCACACACACACATACACACACACACACACACACACACACACACACACACACACACACACACACACACACACGGGCTAAGTGTGTGAGTGGCCTAACAGTTGTGAGTCATTTGTCAGTATTGACCCGATCCTGGATAAACTGAATGCCGATACCGGCCGGACGAGCCATGCTAATCCCTGTGTGTGTGTGTGTGTGTGTTCACTGTGAGTGTGTGTGTTCACTGTGAGTGTGTGTGTGTGTGTGTGTGTGTGTTCACTGTGAGTGTGTGTGTGTGTGTGTGTGTGTGTGTGTGTTCACTGTGAGTGTGTGTGTGTGTGTGTGTGTGTGTTCACTGTGAGTGTGTGTGTGTGTGTGTGTGTGTGTGTGTGTTCACTGTGAGTGTGTGTGTGTGTGTGTGTGTGTGTTCACTGTGAGTGTGTGTGTGTGTGTGTGTGTGTGTTCACTGTGAGTGTGTGTGTGTGTGTGTGTGTGTTCACTGTGAGTGTGTGTGAGTGTGTGTATTCACTGTGTGTGTGTGTTCACTGTGTGTGAGTGTGTGTGTGTGTGTGTTTACTGTGAGTGTGTGTGTGTGTGTGTGTTTACTGTGAGTGTGTGTGTGTGTGTGTTTACTGTGAGTGTGTGTGTGTGTGTGTGTGTTCACTGTGAGTGTGTGTGTGCGTGTGCGTGTGTTTACTGTGAGTGTGTGTGTGTGTGTGTGTGTGTGTGTGTTCACTGTGAGTGTGTGTGTGTGTGTGTGTGTGTTCACTGTGAGTGTGTGTGTGTGTGTGTGTGTGTGTTCACTGTGAGTGTGTGTGTGTGTGTGTGTGTGTGTTCACTGTGAGTGTGTGTGTGTGTGTGTGTGTGTGTTCACTGTGAGTGTGTGTGTGTGTGTGTGTGTGTTCACTGTGAGTGTGTGTGTGTGTGTGTGTTCACTGTGAGTGTGTGTGAGTGTGTGTATTCACTGTGTGTGTGTTCACTGTGTGTGAGTGTGTGTGTGTGTGTGTTTACTGTGAGTGTGTGTGTGTGTGTGTGTTTACTGTGAGTGTGTGTGTGTGTGTGTTTACTGTGAGTGTGTGTGTGTGTGTGTGTGTTCACTGTGAGTGTGTGTGTGCGTGTGCGTGTGTTTACTGTGAGTGTGTGTGTGAGCCGACGTCTGTAGGAGAAGGAAAAAGAATAAAGTGAAGAAAAAACACGTTCAAGTTTCATTTAGACGTGAGTTTTAGGTTGTTGTTACATTTCCGGCTCACCCAGCTCCGGTTCTGGCACGACACACCGGCTCTGCTCCCTGTCAGGCCTGTAAACCTCCTGACTACTTCTTCTTCTTCTTCCCGGTGGTCCAAAACTCCTGTGGTACAAACACTAATACTGCCCCAGTGCGCTGAGCTCACACCCCGGCTAACAGACTGAGCTAACATGAGCTAACAGCAGCTAACAGACTGAGCTAACATGAGCTAACAGCAGCTACAGCTGTCAGCAGTTTACTTCACTGTCCATCATAAACTCTGTAAATCACAGAGAGTTGAGGCGGAGCAGCCGGAGGACATCAGAGGGAAAACCAGAAAACATTTCCTCCATAAAATATGATCCAGTTTCACCAGAATCACTGAAATAGTTGCTGCTGTGTGACTTAGTGCCGTAAAGCGTTACGTACTTCTCCCGACCCGGAGCCCAAAGTTACATAGTGTGAGAACAGACGTAGAATGAGTTCTCAGGGTCGATGGATGGATCTCATCTTGTTGTTTGCACAGCGAGCAGAGACCTTCATGTTTGCTGCTTGTTGTCATGGCATCGGCCACACTGTCTGTTTAGATACTTCAAATATTTACTTTGAAAGATTTATGCTGAGATCATTTGCTTTGTTAAATCTGAAGATGAATTCCATATCCGACATGATGTGAGCTACTAAAGTCAGACACGATACGAGCTGACTGTCTGCGAGGTCGCCGTGTTGGAGAGGAAGGGCCGCGTGTTTCTGCTGAATATTGGCTGATACCGATTGGCTGTTGATCTGATGATGAAATCACGAGTTTACCATTGATGAAAGAATCGATTGAGTTTGTCGTCTCAGCTCATTTTCTCACTTTGAAGGCGTCAGGGAAAAGGTTTTCAAGGTGTGAGCTCTGTGGTTGCACCCACCTCGCCTCCTCCTCCTCTGGACAAAGCCGTGGTTCATATTTCTTTTCCACATTTGGTCCGAGCTCAAGTCAAGAGAGCCGGACAGAGTGAGAACAGACAGAGGCATCAAACAGACGACAGGCTGACAAGGCCGGTGACGATGACGGAGTGACAGCGATGACAGCGAGTCACAATGAGCGAGGGAGGGAGGGAGGGAGACGTTACTGACACAATCCAAAGCGGTGACAATCCCACACTGAGCGGCGTTAATAATGGAGAGCGACGGAGAGAGACGGACTGACAGTGACGGAGAGAGAGAGAGAGAGTGATGATACAGAGACAGATGGTGACAGAGACACGATGGCAGACAGAGACAGATGCAAACCATCCCGCCGCCTTGAGGTGTGAGGTGTGTGTCCTCGCTGCCGGAGCTTCAGA
Source organism: Larimichthys polyactis (assembly GCA_018985215.1). NCBI lineage: Eukaryota > Metazoa > Chordata > Actinopteri > Sciaenidae > Larimichthys > Larimichthys polyactis. The sequence continues at coordinate 649,546 of JAFMOB010000367.1, forward strand.
CTGCAATCAGAGTGTGTGTGTGTGTGTGTGTGTGTGTGTCAATACACTGCGTACACACCAAGCAGGATTCGAGTTGTTCTTGATTTCCTGTCTTACTTTACTGTGAGTAACTAACGGGCAGCTGTTGACAAGTAACTCCACAGTACATGGTTGTTACTGTAGTTTTTGACTGAACACAGTACGCTGCTGTGAAATACAGTAATTCACTGTCCGCCTGGTCTGTTCTCTGTATAAATATGAAGTCGTGTCACTGCTGCTGCGACAGGTGGAGGGTGGAGGATAAATCCACTTTTTAATCTCCAGATCTACAAAATAAACTTTGAGCTCTCCCAGACATGACTCTGGGTGTTTATCCCCCGAGAAGCTCGTTCACCCACGCTGCTGATGGTCCGGGATCCCCGAGGTCCCCCGGACCATCAGCAGCCGTCTGTTGGCCAGCAGCAGCAGCTCTGTCCCTCTGCTCCGTCCGATGTTGGACTGAGGGCAGACTGTCGACGCAGACTGTCTTTCAAGTGCTCCGGTTCACCCACACTGCTGAAGCCGGGATCCCCGAGGTCCCCAGAGATCTGAGGGACCTCGGGGATCCCGGCATCAGCAGCCGTCTGTTGGCCAGCAGCAGACATATTTAACACTATTGATGATGTTGGGTCATTTTTTGACGTTGATTTGTTCACAGTGCAGCCAAACAATCACATTTTTATCAAAGAAGTCAGTCAGTAACTGTAACTGTAACTGTAATCTAACTTCAAGCTGCACGATGCTCACCATCCATCAGCTTGTTGCTGCTGCTGCTTCCTGCGATATTTAAAACTGAGAAAGTAATGCATGAATGTCAGACCCCGCCAACAATAATGTCAACTACAGAGAGGTGAATACTCTGCAGACTGGGGGCAAAATGAGGTTTAACTTAATGAAAGTCTTAATGACTTCTTTGAACATAAACTATATAAACATGCCCGTCAGTGTCATGTCATATTCCAACCATCCAAACACTGATAACTCCGGGGTTACATCGACAGTTGCAATAACATCCAAACACTATAAATAGAGACGTGACAGAGAGAGAGAGCTGATGACGGGACGAGGAGCGTGACCGTGACTCGGTCACAACGCCGACTTTGTCTTCAAGGTCGATTCACCACAGAGAGAGAGAAAGAAAGTGCCGGGACCTCGGACGAGTGTCTTCAAACACAAAGAGACTTGGTGGAAAGCAGACAGACAGTGAAGACCTCGTCCTGCTTCATGCTCGTGGCAGCTGTGGTTGCCAGAACTTTACCGTAAAGAAATATGTGACATTACGGTGTGTGTTTTTAGGACTGTATGTTTCAAGGTTGAAAATGGTTTTATTTACAGTAAATTACTAAGACGTATATAAGACATATCATAAAGCTGTTTTCCTTTTAAAATAACCACAATAATATAAAACTTTTTACAGTGAAGTACAAAAATCTGTATAACTCACAGTAAGACAGCGGCTGTGACATATTTACATTTGACTTTATTCATATATTTATCATTTTTGATCCTTTATGTTTCATTTTCACGGCAGATATTTGTTGTTTGTATGATGCAGACATGGTAATAAATATGTATTGGTGAATATAACCTGCTGCTGCTCTCTGTGATGTGTGAAGAGGCTTCATGTGTTTTTACAATGCAGCCTGGGTTCTTTACAGAACCACTCTGAAAAGGTTCAAATGTTGAGCAGCTGCAGAGAAACAGCACATCCGTCTGCCTCTTTAGTTCTGTGACTGCAGTTGGAGGATGAGCTGAGGCCTGCTGTTGGGTGCAGTCATGAGCGTCATTCACATCAGCAGTGGCTGGTACAGCACAGTGTGGATGTGCTGACCTCATGCTGCTGTCACGGTGCACAGTGACGGTGGAGACATGTTCACTTTGTAAACTGTGTTACAGAGAAGTCGATTCATTGATAATACATTCAGAAACCAAACTTCTTGTAGTCGCTTTGCTCCACAGATTTTCATCTCCTCTCTCTCTCTCTCTCTCTCTCTGTCCACAGTGATCTGTAACTTCCGGGGCTCGGTGACTCAGGGTTTGGCTCTGGAGGTGGGAGAGACGGTTCAGATCCTGGAAAAATGTGAAGGTAAGACTCCTTCATGAGATACTGTGTGGGCGGATGCTTCATAGAGCAGTAATGTCCTTGATCATTGTTACAGCAGTGTAAGAACGTCACTGAAGCTTCCTGCAGGGTTAAAGAGGATGTGACGTTTTAAACTGTGCAACAAAATGGCAGAGTCACAAAGAAGAGGAGGAAGGAATTTAGTTTTGTAATTGCTGATTACAACACCCTCACGTCACCTTTTCCTTCTTCTACAGTGACCACAAAACACACACAACACCCTGTTAGAGTCAGTGTTTACTTTGTCCATTGTGGGCTACTGTAGAAACACGGTGGTTCAACATTGTGTTAGATAAAATACACAGTTCTTATTTTCAGTTTGCTGCCTGTGACACTCCGGACCTTTAAGGCTGTAACCTGTGCTCTGATTTCAGCTTTCTTCAGAGAAGCAGGATTACTTTTTTCAGACACTAAAACTTTGTTTCTCACCTCGTGTGGAGCTATGAAACAATGTTTTATCGTGCACGTGTCCGAGCAGGCAGGCGACTCCGTGCACAGCCCTGTCCATTGTCTCACTCAAGCAGCTGAAACACTGTGAGCAAACACGGACGTTAACGAGTTCAGATACTGAGAAAATCAGCTTTGCAAATGTTTCATGAGGAGGGAGATGCACAGAATGTTTCTTATAGCTGATTTAACATTGAGGTCACGATGTGACAGGGCGTCTGCTACAGCTGGTGACTGACTGTAAAGGTAGATCGCCCTCAGAATGACGAGAATTGAGTCAATGATGAAGAATATTTAGTTTCTGAGCAGCTGTACACACAAAGTGTGGTGAGCTGTAATGAATGAACATGAATGCTGCTGAGGCTGCATTGTCACAAATCCACACAGAAACACAGTCATCCCCTCACTCACTGCTGCATCCACAGCTCTCTGCAATAATGAGTGCAAACACCCTGTAATAGCCCGGCGCAGGCCTGGACCACAGCCAGAGCTATTAGCCGGCGTCCCTCCCGTTGTTATTCCTACTTTAACTCACAGAAATTAGCAACTGGAGCCAGGATGTGTCTGAAGCCAGGAAGTGTTGTCTTTTGCAGATAATGAGTGAGTGTGTGCTTCATTAGCCACAGCTGGGCAGGCCGCTACCATCGATCCAGAGCCGGGGCTGATGGGGCCTCTCTTTACCCTGAGAGAGAGAGAGACAGAGAGGGGGTGATGAGATGATGAAGACAGAGCGATGTGGGTTTACTTTGCTTCATCTCAGCTCCTCCATCCTCTCTGCCTCATATTCACTCCATGGCATCCAGTCAGCATCTAATTTGCTCTTGTTATGAAATGCAACCCTCCGAGCGAGGGCTTATTATCCGAGCCCTCGTGGCACAGGCTGGCATCGCAGGCCTCCAGCACACAGTGATTATGAGTGCGAGCCAGGGCTAACTTTTGTCCTCGATCCCCGTGGCTAATCCACGATGTCCCCGGCGTCCGTCATTATCTCAACGTGCAAATACATTTTTTAGAAAACACAAAACAACAGTCGGCTGCTCAGTTTGTTAGCCGGGCTGTGAGCTCAGAGCACCGGGACCACCAGGAAGAGGAGGACCGAGGGAATGCTGATGGACAATGAATGAACATTAGAAACTACCCAGGACTGTGTGTGTGTGTGTGTGTGTGTGTGTGTGTGTGTGTGTGCGTCATCGTTGCTGCTGCAGAAATGCTGCAGAGCTTTTAGCCACAGCGAGTGTTTGAGATGCAGAGATCGGCTCCCCTGCCCTCTTCTTGCACTTAGCCACTCGCGCTCGTCTGCCTGTGCTAATGCCAAATTATCCTCCCCAGACAGAAACTCAATGACTCTAATGACAGCGGTGCGGAGACGGCAGCCAGGCTGCGGGGGGAATGCAATCCCCAAGTTGCGTTCTTAAAATATAGATTACAGCCATAACACTTGAGAAAGCATTAGGCTTCGATTAAGGGCGTAGCAGCAATTTGAAGTCTGAGATTGTGACTGTCAGCATTACTGAAGCGCTCGCAGTCGCAGCTAAGAACACTCTCATTATTTAGGAGAGGCTGCAGCAAATCTTTCACAGAGAGCTGCTGCTGCTGTGATAAACAGTTAAATATGAAGACATTAGACTGTCATGTTTGTGTTGCAGTACATGTATTCTTCAGTTTGCCATGAGTCAGACCTGCAGCCACTCCACACTGATTAGGAGTTGTTGTGTTGGAGAATCATTCAACTTTCATTCATGAAAATAACCCAACACACAGAAATCATCATTTGCTGTGTTCTTCATCTTTGAACAGAACTCTAAGTTGTTTTCAGTCAGGTCATCGTGCAGCAGCATGTGGGATTCTCTGCAGACGTCCAACAAACACCTGGAGGAGCATCTGGGCCACCTCCCCGGTTAGACAGAGGTCAAGCCTCCTGATAACAGGAGCTTCAACAGGACGTCTGCAGAGAACATCAAGGGCACTCACCTGTTGGCGCCATGGTGTTGTCATGGTGATGGACAGGTCTCGAGCAACACTTTTATATCCAAAAATCTCAGCTGCGATATCCACAGTAAATTACTGTAAACCATGTCAAGATTCAAGATCTCTTTGTTGACATTTCATAGCACTGTAACAGAATTAAATGACAATGAAAATGAAATAAGAAGATAAATAAATAAATAAATAAGTCTAATTTGAGAATTAGTGGGATTAGTTTGACTCTGGGCAGTGGGGTAGGAGCTATTTCCAAAGCTCGTGGTCTTGGTCCGCAGACTGCGGGACCTCCTGCCAGAGGGAAGAACAGACTGTAGCCGGGGTGGGTGGAGTCTTTGATGATGCCTTTAGCTTTAGACATGCATCTTCTGTGGCCAGCTCCTGGACAGTAGGAACAGTTGTACCAATAGTCTATCCAGCTGACCTGAGGATGGATGGACCGAGGTCGGCCCTGTTCAACCGCTGCAGGAAGTGAAGACGCTGGCAGGAGGTGTGCAGGTCCCAGGACAGGTTGTCAGTCATGTGTGATGAACACATCAGTCCCATTGATGTGGATCGAGGCGTGCACGATTGTAGAATGGTACACAGAGTCTGTGCTCATGTATACTACTTCTCACAGTAGTACACTGTGTATTCAGTCAAAAAAACTACAGTAATTATAGAGTTACTGTAGAAAAGTAGTAACCAATGATGTACTGTAAGCTCGGTGCTTTTAATGAATGTTTGCACAGTGTACTGACGTGATGCTAATCAATGCATACCTGTGCACAGTGAGGAGCTCGGCGGCTCAGCTGCACTTCACACCTCCGTTCAATGGGTCGTCACCGTAATTACAGTGAAAGACGCCCTCATGTGTGTGTGTGTGTGTGTGTGTGTGTGTGTGTGTGTGTGTGTGTGTGTGTGTGCTGAAGCGTCATCTCAGGCTCTGATCTGATAGCTTGATGAAAACCTGCATTTATCGTATGATGCTGTATTCATGAGTTCGTGTGAACCTGCGTGAACTCGACAGAAGTGTCTCCTCGAGCTCTGCCTCCCACTTAGAGATGATTTACAGTGATTATTATTTAGAATTATTTTGATACGGGCGCAAAATGATTATTCTAATAACCGCTTGGATGCGATGATTACTCCTCTTCATGACAACATAGAAACGAGGTCCATACATGCACCTGCTCCGTCACCTCTGCGCTCATGAACATAATCACACTCACACATACAAATCAGTGTTTTTCCCTCTTTTCTCTTTCTCTAATCTTGTGTGCAGTACACACACACACACACACACACACACACACACACACACCCGTCCTCATTTCAACCCTAACAAATAATCCTGACACTGCTGGTCCAGCCTCGCTCTGATTTCCATATAGATGAGAGGCTTGGGAGTAAACACAGCCATCTTAACGAGGGTGATAAATGAATCTTGATTGGTTATTAATTAACCAGCCAATTAAGTTTCCATCTCCATATTCATATCAGATTATGTAGAACTGCTGAGAAATGGATGTCATGATTTTGCAGAAAGATAAGATGAAAGTTTGGATGTGGAGCATCCTGACCAATCAGAGCTCAGCACCAACTTTTAAAACTAAGCGTCAGCTTCTGGTTGCACAAACTGAAAGTGTGTTTTTAGTCACCTCATGCTATAAATAATGAAAATACTATGCAGGCATACATCAGCTTAAAGGGTAACTGTGGCATCTTTAAACCTGGACTTTATTTGAAATGTTTTGGTGTTTGGTTCAGAGCTGCAGCCACCGTCGTTACCGTGATTTGATTTGTGTCAATGACACGTCCGGCTGAAGGAGATCTCTGGAGAGGTGAGCTGACTTATTGCAGGTAGTCAACAGTGGGAAGGTGAGTGTAACAATGCACAGGTTGTTGTGTTGGAGTACAGAAAGCTTAGCTCAGTTATTTAAGCCTGGCGTATCCAATGAGGAGACAGAGGCAGCAGGCAGAGGAGGTGAACCGGCTCTGCAGACTGCTGCTGTCCTGTGGATGCTGTGATCTGAGTCCGTCAGTGGCAAACACAGAAACTTTTAATGAACATTTATGACGCTGCACAGTCGTCGTAGCCGGTCCGAGCTGCAGGTTGCATGAAAAATGATTTATTTTGGGGGACTAGTTTCCTCAGAATGGTTGCCAATGACAACCTGGCAACTGTTACTGTAGCGCCCCGCTGATGCAGCGTAATGTTTGATTATTTACAGAACTGTCTTAAAACACGTTCAGATGTCAGAATGTTGTCGACTCAGATAAAAGCATAATAAATCTGTGGTGCTCAAGGTCAAAGTAGTGACATGCATCACATATAAATGTCTCCCTACATTTCCAAGAACCGGAGACACGATCATTTTTATTTCCACTTGGGTGGAGACACATGACGTCCCCACAGTCTGAGACGAAGCTGCTCCGTACTTATTTAGTCGCCTGATACGCGTCATTCTCAGCTGTCAACTCTAGTCGACTTTCATGACAGCGTCCTACTCCACTGAGGCATCTGATGAATGTCCGTCCATGTGGACACACACACACACACACACACACACACACACACACACACACACACACACACACACACACACACACACACACTAAACACAGTCGATACTACAGGTCACACGGTGTAAGGGTAGTGGTGTGAACCCTGCAGGTCCCTGAACAGTGAGGGCCGAGCATCTCTGCGTCTTACAACTAAACGTCTCTAAAATCCACTTCAAATCATACAAAGACGTCCTCACACCTCCAGAACCTCATCAGTGTCAAAGTAATCTAGTAACAGCAATCCACACAGTGGACAGGAACAGGTGTGAGCACCTGTAAGGTGTGGCTGTTTCACTTCATTGTCACCTTAACCTTAAAACCAAATCTTCGTTCGAAGTCGTGAGTGCTCACCTGACTGTGCAGGCTGGATTGTTACACAGAACCATGTTGGGTCTGGGTGATTGGAAGAACCTTCTCTCTATCCAACCAGATCAACGAACCACATGACGCAGTCAAACCCTGAGACACCCGTTCACTTTAAATAAAACCTCCCGGTGAAGCAGGTTCACATCTCCTCCATTTAAACCTCGTGATGAGCTCGTGGTAGTTCTTCATAGGACACCGATCGATCCAAACCGCTGTGATTCAAACCGAAGCGCGTAGCTTGAAGCCTGACAAGATGGATTCTCGTGTGATCCGAGTCCAGCTGCCTCTCAAGGTCACTAAACGTCATCTCTGTTGAAAGAGTGTTAGTCCGTTAGTGTGGCTCCATCTGTGTCAGGCTTTGTTAAATCTTCTAATCAGTTCTTTAGAACAACTCTGTGACCTTTTTAGTTATTTGGAGGATTTCTGATACAAACTATAATCTTCACTCATTTCTTACTGTGCCGGTGTTTTAGCCCCACATTATGAATGTTACACTGAAGTATCATTGACAGTTTGTCTTTGTGTTTTTCTTCCTTTGTGTCAGAGCCGATGCTTTTTCCTCTCACTGGTATCTTCATTTTAAGATGGAGTTGTTTTTCTTTATATATTTATATCATTCTTTTTGGCAAACAAAGATGTTGTTGGAGAAATGTTCAAATGTTCAAGCCAAAGTCGCCTTGCATATTCAGTCAAACTGCTGACTCACTTTGCTGGATCTCGGCGTTTTGCTGGACTCGTCTTAGTCACTCGTGTTTGTGTTTCCTTTCAGGGTGGTACAGAGGATTCTCGACGAGGAGGCCAAATGTCAAGGTAAGAAAGACGGACAGCCTCCGCTCGCTTCTCTCCAGACTCTTTGACTAATCACATTTTCTTCCTCTCCAAACTTTTGCTCTCCATCTTTATATTTCCATCTCTTTCTTCTCGTCCGTCTCTGTTGTAGTGAAGTTGAGAAATGGGTTATTTATATTGCCCATTTATATATTTATACTGCACTTTTAATGTGAAGGAGACTTATGTAAATGAACGTTTGATCTCTGCTGAACTACTTCGTACTTTGCTTCTCTCTTCATCGATGATCTTTCACACAGTAGACGACATCGTGGAAATTATTTCTAAAAAGTCTTTTGTTTAACCAGAAACAGCTCAGGTATCATTAGTGTCTGATAAAAATGATAAATCTACTTTGCCGATCATCGAAACACGGCGAGCATGGCCGGCCTGACAGTCACCACCATGTCTTTACTCGGTGCAATCATGAGCTTCAGTTTCTGTCGAAGCTTGTGTTTGTGTTTGTGAAGTCTTAGCCTGCAGTTAAAGTGCTTCTGATTGCAAACATGTTTTTCTGTGGCGTCTGATTCACAGCAGCAACAAGAGTAACATGTTCTGCTGTTTGATGGACCCGGCTCTGCAGCACATGGTCTGATCTCTGAATGGCCTGTAGGACTTGTGTCGAGGCGTTCTGTACAGAAAACAATGTGACACCATGATGCAGCGAGCATCGGGAGAAAGAAGCAGCTGTTTGTTGCATCGTAAACCCACGGACATCACATCAGAAGAGTTTTTCAGGAATGAAAGAAAGGAAATGAATTTGTAAAACACTGACAAGAGTTTTTGTGACATAATAATTGTGAAACACCATCAGTGGAAATCTATTAAAAACAAGTACTTCCATGGTTTGTCATGACCAGAAGTGTAAAGTACTGTTACAGTGTTATGACGATATGACGAGCTCGGGTCTGGTATGGTTGAGTTTGACTGTCTGTCACAATGTGGACGTAACATTTGGTGTAGATGTTATTTTCATGGAGTCCAGTGTTGGCTGACAAACTTGTTCATTCTAGTTCCCCTTGTAGAAGTTTCTGCTCGTGTTTGTCTTTTAATTGACCCAACAGAAGTTTCCATTGCTGTAAAGATCTTTGGTCTTTGTCACAGTTTGCAGTGCTACATTCAGAAAACATCAGGAGGAGAGAACACAGCCTGAGCAGGCGAGTTCTCGGTCTGCAGAGGTATTGTTGTCCTCGCGTTGGTGTCGTAACATCATCGAGGACAGCAAACAGTCGTGATATTGCTCTGAGAGAGCAACAAGACGATAGGCGGTAGCAGATCACAGTGGACTGTAGGATGGGCCTGAGCCATTTGTAGCACCATGGCAACAGCCATCGGCAGCCAATGCAGGGTGTGGAGGAGCGGTGCAGTGTGGGAGAACTTGGGTAGGTTGAAGTCCGGGCGGGTTGCTGAATCCTGGACACATCCAGGCACGCCAGCCAGGAGAGATGACGAGAGTAGAGGGACGGACATGTCGTCCTGATGTCCGGGAGGACAAACCTGCAGAAGCGTGTTGTTGCAGCTGAGGTGGACAGCTGCTCATTCAGAGTCACATGTAGGGTCCTTCATGCAATCTAGGCCAGGGACGTGGAGAGGTCACGGATCTGAGATCACACTGCTCTGTCCTGTCCACCGCGGTCATGTGACACTTTTGTATCCTGACCATAGACTGTGATTAATCATGGACGTAGTCTCCGTGCTGTCACACACAGGTTTCTGAAGAGCTGTTGTTTATTTCTGCATTTTAACATGGAGACTTATGGAGTTCTTTGCCATGGAGGTTTTGTCCTGACGTGCTGCTTCCACACATATCACCATGTTCCTCACAGCACTGGAGATATACATGTATATGTAAAGAATACTGCAGATAACCAGAGCGGGGAATGAACACCCAGACATTCCAGGTTTATACATTTTAATGTCCACAGGTTGTAGATTATTATCATATATATGTTCAGGTTCGGCAGCATGGTCATGTTAAGTTGCATTATATAATATTCTGTATATATTGAAGCAGCGTTGTCATTGTGTGAGCATCCCCTCTGTGTGACGTCGTCGATATTTCTCTGTATTTACAGCAACAAACTGAGTGTGATGACTTTAAGCACTGCAGTGTGTGTTCAAGTCTGATGAACGCAGTGCAGTGTGATTAGGTAATCAACAGATTTCATTGGAGCAGCCTTCCTGACCCTCCAGATGACTCACACCAGCAGCTTTCTTTCTTTCTGTCTGGATCACGAGCTAACGAGCTTCTGGGTGTTTCAGTCTTTGTGTTTCTGTCCTCTCTGCAGCAGCCGTCTGTTTTATTCCACACGGCTCCGTCCCTGCTCGGCTTCCACCGTCGAGCTTTACTGTATCTAGACAGCAGTGCTTCCTCTCGCTGTCAGGGCGCCCCGCTGGGTGTTCTGTGCTGTAGATAGGACGTCGTCTTCGTATAGGCAGAGAAGGTGAGAGCTGATGATAAAACAAACTGCTCTTCAGTGACGCCTCACGTCTCATTTTGGTTCTCCCGTGAAGATATTTCGTGTTTGAACACTTCCTTGACTGAAATGTTTTCTAACATGATGTACGCACGATAGCTCTGCTGTGATGTAAGAGAGGATTGCATCCATGCAGCTCCCCCCTGAACCAATCTACAGCACGCCGTGTGCTACAACCTGATATATGAACACACACACACACACACACAGTTCCAGGATGCTGCTGTGTCTCTGATAAATGGACAATTAGGACGATTCCTCATTCTGCCGTGAGGACGCTGTGGTCTCCTAAAGGCCACGAGCACCGCCGTTAGAAACACTGAACTAAGTTTGAAACAGATTAAGATGCATTGTTAACGGACCTGTGTGTGTGTGTGTGTGTGTGTGTGTGTGTGTGTGTGTGTGTGTGTGTGTGTGTGTGTGTGTGTGTGTGTGTGTACTCTGATAGAACAGAGAACAGTGATGTTCCACCAAGACCGAGTCAGGAGCTGATGTTGTGTGTGTTTGTGTTCTCTGTCAGCGTCGTGTGTTTTCTCTGGACGCTGCTTCACAGATTTTGTTACAGGCCGAGAATGAAGGAGAGCAGAGAGGCGTTACATTAAGAATCTTAAACTAAGTCTAAATACTGAATCACGTTTAAACATGAGACAGTTTAAAATGGTGAGTAAAGACATAGCAGCAGCAGAGATCATGTGATCAGGACGATTCATTTATTTGGTATCGACATTAAAGGTATTTGACAGATTGCATCCGCCTCATTCTCTCCTTCCTGGCATGACGGAGAGCTGAACTCAAAATACAACTCAAGCTAAAAGAAGCAACGTGTGAATCACCCGGAGCTGCATGAAGAAATGACTTTTATTAAATGTAACAGACGTTTCTGTTATAATGAGTTTGGAAGTGTTTGAATACTAAATTAAACTTGTTGCTTTCACGCCAGGATAGTCCGGGGGACTCGTTCGATTGGATCATTTGGGGCAGTGTTGCCCAAAAGAAGCCCTGACCACGAAGAAGAAAACCCGGCTCATGGATTGTCTTTCTGATCTTTGGTTCTCTGGATAGTCCGTTTGCTTTCCCACTGTAAGCGACCCAGCACCATGGTTCACCTGAGACCCGTTTTCAGGCGGTACCAGAGTTCGGATGAGCTTCACACCTGCCTGAACAAACCGGACCATCTGAGGAAGCAGACTCTGGTCTGTTTGAAGCGTTAGCAGTGACAGCTAAATTAAAATCAGCTGATTGAATTGATCGAAATCTACTTTTTTGCTAAAATTTGCAGCATGATGGAGAAACTGTGGTGGTGAGACGTGAAGAATGAAGAAGGTCCCATCAGAGTCAGTGTTCTTAGGTACTGTAGAAACACGACACAAATATAAAAGTCTCATTCTAAGGTAACACAAATAGAACTAAAATTAGGGGTGTCAAATTATCGCGTTAATTGTGGTTAATTAATTACAGTCATATACTGTTTCTCTATGTGAGTTGTGCTTCTTGTGCTTGACTTGTTGGGGGTGTTAAACATTGGTCAGTCACACCCTGACGTGGACATTGATTGGCTGTCATTGTGTTTGGGATGGTTTAGCATAAGCTGATTGGCTCCCATTGTAGTTGAAAGGTCAAGGTGAGGAAACGTGGAAATGGAGGAGCATGTGAGAGCTGTCGGTCCGATGAACGGGAAGTTTTCACAAATGCTCCGACATCAAATGCTCCGACGGCACCGTTGATAAATGTAGAGATGCCTTCTTTGTAAGAAGCAGTTTGCTAACCACCGAAGCAGCTCAAGTTTAGCCGACCACGTCAACGCAAATCTCCCACAGCGGAAACGTTAAACCAAACTCGAGGAGAACATCCTGCGTATGAGCAAGTCTGCGATGACTCGGCTGACCAGTGTTCTTACCGAGTGTTTGCAGGTCGATAAACATAGTGGAAGACGAGGTGACCCGTCATACATGCCACGAACAGCGACGACCAGAACCAGCAGCAAAGCAACTTTTTTTGTTATTTATCAATCTGACACAATGATGTAATGAATTTAAATTTAAATACCTCAAGTTGCTTTTCTCAGCAATTTTTAGGTGAGATTAAAAAGAGATTAATTAATTACAGATCATAATTAATGTGTTAAACTGTGTTAACTGAACATTAAATACAGCTGTACAGTATTTTAAAGATGGTATCATGTAATGTCTGTATGTGAAGGTCTCACAGCATGGAACTTAAGATAAGAGTAAGAGAACGTCTTCATGAAGCTCCGCTCAGGGTTGAGGTGGTCAGCTCCATCTTGTTGAGATCTTCCAAGGCTCCACCTCCAGAGAAAACCTCAACTTACAGCAGACTAACACAACAGCTTGGCTGTGGGCGGCACGCTGCCATCCATCTCTCGAGGTTACAGCGAGGGCAGTGGGATGCAGCACAGCGGGGATCATGAGAAAAAAAGAATCTGATGTGATATCAGCTCAGCTGCACTGGATCAGGACGACACCGAGCATCTCTGTGACAACAGCCACTGAAGAAAGAAACTAAGAAACCAAACAGACACGTCGAGATTCCAAACGGTGATCTTTGAAATCTCAGTTCAAAGATCATAAAGTCTTCAGTCGTCAGTCTGCGCTGATTCTTTCAGAAGGAAAGTCACGTTAAGGAGCCGAGTGCTAGTACACAGACTGTCTAAAACCTGGACGTAGTCTCTGGGACGTCCCCACAGACTGTCTAAAACCTGGACGTAGTCTCCGTGACGTCCCCGCAGACTGTCTAAAACCTGGACGTAGTCTCTGAGACGTCCCCGCAGACTGTCTAAAACCTGGACGTAGTCTCCGAGACGTCCCCACAGACTGTCTAAAACCTGGACATAGTCTCTGTGTCTCTCCCTCCGCCTCTGTCCCAGCAGTGGGGCATCAGTCCAATCCTGTTAGTTCCACCCTAATCACCTGGTTTCTTTAAAACAGACTCGCTGTCTCCCTGAGGAAATGTCTTCCTGCTCTGACTCGTCTCTAATCCAGCAGCCCAAACTTCACATGTTGAGCTTCATCAGCATTCAGGGTACCCGGACCATCAGGGGCCACGAGGTCAGCTCGCAGCTTTAAGAAACGCTTTGAGCTGTGAGAGAGTTAAAGTGCAACATGAAAGTTCACATCTTAATTATTGGACTTTCCAGTATAGATGATTAATTAATATGCACCCTCACCACCAGCTGGATCGTCAGACGTCACAGACGGTTTCCTCTCTCGCTGCAGGACTCTGCACTCTAATAATCGTCCTGTATAAAGAGTTTAATAATCAGGATATCGTCCTTTATGTCACGTGCATCTCGTGTGAATAACAGTGATTAAAGTAAAGTTCAGCTGACAGGTCTGCAGAGATGTTTAAATGTAATGCACAGAACAGAAGCAGCACTGTGTGTGTGTGTGTGTGTGTGTGTGTGTGTGTGTTGCACACTGTTGGCAGTTAATTAGAGTTTAAGTTTAATATTTTTTTATATAATCTTTAGTGTCTTGGACTACATTTCTAAAGCCGTGTGTGTGTGTGTGTGTGTTTGTAAGTGTGTGTGTGTGGCTCTCTGCTGTCACTGATGCTCCTCCCACAGCAGGACAGTAAAGGACGATGTGTGTGTGTGTGTGTGTGTGTGTGTGTGTGTGTGAGGTGACTGCTGATCTCCTCTAAACACACACCTGTCTGCCAACTGTTCTGAGCCAGGTGTAAATACACACACACACACAGCAAAAAGTGACTGCACTCTAAATGCCATGTGTGTAAGTGTGTGTGTGTGTGTTTCCACACACACACTTACACACACACACTCATGGGGCCGCTGTGCTTGCTGTGCATTAGTCACGGTCATCAGTCCATTTAAACATGGATCAGCACAGTTCAGTTCTCCGCCCCTTCTGCTGCTCTCCGTGGAAACGTCAGCTGTTCTCTGCACACACACACACACACACACACACATAACATCATGAACTGTGTGTGTGTGTGTGTGTGTCGTTGCAATAAACAGATCCAGGTCAACATGTTTGGATTACTGTGTCATACAAACATACTGAGTATGATCTTAAAGCTACAGTGCACAGAAACAGGCTCAGCTGTACTCGAGTATTTACTCTAATTACATTACTTTTGATCAAAAACTAACAGCCAATCATCAACCAGGTCACCAGCAGCAGCTAATATTACTGACTGTGTGTGTGTGTGTGTGTGTGTGTGTGTGTGTGTGTGTGATCTGCAGACAGATCAAATCTGATGAGCATTTTTAATTACTTGTATTTTGTAGAATAGATTCCCAGCAGCGTGTCTCACACTGTGTGGAGCTTTAATTAACAAACGAAGCTCTAAACTCAGCGTTACTTCATGTTACGTGTTTGTGTTGCATGTATTTATATTGTGCGATTGTATTTCCTTCACTTGAGCACGTGCAGCTGGATGATCTTGAAGATGTTGCAGTAAATCTGAGGTATTGATGTTCATCCATTGTGATCTCAGTCGTTAGCTCAGTGTAGCTCCTGTAATGCTGCTGTTCATCAGGAAGTAATGTCGATCAGTGAGAACAGATTCCAATGACTGTCAAACTTATGGACCCCTCAGAATCCTCCTGTATGGCAGGGCGGACATCTGAAGACAGATCACCACCCCGTGTGAAGGCTCAGTCCTCGCTGCTGAAGCCGAGGGTTCGAATCCCACCTGTGGATCTTCCCCCGTCTCTCTCTCTCCACATTCCTGTCTCTCTTCAGCTGTTCCTGTCAAAAAAAAAAAGCTTGAAAAGGCCAAAAAAAATAGAGAAAACAAATCACTAAAAAGAAAAGATGATGAGCGATCGAAAGGAAATATATTTGGTGTCTGTTTGTTTTTCTGGGTTTTATCACTCTGGCTTGTCGAGCTCCGTCTGCAGGGAACAATGCTCTGAGGTTACACCTGGCACCGTGCAAACATGACTGAGAGTGAGCTGTATGTAACATAGAAAGGGTCAGAGGAGAGAATGACTGTGACCAATAATAAACTGCATAATTACTGAAATGAATTTCCTCTCTCCTACCTCACATTTAAGAGGCCCTGCTCTTTTTTTTCACTCTAGTTTCTTATTTTAAATCCAGGGAGCAGAGTCGTCATCCTAAAGCCGTGTTCTCTCGTAAAACAGAGACAGATTAAATAATAAGCAGAACATAAAGCACATTTATGCAGCTCGTCTATCAGTCACGTGCTGGCTCCCTGCTGTCAGTACTTTTTCAGACTGTCCTTTGAGCTCCTCGTCGTCTTGGACAGCGATCCACTGTCTGTTTGAGCTTTGGCTTTCATTTAAACGAGGCGATGAAACTCCTTTAGACAAAACACAGGCTGAGCTACAAACCAGCTGTAATGACCTGTTCAAAAGGAATATCTGATGTGTCAGTGACCAGGGAGCATCCCCTGATTTACCGAGCGAGCATCATGCTGTGAGACCAAAAACTCACGAGGAAACTGTTTACATAGCGAATAAATGAACTGAGAGTTCATCTGGATTTTACATTAGAGTCAATACAAACACAGCTCTGTGTGCAGCCAGTGAAGTCGCCCCCTGCTGGCCACTCAGGACAGGAGTGTCTGTCCAATATTTACATACTGTTAATAATTCAGACTGAGGCTGGATAACAGCAGATCACACCGACAGACATGAACATCAGCCAGGAGCAGAAGTTTGAAGTTTAGAGAGTTCGTTTAGAGTCACACAGTAAATGACTGTAAACCGTCTCACAGTAGCACACTGTGTATTCACTCAAAACTACAGTAATTCAGCAGTAACCAAATGATGTACTGTAGAGCAGTGTTAATGTTGTCACCCATTTTTCAGTTTAGTCTTGTGTCAAAGTTCATTCTTAGTCTGAGTCACTTTTAGTCACGAATCATTTTTGTTCGTCACATTTTAGTCGACTAAAAGTCTCTTGGGACTGGGTGTTTTAGTCAAAACATTTTAGTCTTTTTCTAGATGCAATTGTTAAATTTAAATATAAATAAATTGATTTTATGCCAGAGCAGTTAGCTGACCTTAATATTTGTGTGGCTGAGGTTAATTTGCCTTTTCAGGTTGGTGGTATTTTTATTTTCACCAGCTGTTTTTCTTCTCGCACATATTCCCATCCGTCAAAACGAGACACTGTGACTTTTCCTCTGCTTCTAAATAATGGAATGGGACCAAACGTCCAGTGTCTTTGTCCTTCTGAGCATGATCGCGCTGTCTGTCCGTACGTCGTGTTTCTCCTGCGTGCTGTTTGTTTCCAGCCACAGGTTCGAGAGCAGCCAGAGGATTCAAACGTGAGGCCGTGACGTTGCTACAGTAAAAGAAGTGCTGGCACAAACACATGACAGCAGGACTGGATGCTGCTTTGTTTCTTATAGAGTCGACGGAAACAAGGAGGACGTTTTTGTTCAGTTTTTATTTCGTGCGTGACATTTTCGTCTCGTTTTTATTCGACAACAAAAACGCACAGTGGCTCATTTTTCCTCAGTGTTTTTAGAACGTTGTGTCGTCTCAGTCCAGGGAAAAGGCTCATGGACGAACAGATTTCGTGTCGTCTGACGAAATGAACACTGCTCTGTAGAGTTACTCGTCAACAGCTGCCTGTTAGTTACTGTTCACAGTGCAGAGGGACGGAAACATTCATGATGGCTCTTCTTAATAACTCAGCGTGGAAATGTCTCCTCAGACTGTGAGAGAGACGCTCATTGTTGAAGAATCAAAGAACGACAAAGGAGGAAGTTGTACAGTTGTGATGTAATCACTGTTATTTTATCATCCCGGCCGAGTCAGAACCTCCGTGTGAAATTATAGAGCAGACACATTATGCTGCTGCACGGAGCTCCATGTGGGAATTACACAACCATTTTTCCTGCTGGCAACAAGGACAATGAACGGAGCCGAGCTCTGAGTGGAGGAGAATAGACGGGGACGGTCAGGCTGAGAAGATTGTGAAGCACAGCTGCAGTTTGGACCTGCTGAGACAGAACTCACTGCACTTCAATGAAAGAGTTTCTTCACGAGCTCGTCATCAGCAGGTGTGATGAGAATACAACAAAAGAGACTAATTACAGAGAGAGAAGCAGAGACTGAGCTGAACATGACCTCTGACACACAGCGAGCTCAGTCTGTACGTTTGGACCACTGGGAAGAAGAAGAGGAGGTTTACAGGCCCGGGTGTGAGCAGCATCTATGGATAAAATGGCAGAGGAGAAGAGAGTGAAGAGGACGCTGACGGAGGAAGCTAAGAAGAGAAAAGGAGAGAGTGAGCGAGCAAGAAGCCGCCGGACAAGAGTAAATGTGGGACTGACTTTTAGTGGTTGGTGAGAGCTTGGTGAAATAAAAGGCTGAAAGACAGACGCCGAGCTGGGCTGACTGCTGCTGGACTAGTCAGTGAGATCAGCTGCTGCTGGGGACCTGGATGATGTTTGGCTGCTGGACCTCATAGAAACTATGATTGTGCCTGTATGGGTGCAGTGGTTAGCACAGCTGCCTCACAGCGAGAAGGTTCGAACCCCGGCTGCAGTTGACCCAGTATGATTACACTCTGCAAACATTAAACCGCCCTGAACTGAATGTGAGCAGAGTTTCAGTTCTGTAACTCCACGTGTGTGAATCAGTGATGAGCTGAAGCCGGAGGTCACGGCGAGGTGAATGATCTAAAAATGAAAGCGACACATGAAGCTGGATGTTTTGAACCTTTGTGCAGCGTTTGCTTTAAGCTGCGCTGACTTTCACATGAGCTCATAAGTGCTTTCAGCTCAATACTCTGATATTTAAAGTGTTTTTTAAAATATGATACGCCCACTGTCGTTATGAGCAGGGATCAGCAAGGACTCTCTCCCTTAGAGATTATGTGCAAACCTTTCAGGGCGTTCTGTATAAATCCTGAAGTGTTGGTGTTCCTACCTGTCTGATGTGTGATTGGACGTTGGACACTGTGATTAATCTCTTCTTTACTGAATCCATCTCGTCAAATTAAGGCAGCGCTCACGTCAAATCCGTCTCCGTCCTGAAACTGACACCATCTGTTTTCAGGCGGATAATCTCGTGGAGATGTGACGTGGCTCGGCTGCTCTCAGTGAAAACAACCTGAACTCTTCAGATTTGCTTGACGTGGCTGTCTGTTCTACGCGGACATGTACTTAAACTCCCACTCTCGTGCTGTAGTCTCCATTTTTCAGAACATTTTCATCACCCGGACAAAGTTGGCTCTTTGTGTCGTCTTATGTAACTTTATCAGCGTTAGAGCTTTCAGCGCAGCTCCTGCTCATGACAGGAGTTACTGAAGAGGTGATCCACGTCTCAGCCTGACCGAGCTGCCGCTAGATTAAAAATAAGTATTTACGTCTTTTTATTTGATGTGTCGTCTGTCCTCCAGCATCTGGACCAGCAAAGACAAAAAGTCATGTTATCAGTATTTTCACGTGTTCTTCATGTTTGTCATTTCCTGATGAACCATAAAAAGTTGTAGCCCGGGATGGCAGGAGCCAAACCTCAGTAGGCTGCTGTGTTCACTGTTAGACTGGACACTGCTGGTTCAGAGGTTCTGTCGCCGTGTTCACTGTTAGACTGGACACTGCTGGTTCAGAGGTTCTGTCGCTGTGTTCACTGTTAGACTGGACACTGCTGGTTCAGAGGTTCTGCTGCTGTGTTCACTGTTAGACTGGACACTGCTGGTTCAGAGGTTCTGTCGCTGTGTTCACTGTTAGACTGGACACTGCCGGTTCAGAGGTTCTGTCGCTGTGTTCACTGTTAGACTGGACACTGCTGGTTCAGAGGTTCTGTCGCTGTGTTCACTGTTAGACTGGACACTGCCGGTTCAGAGGTTCTGTCACTTTGTTCACTGTTAGACTGGACACTGCCGGTTCAGAGGTTCTGTCGCTGTGTTCACTGTTAGACTGGACACTGCTGGTTCAGAGGCTGTTTGGTCCCAGGTTTGGCCGTGTTCTGTGGAAGGTGGACACTGACACTAGATAGTGAAACCCAGACTCGTTATTGGCGACTGTGAATGCCGATCAATATCCACGACAGTCCTGTTTACAGGAAACACGTAACAATAACGAAGCAAATAAGTCGACTCAAACCTAAAGTACGTTTCACTCCAGCAGATCTTTGGTAACATTGTTCAGTCAATCTTCCAGTTATTCATCAGATTGTGTTTGCAGTGTTACGCAGCGTTCCCTCCGTCTGCAGGTCAAAGCAGCCACAGAAGAGCTTTTCCTGCGAGAGACCATAAATCAGCATCTTTTTTTAGGGGCGGCTGTTAAAGTGAAATCATCTATGACCCGGAGCGTTTTCACCACTGGTCAGCAGTAAGGTTACAAAGAACATCAATTATTTAACAGTCTGGCAAAGAGAGACGTGGGAGTGTGAGAGAGGAGGGATGAAGTCACTGCCGATGGGACGATCTTTCACCACAGTTACAGTTACAGTTTTCTCATCGTATTGATTTAGTTTTTTTTGTGGATTCACAACGTGCTGTTTAACGTTTCCACTGTTTCGGTGTGGGTTGAGTTTTGGGCTGCAGAGATGTTTGTCTTCTCTGGAATATAAGGCACTCGGCTCGTGCACCACGAGCCGAGTGCCTTATATTCCAGAGAAGACAAACATCTGATGTGATAGATAGCACTGCTGATAATGTCATGAACTGTTCCTGTGAAGGCCTGCGTCACCTTAAGTTAACAAAAAGAGTATTTTCTGTTTAGCCGTGAAGGTTAGAGGAGTCAGACGATCCATTACGATGGACATTTAATAATTTACAGCGGCGGTGAAGAGCAGCACCCACGTTAAACTAAGAGAGACAGGCTAACCTCAGCTTAATGTGACGGACCCAAAGACACTGAAACAGAGCGTCTGTCCTGCCGACCTCTGCAGAACTTTAAACTGACGACACGTTCCTTCTTAAAACATAGATGGACTCCTGCCTCGTGGACGTTAGAGGAACTGCAGGTTACACCTTTAAACATCAATCACCTACTTTCAATGATCAGTTCAGAAAACATCCTTAAAATCCTGGAAATGGGCCCTTGAGCATCTTGTGACACAGTACATGAGTTAATAAACGGGAACATAATCCGACATGATTTGAATAAACAGATGCACGTTTACACACAATCCCACGTACGGACAATAGAGCCGATCAGACACAGAGCTGCTGGATAATGAAGCGTTCTTTGGATTTGTCTCCTGGACGATGGAGGAGACAAACAAGGAGACATCTGTCAGGAGTTACAGGAGAAAGCTCTGTAATCATCTGTCTCTGTGTGTGTGTGTGTGTGTGTGTGTGTGTGTGTGTGTTGAGATGTCATGTATGTGTCTCAGAGATTGGTCCCTGGAAGGCGTTAAAACACGGGTCAGAACAAGGTGACGGACAGTTACTGTGAGCAGACGGTCCACAGGGAGGCTGCATCATCTGTGGCTGGATGACTTTTTTACTGCAGCGTCGTCTCCTCCTTCCTCGTCTCCTCTTTCCTCGTCTCCTCTTTGGTCGTCTCCTCTTTGGTCGTCTCCTCTTTCCTCGTCTCCTCTTTGGTCGTCTCCTCTTTCCTCGTCTCCTCTTTCCTCGTCTCCTCGTCCACACGTCGCCGTCCCTCCGTCCTTTATTGTGTTTCTGTCTTTGCATCAGTTTGTTTTCATCTCTTCCCATCTCTGTCTCCCTCGTTTGAGTGAACCGCTGCTTTAACACTATCGGCTAAATCAGGGATGGCGTGACACTCTGATGACCTCCTGTTTAACACACACACACACACACACACACACACACACACACACACACACACACACACACACACACAGGTAGCATCAGAGAGGAGCCTGAGGGTTTCTGAATGCACTGACCTGTTAACAACCACAGCTAACCAGGCAGAGACAGGAACAAGATGTACTGTGTGTGTGTGTGTGTGTGTGTGTGTGTGTTTCATACCTGGTCTACACCTGATGTCTCCATTCACAGTAACACTGTTCTGTTTGACATCAGACTGGGTCAGAAAGAGTTCATCACTGCACAAATGTGTTCTTCTGTTTCTGACTGATGAATAATTAGTGTCTTAAACCTGCACTCTGTCTAATGGCCAGCAGGGGGCAGCTGCATTGACCCCAAAACAAGTCGGGCTTGTATAGAGTCCTATGGAGAGAGGAGCTGACTCCTAACCTGATGTATTCACTCAGTAAACACTTTCCTATGTGTTTATGAGCCTGAAGTCTTCCTCCACACAGACTAATGCCATCATCAGACTTTCAAATACTTTTTATTTATGACTAAATACATGAGAAATACCTGCCGGGTCAGGTGAGCAGCCTCAGGTGAGCAGCCTCAGGTGAGCAGCCTCAGGTGAGCAGCCTCAGGTATGCTCTGTGTTTAGCAGCTGTGTAATACTCCTCTCTGAAATGTTGTGAAGAGTTTTGCAGAGAGCAGTGAGGCCGCTACGATTATGAAGAGGACATTTCCCAAACTGTGTGTGTGTTCATGGCTCTGGGCAGACAGGTAATTGAGCCGGCTCCCTGGAGTCCGGGTCAGCACCTCTGAGCCGCTCCTGTCAAACGCAAGGCTGACCACAGTTACTCTATTTCTCCTTAGCGCGATTGTTCCCCTCCCGTCTTTATGGGTCTCTCTCTCTCTCTGTCCAGCACCCACTTTGTCTCTTCCAAAAATACACCCACACTTGGACACCGGAGGAAGGTTCCCCTGTGTTTTATTACGGCGTGTTTGACCCTAAAAGCTCTTTGGAGAGGCTGCAGCTGCGTGCGTGAAATGCTGCCTGAAAGACAGCAGGGTTGTTATGCATGACGGCACAGGGGGACTGTCTTTCCCGAGCGCCGGAGGCTGCGCTTTCAGAGCACAGATAGGACATACATCACACACACACACACACACACACACACACACACACACACACACACACACACACACACACACACTGAAGCTCATACTAATGTACATTTTTGGAACAAATGAAGAGGATGGAGAGACACACAGAAACACATGTACAGTAGTGTAAGATGTTTTCATACATGGACAAACAACCAAGCACAAAAAGACACACACACACACACACACACACACACACACACACACACACACACACACACACACACACACGTCCTAAAATAGACTCCCTCCTCTCTGACTGAAACATGCAGTAGAATATGAATGAAATCCCTCCGGTCGACTTCTGCACCATCAGCTTCTCCCTGTTCATTTTCTTCTTTCTCTACACTCATAATTTCCATAAAATGTTTCCCCAGCCGCTCCAGATACAAAGTCTGCACGGCACTAAAGACCTAATTACTTCCACATTTGACGAAGGACACTGTGTGTTAGCATTTGTAGCTTGTAAAGATAACAGAGGAGCTCACGGCTTCATTCCAGAGGAAACTCGAGTGAAATAATAAGAGGAGGAACGCGGGGAGTCAGTGAGTCCACACACCGGGAGCCACACATGCTGCAGAGACACTGATTGGCTTGTCACAGACCTGCAGGGAAGCCAGAGTCCACATCTGTTGTTGGCTCCATTAAAGAGGAAATAAACGAATCTGAAAGTAACAAGTCTCTGAGACTGAGACTGTGTGCAAACATGGACTGTCTAAAACCTGGACGTAGTCTCGGTGACGTCCCCGCAGACTGTCTAAAACCTGGACGTAGTCTCCGTGACGTCCCCGCAGACTGTCTAAAACCTGGACATAGTCTCTGTGACGTCCCCGCAGACTGTCTAAAACCTGGACGTAGTCTCCGTGACGTCCCCGCAGACTGTCTAAAACCTGGACGTAGTCTCCGTGACGTCCCCGCAGACTGTCTGAAACCTGGACGTAGTCTCCGTGACGTCCCCGCAGACTGTCTGAAACCTGGACGTAGTCTCCGTGACGTCCCCGCAGACTGTCTAAAACCTGGACGTAGTCTCTGTGACGTCCCCGCAGACTGTCTAAAACCTGGACGTAGTCTCCGTGACGTCCCCGCAGACTGTCTAAAACCTGGACGTAGTCTCTGTGACGTCCCCGCAGACTGTCTAAAACCTGGACGTAGTCTCCGTGACGTCCCCGCAGACTGTCTAAAACCTGGACGTAGTCTCCGTGACGTCCTCGCAGACTGTCTAAAACCTGGACGTAGTCTCCGTGACGTCCCCGCAGACTGTCTAAAACCTGGACGTAGTCTCTGTGACGTCCCCGCAGACTGTCTAAAACCTGGACGTAGTCTCCGTGACGTCCCCGCAGACTGTCTGAAACCTCTTTCATTAATGTCGTATTTCTGAGACGTTCTTGTCGAGATCCACAAACAAATAGAAAAAATAGAATCTAAAATATATTTATTTATACATTTCTAGATATATCTGCATTGTTTAAGGACATTTCTAGCTTTCTAGATCTATGCTGAATTAAAGTAAATTGTGTTTTATTCCTCTAGCGATAATTTATCCGACTGTTAGTCACTTTGTAGTGGCCGTCATGGTTACCATAACAACGGCGGCGGAGAGCACGGATCTGTTCCAGTCTGAATCCCTGAGGCCGATCGGCCGTGACCCGTGCTGGTATAGTTACTTTAGAAAGAAGTAAAAGTAATCCGATACGTTACAGCGTTACCTATGAATCAAAGTAACGTGTTAGAGTACTCACGCGTTACCACAAATGAAAAGCTGTTTGCAGCACACACACACAGTCTGCTTTAAATGAAGTTACACATTAGAAATGTGTATTTGTAGATCACATCATATTTGAGACAAGAAGAAGCCCGAGCTGGAGGCAGGCGAGGTGGCTCGCTCTGTCAGTCCTTCACTCTCTGCATGTTTTGTGTCTCCAGAGGCTGAACCCTGGTGATTCTGGTGTTGTCAAGTTTAGTCATGGCAGAGGCCTAACGAGCACTCCGGGCTCTTTGTTTTAATCTGTGGTGCACATGGCTACATACAGTAAATCCTCGTAAGTGCAGGACGGTGTGATGCTGGTTTTAATTGTCTGTCTAACAGTTTTTTCTGTCTCTGTCTCTGCAGGGAGTTTTCCCAGCCGGCTACGTTCACTTGAAGAAAGCCATCGTCACAAACCGAGGGTAAGTTCACCGACTCAGTTTCTGTCTGCACAAGCTCTGCAGAGGCAGAACCAGGCTTTAACAGCTGTGGACCTGAAGGTACCAAAGCTCACAGACTATTAGACACTTCAAACTAACAAAGAAGTGTGTGAAGACGCAGGCTAAATCCAAAGTTCACCAAACAGACAAGAACACAATGAACCTCTGTGGAACGCTCCAACATAGACTGAAGTACACAAAGTTAGACACGAGGAGAAGGGAGATTTACAAAATAAAACAGGAAACGCTAAATAAGAAAGACGCTGTAACCAAGAAGAAGAAGCTGCAGACAGAACAAACTGCTCCTGGATTCCTCTCGTCGTCTCACAGCTTGTTGGAACTTCTCATACAGAAATCATTTTTCAGTTAAAGTCTTCGACGCGTTGGCGGTCCTTGACCTGCTACAGCAGGAAGCTGAGAGTTAGATGAAGTTACTCACACACACACACACACACAGTTATTATGTGACTGCCAGTTCAAACATGAATGAGCTGGATCCTTTTTATCAGATCATCACTCACATCCTTCATTTCTTCTGGTCCACTGTACGGTGAAGAAGAACTCAGCAGATTTCTGTCAGATTCTTTATGTCGTTCAACTCTGATCTGATCGTCAGCATGAACTTGAGTTGCTCTGGTTGATCTGGGATGTCGCCATGGTTGAGTTTACTTCATTTCCCACGCTGCTTAGAGGCCTTTTCTTCTTCTCTGAATCCATGTAAGACGTAATTTGATGAAACCTGGCTGTCTGTTGGGATCGCTTGTTTTGAGACTCATTCTTCCTAAATAACACACGAACCTCGTCGTTCCTGACTCCTTCCAAGTTCAAGAATACATATTTTAATACATTTGCATAATGATTGGAAAAGCTTCTTTTTTTTTAAAACTGTAGATTAATCAGAGTTACAGAGCGTGTCTCGATTTGCATAAGAGTTTTTTAATTAAAGGCAGGCAGAGTAAATTAATTGGAATTAGTGAATCCTTTAGTGTTTCAAGGAGACCTCCAGGGCAAAGACAGAGAGACAGAGAGAGGAGTGTTCTACTGAATCCAGGCGCTGCTGTGAGATGATATATATAGTTATGGACTATTGACCAAGTGGGTCTCAAAGTATAGTGTGTGTGTGTGTGTGTGTGTGTGTGTGTGTGTGTGTGTGTGTGTGCTTCAGCAGCACAGCAGTCGTCATCGAGCTGGTGAATATTTAAAGCCGACACTTTTCCATCACTGACATGTTTTCTGGATGCTTCATGTTGAAGAACGGGAGAACCTGCAGGAAGTTTGTGTCAAACAACGAAATCACCACAACACACCACAGCTCTGCAGTGATGCAACACGTGACCAGGACTGCCTCACATGTTTGATCCACTTCAGAACTGTACGAGCGGCGGTGCCGTCCGTTACCGTCTTGGCTGTCCTCCCGGCTAATCTAAAAATCGAATTTTCCCTCCATGCTCAGAGGGAGAGAAACTTCACTGCTAGGAGCCGCTCGGTCCTACACTGGACCTTTAAGTGTGTATCTTAAAAATAATAATTCATTTAGCTCAGTTTGTATTTCAGAGGCAGCAGAGAGAGAGAGCACAAACTTCATCATGACAGAGACAGAACTCTTCTTCAGGGTCTCCTCACAGTCAGATATAGATATCTAACATATCTAACATGTTGTATTGATTTGAAATAGTTTCTGTCGTGTCGGCTCCGCTGGGTTAATACGAGGAGAGGCGGCGATGTGCAGCAGCAACAGTCTGAGCACTGCGTCGAGTTGTCAGGATGTTGTGAAGGACGCTCTGCCAGCTGTTTGCTGCTCTGCAGGACGAACACACACACACACACACACACACACACACACACACACACACACACACACACACACACACACACACACACACACACACAGTAGGACATGTAGACCTAACTCAGATGTGCGCGCCTCAAACATGGAGAACAGACTTCCTCCTGTAAGTCCGGCGTTCCCTGAGGGAACATTAGAAGCTCCTGCACCACCTGGGAGCGTCTGATTTCCAGTCGGACTCCTGGGACCGTGTGTTTGGTGCAGGTGCACGCTGTAACATCAGGTGTGGTCATGCACTCGCAGAGATGTTCCTCGTCTACTCCTCTGAGGTTTGCATCGCACTGAAGAAGTGCGGCAGAAAGTAGCTCTGCAGTAACCAATGATGTACTGTAGAGCTACTTGTCAACAGCTGCCTGTTAGTCACTGTGAATTTCACAGTGATGGTTTACAGTGTGAACACGAGCTTCACTGTCAAAGAACCCCGAGGAGAACACTGAACCTGTCCAGGAAGGGGAACACTGAACCTGTCCAGGAAGGAGAACACTGAACCTGTCCAGGAAGGAGAACATCAAGTTCACATGATTGTTAGGAATAAATAATACAGACAGAAATGTATGAAAGGTTCCTGAAGCTCAAACTTCCTCTGAACTTTCTGCAGTTTTTGTTTCATTGTTCAGTTCATCAGTTGTTAGTGAATATAAAACATAACATATGTCAGTGAATGTGATGACACTGGTTAGTGTGTGTGCAGTACATGCCTGTACTTTACATTAAATCGTCGTGGTCAAGCGACCTCCGTCCTGTGTTTGACCCGTGGGTTCACGTCAGCAGGTGGAGTTTGACGGTGCTCATGTCGACACTAGAGACAGACTTTCCCGACCTCAGCTGCATCAGCTGGAGTCCTGGTGGAGGTGGTGGAGAGGCTCGGTTCTGGCGGGCGGAGGCCTACACACTCTGCTCCTCTTGTCACTCTCTGTTAGGGAGCAGCAGCTGTAAGTGTAGCAAGCAGAGAGCACGAGGCAGCGTGCATTAAGGACGAGCACTGCTGCATGTTAGCACGCCCACACACAGACTGTTAGGGTGGAGGAGACAGAAACATTAGGATGGAGCTAAAGTGGCTTTAGACAGATGGAGGACAGACATGTCAGCTTCAGCAGGGAGACGCCATGAGTACATATGGATGCACATTTGTGCACAAACACAAGAAATGCTGGATGAGAGAGAGGTAAAGTGAAAGCTAGGAGAGGAAGGAGTGGGAGGAAACAAGGCCAGGAGGAGACATGGAGGAAAGGAAGGAAGGAAGGAAGGAAGGAAGGAAGGAAGAGATGAGGAAGAAGAAACTGAGAGGAATGATGAGCCAGAAGAAAAGAGAAGACTCGAGGAGGAACAGAAGGAGGGAGGGGGAAGAGGAGGAGATACAAGTGTAACTAATGTGGGTGAAATCAGCAGGCGGCCGCCAGCCACGGCTCAGCTGTGAGATCAGCTAATGTAGCACAGCGCCTTTATTAATTAATCAGTCATGAGACAGAGAGAGGGAGGAGAGGGAGGAGAGGGAGGAGAGGGAGGAGTGTGTGAGACAGAAGGAGGTGCTCTGATATTCCTGACTCCGGGGCTGAGACGGTGACTCAGCGAACAAAGGTTCAAAATGAAGTGTAAGGAGGAAGCCGAGGGTCAGCACAGAGCTCCGTCTGCAGACCTCAGCAGGGTTTGCATGGAGCATCAGAACATTCAGCACATGGTGACACTGTAACTAACAGGCAGCTGTTGACAGGTAACTCTACAGGACATCGTTGGCTGGTCCTCTGTCCTAACTGCATCGCTGCCGGGTCGATGATGAGGTGAAGCTCCTCCTTCAGTGCAGTATTGTGGTGACAGTGTTTTGGCCTTTCAGCCAGAAGGTTCTCGGTCCGGACCCCCAGACGCCTGCTGCCTTCCTGTGGCCAGGGTTGGAAGTTCTCAGCTTCCTCCAGTAAAAAGACGTGCAGGTTTAAAATTCTCAGCCGGTGTCAGCTGCAGAGGACGAGCAGCTGTAGATCAGACTTATAAACAGCAAACATTCAGACCTGCTAACGTCTGTTTCTGTGTTCCTTTGGTGAATGTCAGTTAAAGATGATTAAACATACTGTACATGAGGTGCAGGTGAAATCACCAGGAGTTAATGAGTGAATAAATGTCA
This sequence comes from Larimichthys polyactis, assembly GCA_018985215.1. Lineage (NCBI taxonomy): Eukaryota > Metazoa > Chordata > Actinopteri > Sciaenidae > Larimichthys > Larimichthys polyactis. The sequence continues at coordinate 678,329 of JAFMOB010000367.1, forward strand.
GTTACACTCAGTCCGTTCATTAATTACACACTGCACAGACGGGCCGGCCCGTCCTCAGCTGGTCAGAACACTGGCCTCTCTTTGTCTAGTTCACCATTGTTGAATCCTAACTGTATGAAACTCGACACAATGGACCGAGCTCTGACAAACAAGGTCAACAGTCTGTCGGGTCTATCTCTGTCTGTCTGTCTGTCTGTCTGTCTGTCTGTCTGTCTGTCTGTCTGACACTGTCACACTGTTACCTGTAGTTTTAATGGTGACATGCGGCTCTCTTGTCTTTAATTAAAGATCTTCACTTGTGAATCTTGATGATTAAACTTAGTGTTTGTGTTTTTCTCTCCTGTCTCTGTGCAGACCACATGAGACCGTGGTGCCTCTGGAGGACCCCATTGTTACCGAGGTGACGTCGACACTGCAGGAGTGGGCCTTACTATGGAAGCAGCTCTACGTGGTGAGACAATATTCCCTCCATGTGTGTGTTAAAGTCTTAATGACACCCGACTAACTCTCATCTGAAGTTGCTAAAGGCAGCCGTCATCATTTTCTCAAGCTGTTGTGGAACTCTGAGTGTCTTCATGAGTCTTTCTCTAACAGAAGATGTTTGTCGCTGTCGCTCTGTGACTTCAGCGTCGTCGGTTCTCGTTGGCAGCTGGTTTCTGAGTGTTGAAGATGCTCGGTAACGGTTGGCGGTGACGGCAGCTCTGAATGTCCACATTATGTCGTTCAGTGGGCCGTGTGCGTCGAGGCAGCTGCACAGAAACACTCAGCGCTCCCTCAGATATGTAAAGTATCTCCCATTTGCTGCAAGCGTTCATTTCTGATGTTCATGCTGAGAAACCCGCAGCCTTACGTCTCCGCTCACACAGAATGATGCCATTAAGTTTGTTTTTTACTCTGTACTCCCGGCTGTGTGTACGCTGGTGTGTGTGTGTGTGTGTGTGTGTGTGTGTGTGTGTGTGTGTTTTGCAGCTGAATCCAGTGTCAAAGATTCATTCTGACACTTTCAGACAGGCTGGTAAAGAGCTGGAGACGTGCCACAGGACGTCTTTCTCTCTCTGTCTGCGCTTTGTTTTCAGGATCGTCTGTTCTTTACCCTCCTTCTCCCTCTGAGTCGAGCCGCTCGACTGTCGAAAAGAGAAAGAGATGGGATCTACTTTCTTGAGAATCAAGCTGTACTCCACAAACAAGCTTTTATTAAGAGGTTCTTTCTGCACACGGGTCTTTAAAGAACCTCCACTGGTGCTCCAAAAACTCTTTTAGGGTTCTTGTTTCTTTGAGCATTTCAAATCAAATTATAACGTTAAAAAACAAGAACATTAACAGAGTTCTTGTCCGTTTACTGACGTTCCTTTTGACTTCATTGAACAACATATTTCAACATGTCAGCATGTCGTTTTCTGATGTTTTATAGGTCAAAATATTTGCAGATGAATTTAGAAAATCATTATGATCTGTAGTCGCAGTTTTATGCTACAAACCCACCAAATGAGTCCAGTAAAGAAGAAGAAAGAGAGCTTCTTCAGCTGTGCATGTAAGAACCATTATTTTGAAATGCACCTGTAAGACAGATGAGTGAGGACATTACAGATGAACTCAGAGTCACACTGTGTGAACGTGTGGAGGCTGAACGTCACTCAGATCTGTCCGTCATGTCTTACTCTTATCTTTCCTCGGCGGCGCCGTCTGTCTGTTCTCCTCTTCATCTTACTGTCTGTCACTAAATGTGCTTTTATTGTGTAGATTCATATAAACATCTGTCCTCTGTCTTCTTGGCTTCACTCATCCTCCTCCTGACTGTACGAAGACAAAAGTGTCTTTGTGACAGATTTTCTATTTCCATCCTGACAGACCTCACATTAGTGTGTGTGTGTGTGTGTGTGTGTGTGTGTGTGTGTGTGTGTGTGTGTGTGTGTGTGTGTGTGTGTGTATGCTCGTGTTTCGTGTGGATGGATGGAGAACGCAGACATGTTAGTGTTACGTACAGGTGCCCGATGGAGACAAACAGCAGCCTGCAGTGATCTTCTCTTTTGTTAGAGGGGACAGAAAGACAAAGCCTGCAGCACTGTAAAACATGTTTGTAGATGTTACCGTGAGAAACCACGACGGTGACATGTCGCGTGGACATTTTTTAAGTAGAGTAATGCGGTTCTGGCTGGAAGGTTCTCGTGTTCTAGATAAACCGTCAATAATCGACGGAGGGTCAGAATCTGTGCTCATGTTTGACTGAGTTTGGAGAGTCTGTTGTGTCGAGCTGGACGGATCGTCCCCCGCTTTACGTCTGTGTGAGTCTGAACGGGTTCATAATTCACTGAATGAACATCACGCTGTGTGGAAGAAGATTTCAAACCAGAAACTCCTGAGGAGACTGAGCATCTCTCCATAAGACTCTATACAAGCTGACTTCTTTTACTGAATCCAGTGGAGGGCCCCCTGCTGGTCACGAGAGAGAATGCAGTGTGTTGAACTCTTTAGTAATATTTATCACATTAACACACACACACACACACACACACACACACACACACACACACACACACACACACACACAGCAGATCCTCAAACTGTTGACAGCACTGTTATAAAATGTGTCATGTATGGATGAACAACGACACACACACACACACATACACACACTCACAGTAGGTTTAACACATGTAACGTTGTTGCATCCTGCAGTCACACACACACACACACACCCACACACACACACACACACACACACACACACACACACACACACACACACAGTGACGTGCTGAAGTCTCAGTAAATAGATGTTCGGTGGCAGTGAAGCCTGCAGAGGTGACAAATGCAGCAGAGCAGAAAGGCAGTGACACACACACACACACACACACACACACACACACACACATGCACACACACATGCACACACACATGCACAGTGCATATGTGTCCTTCGCTGTTCACTTCTTTGTCTTTCGGCGTCCTTCTTTTGTGAACACACACTCTCTTGTGCTCTCCCTCTCCAGTGTATTGTCTGCATGGCCTTTGCACACTGCCACAGGGAATTTAGACGTAGCTGTGTGTGTGTGTGTGTGTGTGTGTGTGTGTGTGTGTGTGTGTGTGTGTGTGTGTTAGGAAGACAGAGAAGAGGTGGCAGGGAGAAAACAGTGGAAAAAGAGAATGATAGATGTGAAGGGAGAAGAAGAGACGTCAGCTGACAGAGAGAGAAAAAACAAGCTTCAACGACAGAAAGTCCAGATGCACAAACGTGTTGTTCAGTGGCATCAACAGAAAATAAGTAAATAAATGAAAAGTGTGAGCTGACCGAGGCTGACTGCACACACACACGCACACACACACACACACACGCACGCACGCACGCACGCACGCACGCGCACGCACACACACACACACACAGTTCAACACAAATACCAAAACTGACACACTCCTGTTTTTCATTCATTCAGTTTGTAGCCTGTGCTTCATCATGACTGAAATATTATTTTATTTTTTAATGATTTGTGTTTGCAGCTTTTTATTTTCAGTGTTTCGTCTTGGTAGCAGTGCGGCTTTGTTCCAGACTGAAATATGTCGTAGCTGTCACGTTTGTAGACTCTTATTAAAATACCACATACAGAGTTCAGTGTTATTGTTTTAGAAATACTGAATATTTACTTTACCTCCACAAATACAATATATCATTTATTAGCGGATATCAAATAACAAAAAGGCGCTGTCGGCTCTTCTCTGCAACTTTCAGAAACTTTGCAGCAAACTGAGCAACATTCATTTAATAATTAATAAATAAGTGAAGTGTTGGTGTCTCCAGTCACGTACTGAGCATGTGCAGCTTTCGACAGACAGAGAAGAAGAGACGTCTCGTCTGGTCGAGGAAGTGATTTACTAGATTTCGTAGTCCAGCGTGGCTTCGACTCGTCCTTATTATCGAGCCGCGATGTAGCAGAGAAGTTATTTAGTGTTTATTACATTCTTACACTCAACATTATCATTCCACTGACTCTTTACAAGCTTCCTGTCGATACTCTGCTTAATAATTCATCATTCCGATCAGGCAGATTTATATTTGAACAGTAAGAGCAGCGAGAAAGGATGGAGGAGGTGGAGGAGGAAGGTGGAGTGTGTAAGACACAGCATGTCTCCTCCTTCTCTCCATCCATCTCTCTGCCTGTTTGTTTTCTTTCTCATTTCTCTCTCTGTCGTCTCTGACATGCCGACGTGTGTGTGTGTGTGTGTGTGTGTGTGTGTGTGTGTTTGTGTGTGTGTGTGTGTGTGTGTGTGTGTGTAGGCGAGATAGATGTGTGAACAGAGGCTGGAGGAGAGGGAGTGGTGACAACCGAACAATGATGGAGGGATGTGAAGATGTGGAGGATAAACGCAGATGGAGACATTTCTTTTCTGTGAAGTGTGTGTGTGTGTGTGTGTGTGTGTGTGTGTGTGTGTGTGTGTGTGTGAAGACAAACAGAGGGGAATGACAGGACAGACATGCAGCAGGAGTCCTCGTCCAGCTCTTTACAGAAACAGTGACACTGTGAGTAAGAAGCTGCAGACGGACGTGAACTCCAACTGAAGTTCATCGCTCAGTTCGTGAACTTCGAAGACTCGTTGAGACACGCTGACGATCATTTACTGCAGCAGTGTTTCAACATGTTGTAATACACACATTTTAAATCTTTAGGTCAACAGTACGAGCCCCATAGAAACACTGTCTGAAATCTGAAACGTGAAGATTCATTTGAGATGCTGCGTGTCTCAGTTTTTCTGATCTGTCAGAGACATTGTTGAAAGTTCTCGGTGTATGCGGTCTGGACACATCCTGACAGAAGACATTACATGATCTCTTATGTCAGTCGAAGACGCCTTCAAAATAAAACACCAGGACATCGACATCGAGGAGCACCGTGGAAAAATCTGTATCAAGCATGGACGGAGTCTCCATGACGTCACCCAAAGGTTTCTGAGGAGCTGTTGAGAAGCGTTCATCCTCTGAAGACCCTCGCCTCACGCTCTAGTTTCATTCAATCCACAAGAGTCTCAACTTCACAGTCAACTGCAACTGTTTATGGACCGCAGTATGCAGAAATATTCAGACACAGCAGAAAGTGGACCTGTCTGTCCCGTACAACACATTTTTGTTCAGATAGCTCTGTGGCCATGCCGGTAACTTTGGAGTGTTCCCTTCCTGACAAGCTTGATCCAGAAACTGATCCAGCACCAGCCTCTGGAGGACAGTAATGGTCCACACGGAGTGGACGAGGTTAAAGACATCTCAGACACACACGAGGGTTTTATTTGGTGTGTCTGAGAGCAGAGCTGTGTTATTTTCAGAAAAGGAAGCCGAGAAAGCGAACGTGCAAAACGTCGTCAACGAAGACGCAAAGAAACAACGTCAGAAAGAAATCAGATCACCTTAAGTCAAGGCTGGTTAATGAAGCTGCGTGTAACGTGAACAGAGACGCTGTGAGTGTGTCAGACACACACAGTATATATAGAGTCTGATGGAGTCTGAAGTCTGCTTCTTACAGTCAGCCAAACAAGTGAAGGTGAGCCAATAATCAGTACAGCATGAGAGCAGATGGTGGGAGACAGAGACGGACGGACAGAAACCAGACAGAAAGATGGAAGATGATACAGTCTGACAGAGGAGACCTGCGCTGAGTCAGAGAGGAAAACTTCCAATCGAGCAATATTTAAATAAAACTGGAGGCAGAACGACGTGAAACAAAGAAGAGACACAAGAAAAATCTGAATCAGAAAGAAACACGAGACACTTTGAGACGTGGATTCCTCTCTGACTGTCTCAGTCCAGGCGCTCTTCTTCTTTCGTTTGTCCTCAGACCTTCAGGCCGGTCCAGTGTGTCACTGTCTAGGTCAATTAAGCCACGATCTCCATTTGGTGGAGCAGCTGGTTGTCACATGCTCCACAGTCTGTAGTGGGTCCCCACATTGGCAACGGGACCTGTCTGTAAGACCCCACTGCTGCATTGCTGCACCGACACGTCCCACTCCGCAGGAATGTACTCAGTACTCACCGGGTAGTGTGCAGATATTCACAGTGTGCAGGATGTGATGTTTCACATGTGCAAAGTCAAAACAACTTTATTGATCTGACTGCAGTTTGATCAGAGCAGCTTAGAAATATCCAGATAAATGATAGAAGGCAGCTGCATGTGGGAGAGTCAGTGAATAACTGACTGTGTTTGTGCCCGGTGATCATTGTAATCAGTTACTTCATGACTGGACTCAGCTCGTGTGACTCTGATCTGTCGCTTCTCCTCAGGCCTGTGATGTCATTTGTTGTGTAGTTTGACTGACAGCTCTGTGGAGTGAAGCTAAAATCACACACACACACACACACACACACACACACACACACACACACACACACACACACACACACACACACACAGATCAGACTCTGTTAACGTGTGCTTGCTGACCTCCCATAATGAACCTAATTATAGAGTCAGCGTGGAGGTAAACAGCCAATCACACGGCTCGTCACACAGTCAGCTGTCATGGCGGTGTCGTGTCCGTCAGTGTGAGTGGAGGAGAAACAAAGTGACGACAGAACAGACGGACTTCATCTTTCTGGGATTTGATCTGGCTGAACTGGGTTCAGAATTCTTCTCTTTATATATTTTGAATATAGATGATGTCGACTTTAATACATGTTCCTAATTATATCATATTTTATATATCAACGTATATTTTCAGCAAAATATGTCAAAACTCAACTTATAACAACGAATATTAAGTAAATATAACTTAATATAATCAACACAAACAAACTCGGGACAGTCTGCACCTGTAAAATGACAAACGGTTAAAAAAGATTTATTTATTCATACACTCACTCTGTCACGTTTTTCTATTTACTTTATCAAATGTTTGTTTCTTAATAAAGTTTGTCAGCCTGATGATGCATAAAACCTTTATTTCATGCAGCATTTTAAGCTCATTCATAGAGATGACGTAGTATTTTATATTTGAGGCTGTTGATTGCACAGAAACACTGTAATATTTCAAACCTTTGCTGTTTTATAGTATTTTCATGTTTAGTTAGTAAGAACATCCAAGTCTTGCAAACTGTGTCATAACTTTAGAACGTTAACTTTAATATTTAAGTTTTGATTATGATAATGAGAGAGTTGAAAACGAATAATCCAGCCTTGTCATTAAGGTTTATTTCACGTGTTTTATGACGTACTTTATGCGCTCTTGTTCTCGCTCTTGAGTCTTGAGCTGTAACAAATGATTTCTTTCTGGAGGGAAACCCTCACACTGCTGTCGACGCTTTAGTTTAACGTACACGTAACATTCAGTGTGAGATGTGTGTGTCGTCTTGTACGGTGAGATTTATCTAGAAGAATAAGAAGAACACTCCAAACCAGCAAATCTTTTCTATGAACAGCGTTTATGTAGCAGCTAAAGAGCCCATAAACCCGTCTGTATCTTTATAGGCCGAGCTGCTCGCGGCGACTTTCCACACTCAGAGAGCCTTCAGGCTTTTTCAGCAGCTCGCCTGTTTGTTAACAGAAGTAGAGAGAGCGGCGACTACAACGTGTTTTTCACCATCTCACAGATTCTAAACCTCACCATGTCCACCATGTCCACCGTGTCTACCGTGTCCACCGTGTCCACCGTGTCCACCGTGTCCACTGTGCAAGAAGACACTCAGATAGATTGAAATGTATAAAATGAGCGTTTAGGTTTGACTTGTGATCACAGAGTGTGTGGACTTCAGGTTTGAGCGCGCTGAAAAGAATGAAACAAACTGAGGAAAGTGTCTGTTGCTCCATGATCTTTGAATCATGTTGCACTCACGTCGTTTGTCATAAGAAATGATCAGATTCAGAGTGATGTCATCAGACAGGCTGGCCCATGTAAAGGTTCATTAACCGGCTGAAACGAGGTTTCTCAGCCCACGGGGAGCTTCACGTGTCTCCGTCCATCTTTCACGGACACACACAAACATCACACATCACATTTCAAGTCTCTCTGCGGGCAGCAGCCTCAGGACATGAACTCTGCTGCTGCCAGACGTCTTTATCATCAAGTGCACCGTGTATATATATATATATATATATATATATATATATATATATATATATATATATATATATATGTATATATATATATATATATATATGTGAGTATATCTTTAGAGTGCACACCTCGCTGTATCTCCTGCAGCTTGCTCCAACATTGCAAAAAGTGGTGAGGAGCTTCCTGCTGCAGACTGGCCTGTGGGTGGGTGGGTGGGTGGCTGAGAGAGAGAGAGAGAGTGAGAAAGGGAGGAAGATGAGAAAGATGGAGACTGGGAGCAGGTCAGAGGATGGGAGGGAGGAAGAATAAGGCTTAGGTACACAAACACAGAGAGAGAGAGAGAGCTCCAGCACATTGTGAGTGGATCTCAAGTGCTTTGACAGGCTGTGATTTTCCTCCCGTCTGCGGCGTGGATCGCTCTTTTAGTCGCTCGCCAGCTTTCGAATCAGAGAAACAGAAGCAGGAAGGAGAGAGACGAGTGGATCCATCAGCCGCTCACACCTGTAAGTATCTGCCATCATCTCACTACGTTTGGACGTGAAGGTGTGCGTCTGTTTCCAAACAGAGCTTCAGGAGTGTGTGTGTATGTGTGAGTGTGAGTGTGAGTGTGAGTGTGAGTTTCCACAGAGGTTGAAAGTGTGTTTTCTCCTCCATGTCAGCATGTGTGTGTCTCTATAGGCTTCGATAATCGCAGTGTCATATATTTGCCATGGTGACTCACCCGTCGTTGCCATAGTGACAAGGACATTGTTGGCATACAGTAGCTGTTGTTGCATCGGCGTATGAAAAGCTGATTCACAGATTATGAACAAGTGTCCGGTTCTAATCCTCCAACGTTACATAATGTTCAAGTTTTCTTTGTCACGTCACTTGATGAACTCTGTTCTCTCTGTGATGTTTCATCCTCGTGTTTGAATCAAACCTGGTTTTAACTTCACGACATCTTCAACATCTAATGTCTCTTCATGGCGACGATGTTTATATGATGATGCTGAGCTGATGTCGTGAGCGGAATATCACATTAAAAGCTGTCTAACTTCATGTTCAGGATTTTGAATTAACATCAAACTCCTGAGGGTCCAAAAATCAGCTGACAGATATTTAGCGGTTGTTTCTTCTTATGAATGAGTAAATTATGAATCTGGATGTTTAATAAGTTTATTTGGAGTTAATTTAGTAAAAATATTCGACATAAACTGTCTGTCTGTGACACCTCGAATCTTTTCATAACTATCTTAACCAGGACTGTAAACTCGAGTCTCGTCTGTATCCGTGTTCAGAACGTGCACGAGACCGCCTGTATCCATGACAACGGCTTCCCCTCATCACCGGCTAGCTCGTCACACGACGGACAAGAAAAAGACGAGCGTTCAGTTTTAGCTTGGATGAGTCGGAGGCATTAATCATGTCGGCGGAGGAGAAGAAACCCACGGAGACCAAATTAGAAGTTGTTCATCTCGGCAGTCGATGTATAATTAGGACGTTTAAGGCGTCGTCATGCAGTTTGAGTAAACTTCGTGCTCGCGTCGCTCCTCATCTTCCTAAAGTCCTCAAACATCTTAAACTGAGACTTGAAGACTTGGAGACCTGAGGCTGAGCAGGATTCTGTGAGAGGCCTCAGGGCTGCACAACAAAACACTGAGGAACTCGTGTGAATGAGACGTGAAGCGTCGTGGTTCACCTCCACTTCCACAGCCGGGTCGGCCTCCATCACGTAAAACACACAGTGACAGTCAGCCACATCACTGCTGTCCAGATCATTTCCAGAGCTGGGAAAACTGTTTGTGAAAGACGGGAACTCTGCAGGAAACTTTACATTGTTGTCGGCTCGCTGTGAAATACCATCACCATCCCAGTTTGTGTTGATGGTTTGAGGTCCTCGATGACTTTAAATCTGAACATCTGTTTCAGTGACAGCGCCCTCTAGCAGCTCTAAGAAATTATGACCCCCATCGATCTGGAGCAAACCCCACCGGCTCCGCCGGTTCATTTCTGCATTGAATTCAACGCGGCTGTTCTGTTTCTGACGGACGCCGCGAGCAGCCCGCGTCAATTTCCACAGAGCAGCTCGAGCTGACAGGAAGCCAGAAACAGCACAGAGAATCCGCTGGATTTTCAAAATAAAACTCCCTGTGCGAACTGCCGGTTGTAAAAACAGACAGAGGAGAAACAAATGAAGCACGTAGCATATTCACATATGTAGAAGCATGTTTAGAAGAACATGAACCAGGAAAATGAGCAAAGTCTGAAAAGCTCCCGGTGGGTTTGAAGTCGATGCTGGACGTGACGGAGACGTGCACAGCGGGTCTTCGGGGCTTTTTAACAATCGACCCCACGTTTAACCACCTGGTTATTACAGTAACAGTAGCTGTTATCTGAACCCAAAAAACTTCAGTCACACGGTAGCTGAGGTCAGTTTCTGTTCCTCTGAGGTCAGCTGCAGATTTAAAGCACTTGTTGGTGTTTTTAATATTTTAAGCTGCCTCGTCTGCTGTCGCCTTTATTTCGTTCCAGTTTGATCATTTTGAAGCTGTCCGATGTCACAAAGTGTAATCAGCCTTTGGATGTCATCACTTTCACCTCCGACCTCTCTGAGAGGACGATCTCCATCCAAAAATCTCCCTTTTAGCACAATAAGGGAAGCTCGTCTTTCCAAACTGTGAGTTTATGCAGTCTGCTGTCATTCCATACAATGTGTGTGTGTTTGTTTTTTACCCCCATTAATGATATGAAGGGAGACGTCCTTCCAAAACCAGAGCTGCCACCTTGTCTTATGTGGATTACATCATTGAGAGTCGAGCCTGTGGTCGGAGGTAGCGGAGGTGGCTTAGTTTGAAGCCACGGGGAAGTCACAGAAGATTCTTTTCATGTGTTCTGTGGATCCAAACCGATCTGAAAACATGTTCCCTGTGCCCTGAGTCACTTGTAGCAGGTGGTGGAAATGTATCTTCCAGTCAGAGAGGAAACTGTCCGTCTGTCCAGCTCTTGAACTGCACGCAGCGTGACACACGACAGGCTGGCATCCCCGCGATCACATCCTGCTTCTGGCATGACTCTGTGTGTGTGTGTGTGTGTGTGAGTGTGTGTGTGTGTCTGTGTGTGTGTGTGTGTGTGTGTGTGTGTGTGTGTGTGTGTGTGTGTGTGTGTTTGTGTGTGTGTTTGTGTGTGTGTGTCTGTGTGTCTGTGTGTTTGTGTGTGTGTGTGTGTGTTGTGGCTTGCGTGTCACTGGGCAGGGTTACACAAGGTCAGGGGAGGATTTAGGATGGAGTTTGCACCAATAAGCACACACACACACACACACACACACACACACACACACACACACACACACACACGTGCATGTGGTTTTTAAAATTTCAGTGAAGGGAATTTATTTTATTGTGTTGACGTCACGCTGCGATGTGCTGGAGTTAGCAGCAGCTCTGCCAAAGTCGGCACTAAATATTTATTTCCAGCTCCAGTTCAGCGTCTAGACTTTAGGCAGCGTTCCCGTACCATCCCTGAAAAAAGGCAGAGAGGCGTTTATTTAAATACTTGTTTCACAGGCTCATGGCGCGCTGACCTCTGAAAAATACCGCATAATAATAAACCATACTTTATGTGCGTATGCAAAATAGGATAAGAGTGATCGCAGCTGGCTCACCTCTGCAGGTACTCGCTCCTGCACCATCTGTCAGTCTTCGTTCCCCTTCACACCGAGGCTGAGCTGGATGCTGTCTGCACCTCCATCCTGCTTGTTTCCTTGATTTAAACCTGCACTCAGTTCCTCTTCATCCAGATCCACCAGGATGGCCTCTGCCTCCTTGGTGACGTTGGCTCCCAATGGACTGCTTGATGTTTCTTTAGCTTGCCTTCACGTGGTTCCTCTAACCCTGATAAGAACGACCTGCTTGGTAGACCAGAGGACAATATCAGGTCTGAAGGATGTGGGTTACCTCCTCTGGGAATTTGTGCTTCCTCTCCCAGTCAGTAGTTGCTCCTCAGCTCTGCCATCATTTATTTCTTGAAGCCACAGACTAAAAATCCGTCCAGCAGCTTCTTGCTCAGGTGCTACCTCCTTTTCTCTTCTCAGCGTCCTCTTCATGTGTCATTATGTCCATAGAGGCTGCTGAGCCCGATCGTCCAGCTCCGGTTCTGGCACGACACCGGCTCTGCATGAAAAACGTCCAGTTTCACCAGAATCAGTGAAATAGTTGCTGCTGTGTGACTTAGTGCCGTAAAGCGTACTTCTCCCGAACCCGGAGCCCAAAGTTACATAGTGTGAGAACAGACGTACGAATGACAGAGACACCGTTCAGCTGATCACAGGTCAGTGTGGGTCACAGACGGTGCATGCTTTCATCCAAAGTACTATACTGATGCTCTGACATGTTTCCAGAAGTTGTGACCTTCCTGTCTCAGTGACCTGAAGTTCAGGGTCACATTGAGTGTGGACGGACCTCCTCTGTCTGCTGCAGGTCCAGGATTCAGACTGCATCCTCAGAGAGCTCTGGCAGCGTGTTGAGCGGCTCTCTCTGTGCGGTCCCTGCTGATTCGCCTCAGTGCTTTTGTTTTTCAGCCAGTCTGACAGGTGTGAAAATGAAGCAGGACGTTTGCTAATGGATCCGAGGTGTTGGGAGCGTCCCCTCTGATTTGGAAGATGCCAGGCTGACTCACATCCTATTAGAAGGTCTCTCAGTGGTAACTTCCTGAAAGTAATCAGTTACACTTTACAGATTACCTGATTAAACTGGCAGTCCGACTTGTCAGAGTGAGTTAACGTCCGGCGTTACGGCAGAGCGGACGTGTTTATGTAGCTGCTGAAGTGACCTTGAGCAGCTGATGTTTCACCAGATGAAACGTGGAGCTCTGTTTACAGAATAACATCCTCATAACTCTGTTTAATCACCTGAAAATAAGAATCTTTATCTTTTTGTTACCTTAGAATGAAACTTTCATATCTACAGACGACAGACGGACACAGAGCCTGTGATGGTCCATCCATGGTCAGATCAGAGTCTTAAGACGTCTCATGCTGGAAGGTTTAATGAAGCTTGATCAAAGAGGATTCATCAGCACACTCGTCATGACTTGATGCCGCCTCAGTTCTGAAGAGCTCGTCCTCTCTGGCTCGTCTTAGTTTTTGTCTTTTCAGCCATCCAGCATCTTCCATCGCTGCTTGTTGCATGCACGCACCTCCCTCCTTCCTGTCGTGGCCTCACAGGTGAAGGTCAGGTCAAAGTTGGGGTAATTTTATCGAGACATGTCGTGACATGTTTTCACACATGTAGGAAGGAGAGGGTTAAAACGAGGGGGTTACAATCACTGAGCCTTCCTCTGTGCTCCATGTCTCACTCACTGTATCTTTTTCCAGGTGTCATTTCTTACTTGTGTATTCTGTCCGTACAGGATCAGGTTTAAAATTCTCCCGTGTACTTCCAGATTGTGGCGCGCTCAGGCTCCTGATTATGTGGCTGAACTTGCTTCACCTTTCACCTGCACTCATCAGCTCGCTCAGGTCAAATTTGCCAAATTTGCTGTCTGTCCTTTAAGAGCCGTGATGATGGAGCTCTCGCTCTGCCTGTCACCTGCAGCAGGTCTGCATCGTGTATTTTTATTGTGTTTTGTGCTTCTTACACTAATCAAACCGTAAATCAGACTCTGCAGCTTTACGGAGCATTTTAGCCTCTTTTAGCTCCTGTTTTTACAGCCTGCGACTGTCTCACCTTCACCTGCATCATTTCCAGTCAAAGCATGCAGCTTTCCTCAGCTCCGATAAGCCTGAGGATAAGATAATAATAAAACTGCAACATTTTGAAGTATTTATTTCACCGTTTAAAGCTCGTCAGTTACCCGACCGGGCACGTCAGACCTCGAAACCTCAGAACAAAGCGCTCGCTCTTCTCATTTGTCAGGTGTGAAAGTGGAGCGGGATGTCGTTAATGGAAAAGAGGTGTTGCAAATGTCCCGCTAGATATCGGAGCTGTCAGACCGAATAAAATCCTATTATGTATTAATGCCAAGCTGTGATAATCTCCTACCCTCTGGAGACCCACCTTTGGTCCCAGAGCCACAGCTACTGTAGAAAAACCACTGATGTGGTTTTCTGTTCTGTGGCTGTTTGTTAATGGAGGCGTTCTGGTGGCCTCTCTCTGAGTCTGCGTCCTGTCGGAGTGATTAACATCTTTATATTTTGTCCCCCTGACTCTGAAAAGCAAAAGGCCAACGCAGCGATGAAGAGCAAAGTAAATGTTTGATTCAGACGGGAGTCAGCGCTGCAGAAGCCGCCCTGTGAGGCTGAACATGAGCAGCTGCTCGGTGCTGAATTTTTATGCACGTATCATTGTTTAGTTTCACTTTGTTAAGATGAACACGAGCTCCAGTGAAGAGAACAGCCTCTCATCATCGTGTGAGATCTGCTCGGCTGGTTTTTATAGCGCTGATGGTGAAGATGTGTTAAACGGTGTGTGTGTGTGTGTGTGTGTGTGTGTGTGTGTGTGTGTGTGTGTGTGTTTCGTGTTCGTTCCCACTGGATGTGAAGGTGTGCTTACTCACTCCGGCTGGGGAAAGAGGCAGAGGAGGCAGTTTGACACGGACAGAGGAAGGAGGGAGGGAATCCACAAATAGTCGACACAAAAGAGATTTTCCAAAAAACAAGAAGAACCTTTAGAGCTCGGTTGGACCTCTGAGATTGTGTATTTCCTCTCAGAGACAGACAAATTGGACAGTTTCATTTCAAAGCGCCATACGTCTCCGTCTGCAGGGTGGATGGGTGTAGTTTGTGTGCCAGCGAGAGGTGGAGAGGAGACTCGGTTCCCTCCTGTTGTGTCAGCCGGTGCATCTGTTTCCAGTCGAGATGATTGACCCAGATATCCTGAATAAATCTGCAGTCCTGGTCTGAGTGAAAGTAGTAAAGATGGATCAGAGCAGAAGTTCCTGTAGAGAAAGTTTGGACCATCATTATAATATCGTTTACAGAGACCGAACAACTGCCAGCATGAGCAAACACCTGGCAACAGTAGCAGGGAAAAGAGCTGCTTGTTACAGCGCATGGTGACCTTTGACGTGGATCATCGATGCACCTGAGGCGGGCTGGATGAAGCCTGGTTGCTCAAACAAGTCACTTGTAACCACACCCACCTGTCAATCAAAGCGTCCACGCTCTTAATCCTGCATAACTTTAAGCCTTAATATAATGTGAACAGGTGAGTTGTATATAAATTCACCCTCAGTACAGTTGTCATGAACGGGGAAATTAGCTACAGAGACCAAAACTGTTTTTGGTACCAGGCTGTAAACATGTTTATTTCTGCTGTGAAGTTGGACATTTGGACATGGGGACTTATGGAGACTGACTCACTGCTGGAGCCAGCCTCAGGTGGACGTTAGAGGAACTGCAGTTTTTATGGCGCTTTTGGCTTCATGTCTGCTTCTATCCTTTTCTAAAAAATACATAATTTTCAGCCATTCCCAACTCAATCTGATCCACGTTTCAAACCAGCCATCTTTTTTTTTTACATGATGTCACATGCTTTGAGCAGCAGCCACTTTGCAATTAAAATAAAAATCATCAGTTTCCTGGAAAATGTGGATTTCCATTAGCGGCTGCTGACCGCATTAATCTGCCAAGAGGCTCAGGAAGAAAAATGTATTGCCTCGTCCTCGTTGACCTCGTCAATACTCGTCTCCTTCGACTTAGCGTCTGATACAGTCAACACAGACTACACATTCATTATTTGTATGTTCAAATACTTGTTGTCAGTTTGAGGCATTTTGATTAATTTGCAGCATTTAAATGCAAAACAGCGATATAAACTAATATCTGAATAACTGAAATAAATCTCAGAGAAGGGCTCTCACACTAAATTCACTGAAAACTGGTTTAAACATTAGACCAGCAGCTTCCTTTGTGTTCCTGCAGGATTAAAGCAGAGTGCCACACAAGCTGTCTTCTCCTGTTGAGGTGAACTTGAGCCAAGCACGTACTTTACCGTTTCCCGGGGCTCCGGTGGCTGGCAGTATAGCAGCAGCGTGGAGCAGCTCTCTGGTGTAAACGTGTTTGTGAACCTTGCTCCCAGTACAGCTCCTCTCTCTCTGCTGTAAATAAGAACAGTGTGCATTTTGTGTGTCTGCTGGGATCTGGTTTGTAAAGCACTCGGGG
Organism: Larimichthys polyactis; assembly: GCA_018985215.1. Lineage (NCBI taxonomy): Eukaryota > Metazoa > Chordata > Actinopteri > Sciaenidae > Larimichthys > Larimichthys polyactis. The sequence continues at coordinate 694,500 of JAFMOB010000367.1, forward strand.
CTTTATTGCTGACTTCAGCGCTGCTGCTCTGATTGAGGAGAACCCTCAGGAACAGAGCGCCAAGTTTATAACCATTTATACTATAAATGAACCTATATGAGCTTTGCCTGAGCACGATGAATGAACCAAAGATGATGAACACACAGCGTAACACACAGCGTAACACACAGTGTAACACACAGCCTAACACACAGCGTAACACACAGCGTGACACACAGCGTAACACACAGCCTAACACACAGCGTAACACACAGTGTAACACACAGTGTAACACACAGCGTAACACACAGCGTGACACACAGCGTAACACACAGCCTAACACACAGTGTAACACACAGCTTAACACACAGTGTAACACACAGCGTAACACACAGTGTAACACACAGCGTAACACACAGTGTAACACACAGTGTAACACACAGTGTAACACACAGTGTAACACACAGCCTAACACACAGTGTAACACACAGTGTAACACACAGCGTAACACACAACGTGACACACAGCGTAACACACAGTGTAACACACAGCGTAACACACAGTGTAACACACAGCGTAATGACTTCTGTGAGTGTATTTGTGTTTTAGCTTGCCCAGAGTGTAATGCCACTGTGTAACTATGTTCAGCTGTACTGAACATGCACTGTACTATCAAGTGGTGTAGTTGATGATTGCAACCCCCTTGTCTCACCCTATCCTTCCTAGAGTTTGCAGTTTCTAGAGCTAGTGCTTAGTTTGTCCTTTCTGGGCTGCTGTAGAAACATGGCAGACTCTGTGTAAGATAATCTCATACACAGACAGAAGAATGACAAGACATGAAGGTTCTTATTTCCAGGTGACTACACACTAATGTAAACATTGTTATGAATATTATATTCTATCATTAGAGCCCCTTAAATCTGACCCACTGGACCTTTAAGACTCTCTTCCTGCATCATTAATGACCACATGCAGAATTGAATATGAACTCTCTGGGAGTGTTTCAAAGAGCATTAGCTCTGTGTGTCCACTGGGCATCTCCTTAAAAACAAATGCTAAACAGATGCTGAGAGGAACTGCTGTGCATAACTCTTGTTGTTGCTAAGCAACTGCTCGAAACCCATTTGAAAATATGTCTCTCCTCAGCTAAAAGTTGTAGTATTTTTAACCCCGAGTGCTAAAAATCCTCCTAATCACTCAGCACTGGCTGGATGGTGCAACAGGGTTCCCAGGAACAGGAAGTACTGCGTGCTGTGAAAAGGGTTTCCCTGTGGACACATCGCCTCAGAGCTGTGTCATCATTTATAATCGACTGTTACAACAGGAAGCCGACCTTTTAAAATTATACCATGCTTTAAATACCCTCTTATACATTGCAAGTAGATGTGTCCCCGTTACTTTTACCTCTGGGGTCTCAGTTTTTAATATGTTTCTAAAAGCCTTGTAAAGTAGCTAATCCCTAACTGCCGTTCGAGGGCAGTAGAACCGGGCTCAGCAGCCTCCACACAGGGATCTCAGTGCCGAGTGTCCTGACACTGTAGTCCTAACCCTTGTACTGCATGCCTGGTACCTACATGGTTTGTTCAGTTAGCCATAAGTCAGCTGACTCACTCCCAGGATGTCAGGAGCCAAACCTGGGGAACAAACCTCAGCTAGCACTGTGTTTCCTGTCGTCAGATTGGCCTTTGCTGGTCTTGGATTCTGTGTTCAGTCCCAGTCCAGGAAGAGTTAGCTAGTAGGACCGCTCTACAGTCAATGGAATCGCTCTTGCTTCGTTGGGTGGGGTGTAACCATTGACAGTATATGACATGGACATGGTCTCCTTGAGGTCACCCACAGGTTTCTGAAGAGCAGCTCTGGCCACCGGCATCTTAGTTGCTGAACCAGAGCCACCACACTGAGCTTCACAATGGCTCTTTAGAAACCTGTGGGTGACCTTACGGAGACCACGTCCAGGTTTTATACAGTCTATGGGTGTAACAAACTCAGACGGGGGCGTCTGGGGTAATAAAAACAGGAGATCCAACCTGATCCACGATATCTAACGTAAGCTACAGATCCCCGTCCACAGCCTCGGAAATACCTTTAAAGATTCAGGAAGCTTGACTGGAACCATCTGTTCCTCCATCTACTCTCAACATCCACTGACTCCTGGTCAGGGCTTAAGCATGTCCCAGCATGCACTGGGTGAACGGCAGAGAAACTCGCGGCCGATATCAGGGATGCTTCAACTGAGTTTGCCAAAACTCTATTATCATATTTTCGGAGCTTAGTTTCCCGCCTCCACTGCAGCCTGCAGAGTTATATAATGGTTCTGATGTGTAGGGGCGTCCTGTACCCAACATGGAGACTGAAACTGTATCCCTGCTCGTGTTTCCAATTATTTCTGCGTGTATGATCACATATGTGTGTGTGTGTGTGTGCGTGTACTGTACGTGTCAATCAACCAACCAACCAAGCTCATGCACAGAGTACAGCTGCATGCAGGCATGTGTGCATGGGAGTGTGTAGTCTTTGGTATAGACTGCACACACTTACAATCTCAGAGGACAGAGTGCATGTGTGTGTGTGTGTGTGTGTGTGTGTGTGTGTTCTGTGCAGAGTAATTTCTGCTTATCTAGCCGTCCTGCAGAGAACTGAATGGACATTTAACCCCGCTGCCTGCTGCTGAAGGCCTGTAGGGCAAATTAAAGCTCTAATAATAGAACAAGCTTTAGGGGGGAGTGTGTTCTTTGTTGTGTGTGTGTGTGTGTATGTATGTATGTGAGTGTTCTCACCTATTTATGCACTGGCTGTCCTGTCTCAGTTTAATCACCAAACTATTAACGTGCACCACAGTCTAAATGATGCTGCCTTTGTTCTTAGAGAAGCTTTTAGAACGAGTCGGTGAATCATGGCTGCAATTAGTTTTACTTAAAGCTCCAAGTGTGGATCTATTAGCAGCAATGAATTATAATATTCATTAGTATGTTTTCATTAGTGCGTAAGAATTGCTGTGTTTTTGTTGTCTTAAAATGAGCCTTTTATATCTATATAGGGTGAAGCGTTGGAGAGTGTTCAGTTACCATCTAAAACTTCCCTGCTAGATGTCACTAAATCCTACACACCCGACCTCTTCTTTCAAAACACATTAAATATAGGAAAAGACTTAAAGTCACAGGATTTAGTGGGCGGTCCTTAAAGGGCGGCTCGATGACACGCCGAGGCCGCCCTGAGCAGAGAGGCAGAGATGAATTAATCTCAGCTCAGAGTGTTTCAGAGTCAGTCAGGTGACTTTCTGAACTCATCCGACATGTTTCAATCGCTTCAAACTGACCGCTCGACCGCTCCCACAAGTGGGTGTGGCTTCCGCGCGTTCAGAGGACACGCCCCCCACCGTACTGAAACCACGCCCCCACAGTCCTGCAGCTGAGAATTCATTTTTACCTGATTTTGACACCTGATCTCATAAACTTGTCGATATTTGTAATCATTCAAATTTGGCTGGGGGGTTAATTTCACTTTCTTCTTTGGTCTGTGATGTTAAAAATAAATAAAACATGTTATAAAGTCAGTTGTAGGACTGTAACTAACAATCATTTTCATTGTTTCTCTTTATTTTATTTTTAATTGTAAAGTCAGAAAAAAATTACTTATCCACATCACAATGTCTTTTTAATGTCTAACCAAGAGTCCGAAACCCCAAAGATTCAGTGTACGATATGAAAAGGAGAAAAACTGCACCTGCAAATCATTCTGTGGCCTCAGAATGAGCGTTCGATAGCTCCAGACACCGCGGGTCCTCTAAATGCTGGGTCTTGACAGGGACTTTCATGGACACCATAGTTTCTAGGAAGGAGTGTGAAGCGAGTGCCAATTATTTTTCCTGCTGTGAGCTGGGTTTGGACCTTTTGTGTGCAGGGTGTGCAGGGTTTGCATGTTCTGCGTGGGTTCTCTCAGGGTGCTCCAGCTTCTTCCTACAGACATGAAATTACCTGTAGGTTTGAGTGTGAAAGGTTGTTTGCCTCAGTGTGACACACTGGAGACTCCACGGTCACTCCGCCTCTTTGTTCAACGTCAGCTCCTGAACAGAAATGACTATAATTTGCAAAAGTTAACTCTTTTTCATGGATCACATCTCCATGTCCGTCTCCTCTGTGGCAGAAAATAGTCCATCTCAAAGCGGCAGGCTTGTTTCCTGCCTTCACACAAAGTGTTCTGTCTCTTGCAGGGCAGGTGGGATGGGAACCGTGAACGTGTTTGTTGATACGAGCTCTGTGATGATGGACTGTGATTTGTGTTTCTCAGCCTCCTGCCTCACATGCTGGCATCGCCTCATGCTCTCTGTGTGAGGAGAAATAATATATTAATCTGGTGAAACAATGAACATATTCCCCCTCAACTGTGTTACAGTTTGAGTTGTTATTGTTTGAGTGCCAGCGCCACCACAGAAAACAGAAAAGGCTCCGCGGTGCCAGAGAATGACGGCTTCTTCACGAGTTGGACAATATGAATATGACAACAGATGGATCTAACCCCCCTCCCTCTCTCTCTGTGTCTCTGTCTCTGTCTCTCTGTGTCTCTGTGTCTCTCCATCAGAAACACAAAGTGGATCTGTTCTACAAAGTCCGCCACGTGATGATGGAGCTGATCGACCTGAGGAGGCAGCTCCTGTCAGGTCACCTGACGCAGGACCAGAGCCGAGACGTCAAGAGGCACATCACCGTCAGGCTGGACTGGGGCAACGAGTACGAGCACACACACACACACACACACACACACACACACACACACACACACACACACACACAAACACACACACACACACACACACACACACACACACACACACACACAGTGTTTATACACACACATTTACAGGTCACAGGTTTCTCGTACAAAAATACCCCATAAATTCTTTGCATGTGAAAATCATACTCGGCAATAATCAGATTAATTTTCTCAAAGAACCAGTCGATCATTGTGTCTTTAAATTGTCAGAACATAACTGCATGACCGTGACCTTCAGGAGTCAGCACCTCCAGGGCTGAGGTTCATGGTTCTGGGAGCGGGTTACTGCCCCAAGTGAGGAAGTTCGTGTATCTCGGGGTCTTGTTCATGAGTGACGGGAAAATGGAGCGTGAGATGGATCAGCGTTTTGGAGCTAAGCCAGTCCATCCACGTTCCAACCCTCACCTACATGAGCTTTGGGTAGTGACCAAAAGACTGAGATTGCAGATACATTGTATTCATTTTATTTTTCAAAAGTCGATGAAGGGTTTGATTTTAAACTCTTGAATCAGTTAGTCGAGCTATGGTATGTTCTCATCACACACAGTGGTTGTGTCGATGTTTGAACTCTAAATCAGTGCAGATGCAGCTCGCTCCCCTGACACCTACTCAGGGCCAATAAGAGTGTGATTGGAGGCAGGTGGATGAAGCCGTACACCAGCGGCTGAAAAAAGGCTCATGGGAACTTGTCAAAAGAGGAGCTGATGGAAAACAAATGAAACGAGAGAAAGTGCCTGTTGACTCGGGATTGAGTTATTAATACTGAAGAAATGAAAGGTGGGCGGCCCAGAGCTGGAACACGAGTTATTTAAAGCTTCAATCCGCCGTCTGTGGGGAAGAGAGGCAGACTGTGAGGTGATGAGTGTCAGCTGGGGATTATGATCATCATTATTAGTATTATTATAGTAATAGGACTTACAGTGGTATTTAGGGGTGTTTAGGAGGACTTCAAGTAAGATTAGGTTTAAACTAATGCAGCCTTATCGAACAGCTCCGACTGAATTAGCAGTTAATTATATCAACATTAAGGTAAAGATAAGGTGTCCTGTGCTCAGAGGCAAACACACTTTACATCACAATGCCCCTTTAGAAAGGAGCCAGCAGGCTGCTGCCTATCTCATCCAACAGATCACGGCTAATTCAGAGAGCCGGCGACACTGCAAGGTCCAAACTCCACCGTGTCTTCTTCTGCTGCACAGTGAAACAGTTTGAAATGTTAATTAGCCAATTCAATGTGAATGTTTATATTTGTAACTTGTGAGGTTGATTCTCTGATTGCACACTCACTCGTGGATACATTTTTTCTTTACGGTTCAGTTTCAGCTCTGTTTTTGATTATTAGGTCAGTTTGTCGCCTGTGCCTGGGACATCATGAGGGGCATTTTTCAATGTTTTCTGACACAATGATCGATCGATTCATCAAGACAATAATCAGAATGGGTGTCAGTGTTCATGGCCTTAGTGAAAAACTATAAAAAAGCAAGTGAAGAAGCATAAATATAAAAATAGAACATCAAGTATTGTTCAAATAATCCTCAGATTCAGCCCGTTATAGAGAAATAAACGAAACTAATTCAGAGGTAAATGTGAGGAATCAAACTTTATCAGCCACTCCCGTGGAGCGTTAGTTAAACAGGATTTACAGGCTCCGCCGGCGCTGATCCAGAAACAGTTTCTCCAAGAAACGTTTACTGTGCGCTGATTCTGCACGGTGCCTTCAGGAGCAAGGTCGCTGATCTGCAGGTGAAAGATGTAGCTGTTGAGATTGAACAGAAAGTAATCCTGAGGAACAATATCCCCGGAGGCCACATCGGAAATTACTTTAATATACTGTGTGTGTGTGTGTGTGTGTGTGTGTGTGTGTGTGTGTGTGTGTGTGTGGATAGGTTTCTCTGTATCGAAAATAGTGTTCAAGGTTTGTGTGAAGGTTATAAAGACGTCCTCTCTCTCTCGCTCTCTCTCTCTCTCTCTCTCTCTCTCTCTCTCTCTCTCTCTCTCTCTCTCTCTCTCTCTCTCTCTCTCTCTCTCTCTCTCTCTCTCTCTCTCTCTCTCTCTCTCTCTCTCTCTCTCTCTTCCAGACATCTCGGTCTGGACTTGGTGCCCAGAAAAGAGTTCGAGATGGTGGATGAAGACCAGATAAGCGTGTCAGATCTTTATAAGATGGTGAGACCTTCATGTAGTCTCAGCTGTTTGCACACAGTTGAGGGGGGGGGGGGGGGGGGGGTATCTCTTGTGAAATCCTGGATTACATCGCCATTAAAAACTTTTGCTCCAGGTCTGAGGAGCGGCGTCTTTGCAGACATCTTTAGCAGTCCACTCGAAGAAATCCACCTTTGAAACAAAGACGTGGAGCTTGATTAAAGCAAATAAAAAATCCATCTGTGATCTGGTTCCCAGCCTAAAAAGCTCCCACGCTGTCAACGCTTTCATCTCTGCTCACTCTGTTTTTTAATGAATGATCAGTGGAAGGACTCGAACTGCAGGTAGCAGCTTCTCACTGTTCTCTGGTTAACAGACAAACATCACAGATTAGATCAGCTGGAGCTAAAGTTAAAAAGAAAAGGAACAATCCGCTGATCGATATTTGAATCTGATGAATCAGGAGCTTTAATATCTGAAGTCAGATGAATGTGTCAGACACAGTTTATGAACGTTTCATTTATTATGCTGCTTGTTGCACTGTCTCAGACCTCGGAGTTATTTTAGACTTCAGGCACCTGCACATTAGTGATTGATCATATTCAGTAAAAGACTGATCGGTTACTAGCAGACTGAGCACAAAAATGTGGATTTATTCGTCTCGTACCATCAAGTATGAAATTAATATTCCATACTCCAGTTTGAAACTTTTAAATGATGCATCAGACGAGGTAAGCTTTGTTTTTAGCCGAGCAGTGAGGAGTCAGAGACGATCTGTGCCGAATCAAGTTTTTACTTTCCTGGAATATTTAGCTTTCAGTAACGAGCTCATCACGACGACAAAGAAAAGAAAAGGAGAGATGAGTCAAAGTTCAAAACAGTTTGATTCTAAGAACGAACAAAACTTTGGTCGAAGGAGGAGAGGAGAGGAGAGGAGAGGAGAGGAGAGGAGAGGAGAGGAGAGGAGAGGAGAGGAGAGGAGAGGAGAGGAGAGGAGAGGAGAGGAGAGGAGAGGAGGAAATAAAGTTGGTTGAAATATGACCGTGTTGGTTCGATTGAATTTTAAGGACTTTTGAAGCACTTTCAAGGTGCTACCTTCAAGGTGTTCTAATAATATTTTATAATACAGCGACCAACAAAACAAAAAGGATCTGTATCGGCTCACACACTCAAAATATCAGAACATAGAAGCAACGCTGTGATGAAGGTCATCAGTCTCAAGGTTTCAGCGGTGTCGGTTTCATCTGGACCGGGACTTCAGGTCAGATTCTGGAAGTTTAAAGAATCTGACTTTGCAGCTGTAATCATGCAGATCATCACTTCATTCAGATATTTTACATAAACATCATTTTAAACTCTGCAGCAGACTCTCGCCCCGTGAAGGGTTTGTTGTGTCTGCGGCTGAATCAGCCGCCTGCTGCTGCGTTTTGATTCTCCTCATCCTTCATCCTCATCATCCCTCGATGCTTCTGTTCATGTTTATTCATGTTTTATTTTCTTTTTGCATGAAGAAATCTCTTCATAGCTTCTCTGTTTTAATGTTAGCACGATCCCAGTCCTCGCCTGGTGGACATTAATAAATGTATTTTTGATTTAGAACATTGATGCCTCACAGGTCGATAGTATAGACGGATCATCCGTGCGTCAGCCTGCGTCAGGTTTCCAGAGCAGTTTTAAGAAATGTTGAATGGAGAATAAAAAAAACGAATGTAGGTGTGAGCTGCTGCAGTGCGAGGAGTATTCTTGGTCGGCTCTTAGTGATTCTTGATGTTCTGTGGTCTTACATCAGTCCTGCTTTAAATAGCTGAGCTGTACCAGTCAAACACTGTAGTCGTGGTGATTCCCCCCTTTGTTTCCGTTGCCTAGAGACCGATCTGGAGACGGGGCGAGAGAAAGATGAAGAAAGAGAGACAGAGATAACGTGGTGAAGTTGGGGAAGAGCTAACATGTAGAGAAAGAGCTACAGCGTCGACGATAACGAGGATCAATCAAGACAAATAAAAGTTATAGATGAAAAAGGGGGAGATGAAATTATCACTGAAAAAAAAGGTCAAGATGAAGAAAAGATGAGATGAAATGAAACTTCTGCTGATCTCTCTGAATGTAGTGCAGCAGCAGAATACAAAGAGAGCAATGAGAAACTTTGAACAGGAAAAATTCAGGATTGTTTGATAGAATTGGATCATTACTCCAAACATAAATAACAAAATCCTTCAACATCACTGATATCAATAATGAAATAATGTAAGTACAGCTGATCAGTATTATTAATTATTCGCTATCCACTGACCGTTAGTTGTGTTTACATGGCGAAACGTTTCTGATTGGTTACCTGGAAATATTGCAGACGCTCGTTCTCTGCTCAGGCTGGAATATTTGTAATTCATCAAACTGGTTTTTACTTCTCATGAAGCCGCCGAGAGATTTACAGAGACAAGCCGGAGTAATGAGTCTGTGGGGAGTTTTCATCATCATCATCATCATCACCATCGTCATCGAGGAGGAGAATGAAGAGAACAGAGTGGAACAGAGGAAAGAGGGAGCAAGGAGAGAGGAGAAGGCGATGAAAAGGATAGGAGACAGAGAAAATGGTCAAGTGGAGAGAGAGACAGGAGAGGAAATGAGCAGAGGAAACAAGGGGAGTGAGGAAGAAGACACAAAGAGATTAGAGGAGACAAAGAGAAGAAATAAGGAGAGGAGGAAAGGACAGATAGAGAGGATGGGGATGGGAGGAGAGAAGGGAAGAGGAGAAGAGAGGAAAGTAGCAAGGAGAGGAGATGAGGAGAGAACATGTTGATTGACAGCTGATGTTTTGTGTCTTTGTCTCTTCCAGCATCTGTCCAGCAGACACAGCGTCCAACAGAGCACCACACAGGTAACAAAGAGATTACTGCAGTAACTTTAGAGTACTGCGTACTTTTACTCAGTACACAGGTGAAGGAGAGACTCTGGAGTCAGTGTTAGAGCATTTCACTGAGTAATGAATGAAAACCATCCCATGATGCTGGTTATGTCGCCGGTTTCCAGGGTGACGGTACCCGGCAGCGACACGGGGAGCCGTGCAGAGTTCCAGTACCACACCACCTACTGGTCAACCTGAAGAGCTTCACCTACAACAGCATCGGAGAAGACACCGACATCTTCTTCTCACTGTACGACCTGAGAGAGGGGAAGACCATCAGGTGGGAGAACGCACACATGACGTTCAAGACGAGTTGTTAAGTTTCAACAGGTTTCCCACCCATAACCCAGCAGCCAATCATCATCCAGGTCCCAGCAGCAGCTGATCTCACTGCCTAGTCCAGCAGCAGTCAGCCCAGCTCGGCGTCTGTCTTTCAGCCTTTTATTTCACCAAGCTCTCACCAACCACTAAAAGTCAGTCCCACATTTACTCTTGTCCGGAGGCTTCTTGCTCGCTCACTCTCTCCTTTTCTCTTCTTAGCTTCCTCCGTCAGCGTCCTCTTCACTCTCTTCTCCTCTGCCATCATGTCCATAGAAGCTGCTGAGCCTGGTTACCTCCTCTTCTTCTTCCTGGTAGTCCATAACGCCTGTTGGTACAAACACTCAGTTTGTCAGCTTGGCGGTGAGCTCAGAGCGACGGGTACCCGTCGCTCTGAGCTCACCGCCAAGCTGACGAACTGAGCTAACAGCAGCTACAGCTGTCAGCAGTTTACTTCACTGTCCATCATAAACTCTGTAAATCACAGAGAGTTGAGGCGGAGCAGCCGGAGGACATCAGAGGGAAAACCAGAAAACATTTCCTCCATAAAATATGATCCAGTTTCACCAGAATCACTGAAATAGTTGCTGCTGTGTGACTTAGTGCCGTAAAGCGTTACGTACTTCTCCCGACCCGGAGCCCAAAGTTACATAGTGTGAGAACAGACGTACGAATGACAGAGACACCGTTCAGCTGATCACAGGTCAGTGTATGGAAAGTTTCATAATGTTGCTTTTCCTGGGGGAACATTGACTCTTTAGCTGCTCTGTGTGTGTCTGTTCACTACACACTGATGCATTATTATTAGAAAGTTATTGATCATAGCTGCTTTAAGTACAGAACAAGGTGTGTGTGTGTGTGTGTGTGTGAGTGTGTGTGTGTGTTCTCCCTCTGTCAGAGCTGACATATTACCTTCATAATGTGGAACAAACAGCTGCTGTGAATAAAACATGACGCCCCCACCATAATGATCCCTCATCAATTATGCATCAGTGGAGTGATCACAATGCTAACGGATAAAGTATGTGTGTGTGTGTGTGTGTGTGTGTGTGTGTGCATGTGTGTGTGTGTGTGTGCATGTGTGTTGCTTAGGCAACATTTGAGGAAATCAGGAAAAGCTGATTCCTGGGTCAGTGGTTCTGGTTCGGGTAAGTCTGCAGGAAATTAACGCAAGTGTATGTAATTAATGTCCAAGTGTGTGTGTGTGTGTGTGTGTGTGTGCGTGTGTGTGTGTGTGTGTGTATGAGAGAAAGGAGTGAGAATAGAAATCGGTCCCTTCAGGAAACAATCACAGGTTACTGTTCATTTTGTTTTTCTAAATATTCTGACACACACACACATCCCAAAATACATTTGACCTTGACAGCCTGTTTAAATGTCTAGTCTGACTCAGCTTTAGAGTGTAATGACAAGACCTGCTCCTCTGAGAGGAGGAGAGGAGGAGGAGAAGTCATTCCTGACATTAAGTTTCCAAAATAAAATCTCTCTGGTTCTTTAACTTTAACTCCATTGACACTGTTTGACCTCAGAACTGCTCTGACAATCATTGGTGTGTGTGTGTGTGTGTGTGTGTGTGTGTGTGTGTGTGTGTGTGTGTGTGTGTGTGTGTGTGTGTGTGGTACGTCCAGTAAGCACCATGATCCCTCTGAGGTGGAGGCTGAGGTGGAGTCAGTGTTCTGTAATGCTTCATCTCAGCAGGAGACTTCTGTCTTCTCTCAGGTCTCCGTCTCAAAGCTCTCTGTGTCTCTGTGGAGACTCTTGAAAAGAGGCTGAAAGCTTTCACTCACTTCTGCTCTCGTCTTTCCTGTCGTCTTTCCTCTCGTCTTTCCTGTCGTCTTTCCTCTCAGGCAGAGACTCTTTCACGCCGCGTCTCTGTTTGATTTAACGTTTCACTGTGGCTGGTTTGAATGACTTGTAAGCAGGTTATAAAAACTCAGTGATTCAACCTTTTCTCCTCTTTTCTATCTCTGAACAAACTGAGGTGACAGATTTTAGATTTGGATTTCATATAATATATATATATATATATATGGTGCAGTGAACAGAAGAACCTCATAGAGTTCACTAGTTTAATGTTGCACTTGCAGTAAGTTGTAGTAAATGAGCGATGACGTGGTGGTTTCTTCAGTTTCTGCAGGACTTCACTTTGATATTTCTCTACACGGCGAGTAAAGACAGCAGAGCTGTGTGTTCTTTAAAAGCTGTGACTCACAGACTCTGTTCTCCAGCAGAAACACAAATCTTCATTCATAGCTTTAGCAGAGTACAGTCAGGGTGTTGCTGCAGAGAGTGCACGTTCCTCCTCTGATGATGTGATGATGAAAAATGGTGTAATATGATTCAGCTGAAATGAAACTGTAAATGGTGTCATCAGCTGACAACTGAAGATGATCCGCTCACGTCAGGTGTGTGTGAAGCTCAGCAGGGAGGCTCCTGTCATGATCATACGAGGTGGATTTACCAACGCTGGTTCTGTTGTTGGAAAAACATTTTCAATGGTTCATGACCAGGTGTGACCCAGGTAACGTGCTCGGCTTTAGCTTTGTGTTACCGTACACTGTGTGCTGTGTTTAGTATGAGATCCACAGGTCGGCTTCGAGGTCAGGGCGGGCAGGAAGGAAGGTTGTTGGTTTAAGTCCCCTGGAGCTGGAGACAGAATCAACTCCATGCTGACCACAGCCTGCTCCGAGCAGCTGATGGTGGAGCTGTGTGTTCTCCCACGTGTGAATGTTAATAAGAATCTTCTGGATGAATAAAAGCTCGCGGTCACGCTGCGTCTCCCGAGCTCAGGCTGCAGACGTGCTGCATTTACAGGATGAATGGCAACGGTGTGGAAATGATTAGTTCATATGCATTTCCACAGTGTGTGTGTGTGTGTGTGTGTGTGTGTGTGTGTGTGTGTGTGTGTGTGTGTGTACACCGCATATGACTGAGTGCATCCATGTGTACATCCATCTACGATACGTGTGTCAACATGTGCATGTGTGTATCCGTGCAAATGTGTGTGCGTGTGTTTCATTGCATCCACATTGTTTATATTGATGTACTGTGTGTGTGTGTGTGTGTGTGTGTGTGTGTGTGTGTGTGTGTGTGTGTGTGTGTGTGTGTCTGTGTGTGTGCATGTGTGTGTGTGTGTGTATTATTATGTATATGCATGAGTGTGTGTGCTTATTTTGGCCACACACTTTCTTTGAGTGAGAAAAAAACAACGAAACAGAAGCTACGACTGAATGTGAAAACCACAACCTAACACACACACACACACACACACACACACACACAGAGTCACACTCCTACTGTTTGGGGAGAAATACATATTTATTCTCTTTGTCGTGTTTTGTTTGTTTGTTTGGGCCACGATATCTCCAGGGGATTGGAATAAATTCTTTGGTTTAAAGAGTCGGACATGGTGTGTTGGTGTGTTGGTGTGTGTGTGTTGGTGTGTGTGTGTTGGTGTGTGTGTGTTGGTGTGTGTGTGTTGGTGTGTGTTGGTGTGTGTTGTGCAGGTTTGTCGGTCCACACTGCTGCTGTCGTTTGCAGAGAATTGTGCAAATATTATAAAGAACCCAAGAGATTTTTTCCTTTATTGTGTGGGAGTGTACGCTGAATAATAAAGTCTATAAGAAGAGCTGCTCTTCTATAATGAGATACAGTATTTTCCAGGAGACACATATTCTCGTAGTTTGGGAGAACACCACGGTATTATAGACAGGAAGCTGTGTGTTAATGATGATGAGTTTAATTAGTGAAACATGTTTGATGGTTGGGATTAGAAAATACAGACCTGGAAATGTATTCGAGTGTCCAAATAAACTAAACAAGCAGTAAGAAGTGTTCAAACATTTGTTACTTTTATTTGAGTCAATACATTCATTTAGATCATCTCAGCACCCTGTGGCTTTGTTAACACACATGAGGCGAGCTCAGCGAACAAAACACACCGCCCGGATGGTGAGGCACGTCAAGTTTAAATAGACTTGCATCTCCGGATTGGGTCCCATGGATTGGCCAGTTGGGGCCTCACCGGGCCTCCAGGAAACATTGGGGCCCACACCTCCTCATCTGGGGGTCCAATCAGGGGAGGGCAACACTACACACAGCGATATAGCAATGCCATTTTTCTAAGATCAGCTAACCTATGTGGCTTCTACCCAATAACATGTTAAAGTACAGGTGAAGGAGAAAGTTGCTCAGGAACAGTCAACTGGTGTGAAAACTTCTGCAAGATGAACGAGCTCCGAGTTTATTCAGCTGTAAAATATCATAGAAACATTAGTTCAGCTGTCGTCAGTACAGGTGGAGCACAACGCTGCGTTCATCTGTTCTGCAGCTGCACCTTCCTCACAACCGGCTGTGTGTGTGTGTGTGTGTGTGTGTGTGTGTGTGTGTGTGTGTGTGTGTGTGTGTGTGTGTGTGTGTGTGTGTGTGTGTGTGTGTGTGTGTGTGTGTGTGTGTGTGTGTGTGTGTGTGTGTGCACCGAAGACACCGAAATCTGCAAATGTCAGTGGATTAGTGTGTGCCGCTCACTCTGTTCAGAGTCACTTATGTTTGGAGGAATCTTATAATGTGTCTGAGGCTTTACTGTATTAATGTCAAGCCCGCCATTATTGAATAAACCATGTCAGCTCAGTCATATTCCCCGGGATGAGTACGGGTAAAAGAACAGAGTCGCTGACACCAGCAGACAATATTTTGCTGTTCCCTGAAGCGAAAAAGGGCTGAGACACGCTGCTTTAGAGTTCGCTCACGGCCGGCACTCCGGGGGGGAAGAAGAGAGGAGGCACGACGAGAAATCTCAAAGAGTTTTTACCTTTTTTACAAATCCCCCGAGGAGGTTCAGTCAGGGCCAAGTTTCTTTACCTTGGAACAGGGAACTAGATCAGGACATGCAGATGAGGATGCATCGATTTCTGAATCGATATGATGCATCTGAAAGATCAGCTGAACTTTTAATTAAACTTCAATTAGTGTAAGTTAGAAATAAGTTTCTATCTCATTACATTGAGAGAATGAAAGTAGGACAATCTCACTTCAACTTGAGAAACTATGACTTGGAGAGACCTCCTCAACACTTTCCTCTGACGTTATCGTGTAAAATGTTGGAGCTTCTAAACAAAACGACGATCACAGTCTCTCTCACAGACAATGAACCTTTATTCTAAAGTTCCTGTTTGTGTTTTTCAGTGAGAAGTTCATGGTTAGACTGAACAAGAACGGAGGACCGAAGAATCCCGAGAAGGTGGACAGGCTGTGCGCCCTCTTCACGGTAACACACACTATATATAAAATGTTAAAGATGCTTTAAATGCACGTGGTCAACAAACATATCAAGGTCACACTTTAGTTCTTGCTCCCCTTTTTTTCATGAGTTGGAGTTCTCTGCTCACAAGAGCTGGTTTCTCTAACATCCGTGTTAGTGAGCGAGACGATCCGTCCGCCTGGCAGCTGTGACTGTGACACAGGTGTGCCACAAGAAAAAGAAACGACTCGACTCGGGAAGCAAAAATAAAAGTGTTGCGTTTATATTTTCGTGGAATCGACTTTAAATAAAATCAGTTTGAAAGAACTGCGAGGAATAATGTAAAAGTGAGGATACACTGCCCCCTACTGCTCAGCTTGCTCACACATTTGTAATATTTCATCAGCACAACATCTTAAATGTAAGACGCTCGCAGGTTTTTTTGCAGCAGAGGAAACAATATAAAGAGGAACAACAAACACAGCTCTCTTTAAAAATGAATCATTTGGGAGCCCTGGTGGTGCAGGGTTTAAGATGCAGACCATGGACCCGGTCTCCACTGCATAAAGCATAAAAGAGACAGGAAAATAAAAATTTAAAAGGGCAAGCAGCAGTGAAATCCAGAGGAACTGTGCATCGTAGGTTTGGACATAAATCCAGACAGTGTTCTCTTCCTGTGGTGTGATTCAGTTCAGTCAACAAAGCAGAAAAAAACGATCTTATAACGAAATGTGCATTTTTTGTCTTTGTGCAGGACCTGAGCAACAAAGACATGAAGAGAGATCTCTACATCATCTCACAGGTCATCAGAACCGGTAAGACATTCAGCATGTCAGACAGGAGGAGGTTTTGTCTGAGACTGTCAGAGAAGTGTCCACGTCTTTTCTCACTTCTTCTTCTATAATGTATAAAAGGATGAAACGTCCTCACAACTTTACCGAACTTTCTCAAACTTTAGTGTCCAATATTTCTCACTATCTATAAAACACGCTTCCTGTTGCAGGCCGTATGCTGTTGAATGACAGTAAGAAGGGTCCTCCACATGTCCAGTACCGCCGACCATACGGCTGTGCCGTCCTGGCCATGAGCGACGTGCTGCAGACCATCTCAGAACTCAAGGAGGAGAAAGACTTTGTCCTCAAAGTCTACACGTACGTGGCTGCACACACAGAGAATAATACATGTAGTCACTGAGATGCTGCAGAAACTTCATTTATTCATTGTGTAGCTACCTTCTGATGTTTGGACCAGAACCGGTCTACCAAAAGGTCCACTCTGCTCCACTGGATGAATCTGAAAAGTGTAAAAGATTGCAGAGAAGTTATTCATTCAAATTTTGTTGGAACACTGTCAGGTGTCGGCTGCTGTTCACGCAGGAACAGTGGGAAATATTTCAGGGCTGTGTTGGGGTTTCCATTAAAATGGACGATTTTTTATTGATTCACTGAGGTGATAGTGAAGACAGTGTGTTCTCCCGTCCATGAGGCCCAGCATGGAGAAAATACAGAACTTGCAAGGACAACTAAGAACAGAGAAGATAAATCAAACAGTTTGCAGCTTGTAAAACCTTGCAACCTTCTTGGTGGCCAAGCAGCATTACCATCATCTGAGGGAGAGTTTGTGATGACGTGCATGCTGACGGCTGCACAAATCAAACGCCCCGACATCGGCCTGACGAGAAACTCTTTCTGGAGAATTAAGCACAAAGTTTAGAAGCATTTTCAGTTGCATTGATTGAAGAGGTGTTCATTTTATATATAGAAACATCAAACTGTGGAAGGTTTGTAGAACTTGAAGTTCACAAGTACCAACTGAAACACGTCATTACACGTTTAACCTCCCCTCACATGGTGCTGGTGATATTTTCTTTTCAGATTACCTCATAGTCTGAAAATCTGAACGGAGAGGAGGAAAGCAGTCTGTTTAAAATGAATGTGAGAAGAGTCAGAGCGCGAGAAGATAAGAGACAATAAAGAGGATGACATACGAGATCTTTTTATCTTTACTCTCATTCTTTTGCCTCCTTAACCTCGGACCTTTTCCTTTTTCCTCTCTTCCCTTTGTCTCTTCATTCTTTACCTCGTGTAACATTTCTCCCGCTCTGACATTTTATTATGTAAAGAAGAGGCAGGAGATAGAGAGCTCCCATAAACTGCACACAGCCCACTTCACTCACACACACACACACACACACACACACACACACACACACACACACACACACGCACACACACACACATACATTCCTATAGTACCAACAGTGGACTGTGAGACGACACCAGCCAAGTGAGGACCTCTGATTCTGGGCTTTTTGAAAAACAAAAATTGGATAAAAAAATTTTTTTTCTGAAGCTGAGAAAGCTGGAAATGAATTTGAGCGACACCACAGACCTTCACCTGTCACCTTCAGACGCCGTGTCAGCGTGGAGGAAATGAAACTGTGTTTCTGATATTCTACATGTTCATTACGAGAGCTACAAAAGAGAGACGATGGGATGAATCCATCAAACACCTGTTGGACACAAACATGCAGGATTGTGACGTCTCATAGAAACAGCTGCTTCTGTGTTTTGGCCACTGACGTACATGTACAGTACCTATACATACAGAATATATACATACAGTACAGAATATATACATACAGTACATGAATATACATACAGAATATATACATACAGAATATATACATACAGTACATGAATATATACATACAGTACATGAATATATACATACAGTACATGAATATATGTACAGTATATGAATATACATACAGAATATATACATACAGTACATGAATATACATACAGTACATGAATATACATACAGAATATATACATACAGTACATGAATATACATACAGAATATATACATAAAGTACATGAATATATACATACAGAATATATACATACAGAATATATACATACAGAATATATACATACAGTACAAGAATATATACATACAGTACATGCCATCAATGATTATGACAGAGAATTGTTGAGCTACAAAAGAGAGACGATGGGATGAATCCATCAAACACCTGTTGGACACAAACATGCAGGATTGTGACGTCTCATAGAAACAGCTGCTTCTGTGTTTTGGCCACTGACGTACATGTACAGTACCTATACATACAGAATATATACATACAGTACAGAATATATACATACAGTACATGAATATACATACAGAATATATACATACAGAATATATACATACAGTACATGAATATATACATACAGTACATGAATATATACATACAGTACATGAATATATGTACAGTATATGAATATACATACAGAATATATACATACAGTACATGAATATACATACAGTACATGAATATACATACAGAATATATACATACAGTACATGAATATACATACAGAATATATACATAAAGTACATGAATATATACATACAGAATATATACATACAGAATATATACATACAGAATATATACATACAGTACAAGAATATATACATACAGTACATGCCATCAATGATTATGACAGAGAATTGTTCATAATTTTAAAAGATATGTTGCGCTCTGACGTGGGACGACTGATTTTTGCTTCATTAAAATTAGGCCTCTAAAATGTCCCATTGGCAAATGTGTAACTATGACAACATCCACTCACACACACACACACACACACACACACACACACACACACACACACACACACACACACACACACACACACACACACACACACACACACGTCGATGGCAGACATTAGGGAATCCCCCTCAGCTGAAACTTCTGAAGACTTGCCTGCAGGAGCCCTGCAGTTCCCACAGTCACACCATGATGTAACTGTGTGTGTGTGTGTGTGTGTGTGTGTGTGTGTGTGTGTGTGTGTGTGTGTGTGTGTGTGTTTGATGGCTTACAGCAGCCTTAGCTGAACTCCAGACGATGCTTCACGGGTGGTTACACATCCTCTCTCCGGCCTCCTGCTTCTCGGGCTCCTTGTGATGTCGATGTGACTGGAAATGTTAAAATCTTCCTGACAATGATAATTAACTAGCACTGCATCTTCTGTTTGACTCACACCTGTATTACCTGCATTTATATAATATAAACTGTGTACGCTGCATGAGTCAGCCTGTAAATAATTAATAACACAGAGGAGGATTTCTTATGCAGAAGACACAGCAGTCAATGTGTTTAAATTTATGAAAGAAAAGTCGATAAAACCTGATATTTTCTGTTGTCTCCAGGTGTAACAATGAGAACGAATGGTACCAGATCCACGAGAACATCATCCGCAAGTCCAGCACCAAATACACAGCTCCAAGCACCAACTACGGTAAGACTGTGACTGCGCTGATCCAAACGAACTTAAAATGACCAAGTTGCAATATATACTGAATACTTTGCTTTACATGAGTCTGTGTCCTGAGTCTCTGGCCTCTTTTATTCAGCTTGTTTAAGCTGGGAATGTTGCATCGTTTCACCGTTTCCAAACTGGAAGTGAGCGAGCAAACTGTCGTGAATGAAACGTGAAGACCTGTCCTGATTGTTTCTGTATAGTTTACTGACTTGTAAAAAGGCAGCTGTGGTCTACAGTGTGCTGCTTCTCGATATCAGAAATACATTTCTCGGCATGTCTGGCAGAAAGCAACCTTCTCCTACGTGCCCGAGTTTACGGACCGCTGACTGGTCTTACAGAGCCACTTCCACACGTCTTATTAAGGTTTGAGGTGGAGCAAGTGCGTGAAACTCAAAAATAGAACTAGGCGCCACTAAACCAGTCTGATTCACTTAATCACATCGCACATGCAAACATTTGGAGGGTGGAGGAGGGGATAGGAGGCGTCAACATTTTATGCCACGTAGGCTCGTCCAGAAATCGCTGACCCAGGTGCTTCCAGAATAGCGGTCTGAAATCACACACCGGGGCAGCATCAAGCCGTCGTGATGACGAGTCACCTTGTTACCTCTGTTGATGCAGAGGTTTGTCCTGCAGCATTAGTGAGGAAGTCAGTCACACAGACACATGAATCAACAGTTTCACAGACACTAACAAACTCGGCTCGACGCCTGAACTCAGAGCTCGTAAAGCCAGTTACTAAACACACAAACCTCCCAGGAGCGACTCACCCAGTTCGGAGAACAACATGCACCCCGTGACTGACACGTGCGTGTCATCGCTTGACATCAGCTGGAAAATCATCTTAATTGGTGTCACTGCAGGGAACCTCAGCCTCCTGCGCCCTCTCGTTAAAGTCTGTGAACTCCTGCGGCACCAGAAGTTTCTCTCTTGGAAAAGTAGCTGGAGTTTATTGAACGAAGGCTGGAAGCGCTGTGTTTTCATGAACTCCTCACAAAGTTACCGTTTGCTTTGAGGTGACGATATGTTCAGCTGTACTCTTCTCCTCTGCCATTATGTCCGTAGAGGCTGCTGAGCCTGGTTACCTCCTCTTCTTCTTCCATAACGCCTGTTGGTACAAACACTCAGTTCGTCAGCTTGGCGGTGAGCTCAGAGCGACGGGTACCCGTCGCTCTGAGCTCACCGCCAAGCTGACGAACTGAGCTAACAGCAGCTACAGCTGTCAGCAGTTTACTTCACTGTCCATCATAAACTCTGTAAATCACAGAGAGTTGATGCGGAGCAGCCGGAGGACATCAGAGGGAAAACCAGAAAACATTTCCTCCATAAAATATGATCCAGTTTCACCAGAATCACTGAAATAGTTGCTGCTGTGTGACTTAGTGCCGTAAAGCGTTACGTACTTCTCCCGACCCGGAGCCCAAAGTTACATAGTGTGAGAACAGACGTACAAATGACAGAGACACCGTTCACCTGATCACAGGTCAGTGTGGGTCAGCAGGAGTTAAACTTTGTCAGTTTATGACTTTTCAGACGTGAAAAGAAAAAAAAATTGATTTGAGAATAACCACAAATAGATTTGGTGGGTGGCTACAGGACAAACTTTAATAAACTTCATGTAAACTTGTGTGTGTGTTCAGTTTAGTTTGTGTTCTCCTGCTGCTATCCTTCTTCCTCTTCACCTCCACCTTTGCACTTTTCTCTCTGTTATCTCTCTCTTTCTTGTCAACCTACTCTTTGCTTAATCTGTCTTTCTCTCCCTTCCTCCTCCTCCTCTCTCGATCTTCTCCCTCCATCCCTGCAGGTCTGATCATCTCTCTGCAGCTGCTGAGGGGCGACATGGATCAGGTCCGCAGAGAGAACCCGCTCATATTCAGCAGGGGGGTGGCCATCACACGCAAACTGGGCTTCCCTGACGTCATCATGCCAGGTGAGTCAGCCCGCGAGTGAGTCACCTTCTAAAGTAAAACACTAAAACTGTCTCGATTAGTCTTCCTGCTGTTCTAACAATCGCTAATGACGTGAATCCTCAGGGCACCGATGAAAGGAGCTTAGATAACAGCTTCAGTTCCCGTTGGAAAGTAAAGCAGTAAATATATTCTGACTATAGTGTGCACAGGCTAAAGACCGATATCGATTGTGTTTAGGAGGCCTTGGCTGCTCCTGCATCCACAGCAGGTCATTGTTCAGCTTCATGCTCCTGAGAGAGAGAGAGCTGTCAGTCCAAACACGATCTGCCCACACAGTCCTTAGAAACAGCAACATGAGCTGATTGTCTCAAAGTTCTGAACATTTACCTTCACTCAGACTTCTGTGGAGGCTTCAGGAGATGCACAGCTTTCACGTCGTGTCTGCATTTTTACTATTTTCCTCACGTAAACTCGACTGCACAACGTGACTGATGATACTTTCAATCTTAGATCAATTCTCTTAATAACCAAAGACATTACCATTAACCTCCAAATGCCCTCCAAACACACACACACACACACACACACACACACACACACACACACACACACACACACGCACACACACACACACACGCACACACGCACACACACACACACACACACACACACGCACACACACACACACACACACACACACCATATGTCTTTCACACCTTTCTCATATAGTAAGCATACATACCACACACACACACACCTCCCCTCGGGCAGTGATGGAGTGAGTATTTAAGTCCCATCTTGATACATTAAGGGTGACATCTCCTCCGTAAGGACGAGCTGACATGATGAATGGCTCCGCACACGTTAACACAGGTCATCAGTCTTGTGTGTGTCAGAGTGGATATGTGTGTGTGTGCGAGACACTTTGTGTGTGTCTCTCCGTCTGTGTTTGTGTGTCTTCATACAGAGATCATACATGTCTTTGCTACATATGAGAAGTTATGACTGACACGACAATGCAAGCTGTGAGGGAGCTAAGGGAACTCATATTTCCAGGAGAGGGACGTGCACCAAAACCAAAGCATGGCCAGTCTGCAGCCTACGACCGATCGGTTACTCACACATCTGCCTGGGACCTTTTGTATTTTATATTTATCATATTTGGTTGAAAAACTGCACATGTATGTCAGGCAAAGGGATTGAAAAATAATATTTTCATTCAAAAACGCTTCAATAGTTCTGTTTGAGGTGTGAAATGACAAAATCAGATTCATTCTGTCCAACGTTTGCAAGCTGCAGACTCTGCCCAGTCAGAGCCGTCTGTTGTGTAACTGATGCTTTCAGTTAATTCAGTCCAAGTCATGAACCCTCACAAGATGTCACCAGAAACACTCTGTCCCTTTAAAATTCTTCAGAAAATTATGTAATCATATCGTTGGCTGAATATCGTGTATCGTATCGTGAGATTAGTGTATCGTTTATCAGGAAATGACAAACTCTAAAACAGCATGAAGAACACTTGAAGAACACCTGAAGAACACCTGAAGAACACGACTTTGTGTGAGTGTTGGACAGAGGACAGTTGAACATCATGTCTGTGTGTTAATGTGTTCATCTCTGTCCCAGGTGACATCCGTAACGACCTGTACCTGACCCTGGAGCGAGGTGACTTTGAGAGAGGAGGGAAGAGCGTTCAGAAGAACATCGAAGTCACCGTCTATGTGCTTTACGCTGACGGAGAGATCCTGAAGGTGAGGAAGGAGCAGAGCTGCCGTCATTCTAAACCTTCACTGTGAAGCTGCAGTTACCGTCTCTTGAAATAACTCAAAGCCACGAGAGGAGAAAAGTGTGACAGCAAACAGAGGAGACTCGTCACTGTGTTCTGCTGCACATTGAGCTTCGCTCTCTGTCACTTTTAATTCTATTCCACAGTTACAAGCCAAAGAACCTTCTCGCAGCATGAAATTAGAATTATTTCAATCCGTAATGAAGCACTTTCATAAACACACAGCACATAATGCGGCTGGCACAGGCGCACACTGTTTTTTAAATGAGGTATTAAGCTGATTTAATCGTTCCATCCTCCTCCTGCAGCCACATGGACGGCCGCTGTCCTCCACTTCTCCTGCCAGCGTTCACAGGAACCCACACACTGACAGGATGTTAATAATTGACGTCTTAGAATAAATCAAATTTTGATTCTGTTCACCTGAAGCTTCGTCCTCATCTTCTACACCAGAAGATCCTTCTGCACCAAATCAAATCAAATCATGTCAAACTTCAGACAGTCCTCACTGTTTTTCTCGTGCTTGATGAAAGCATTCTGTCTTTCTCCCTTTGTCTAACAGTGCTGGATGAAACGTGCACCATGTTTGACTGCATGTTGACGTCCTCTCTCTGTCCCTCTGCCTCCCTCTGCAGGACTGCATCAGTCTGGGTTCAGGCGAGCCCAGCGTGCCCGAGCACCGCTCCTTCGTGCTCTACCACAACAACAGCCCTCGATGGAGTGAAGTGATTAAGCTGCCGATCCCCATCGACCGTTTCAGAGGGTCCCACCTACGCTTCGAGTTCAGACACTGCTCCAGTGAGTGACGGTGGAGTCTGACATGTGTTGTGATACACAGAGGTGAAGAGAGGATGTGAGGACAGTGTGAGACGGAGACACTGAATATAAAACAAACTGACTTTGTCCAGTGACAACAATAACTAAACTCATGAACCACTTTCAGACAGATGAAAACAAGGATTTAATTCTGTGTTGTTGATCAGTTCTGCTCCATATGACTTCAAAGTTTAGTGTAAAGTATTTCAGTTACACACATTGTGTCATAAATATGCTCAGTGACCTTCCACAGCTGCTTGAAACTTGTTTATTGCATCTGACCGTGCAGGTAGGCCACAGTCTGTTCCCTGTGTTACTGATTTCTTGCTAGAAACACAAGAGGTGATGTAAAAGTATACTGAGATGGTTTTTAGTTATTAAATACATAAATAAATCTTCTCATCGACGGCAAACCTTTGACTGAAACAGCTGAAATGTCACCTCTCACGTCTCTCTCTCTGCAGCGAAGGACAAAGGAGAGAAGAAGCTGTTTGGTTTCGCCTTCACTCCTCTGATGAGGGAGGACGGGACCACTCTGTCAGACGAGAGCCATGAACTCTACGTTTACAAGGTGAGACGTGTCCGTGTTACCTTTAGCACCAATGTCAGAGAGGATTGTTTCAAGTATCTAACAGAGCGACATCCTCTCCCCTCGTCTTCCTCCTCTCGGACCTCAGTGTGACGAGAACACCACCTTCAGTAACCACGCCCTCTACCTGGGCTTGCCCTGCTGCAAAGAAGACTTCAACAGCTGCCCCAGCATCCCGTCCAGCCTCATCTTCCAGCGCAGCGCCAAGGAGACGTTCTGGATCTCCACGCAGCTGTCCTCCACGAAGCTCACCCAGAACGGTAAACAGCTGATCCGACATGTTTCTGCTCTGCCGACCTGAGAGTGGAGCAGTCATGGAGAGATGCTGAAATCTGCATCTGTGCAGCAGCAGAGTCATTCACAACATGTTCACACCTCTCTGATCTCTGTTCACGGACTGCAGGAGGCCTGACCTGTGCTTTCCATTTCATTAAGCTCCTTGACTCTGCTGTTGTCTTCCAGTCGACCTCCTGGCCCTGCTCAAGTGGAAGGCCCACCCGGATCGGGTCATGGACATCCTCGGCCGGCTGCGACACGTCAGCGGAGAGGAGATAGTGAAGGTGAGGATCAGTCACACGTATGATGATGAAGTGACTTCATGTGCACATTATTTAACTGAACTCGTACTTAAACAAAAATCTTTTAGTCATTGCATCAGTCAGTCAACCAGAACAACATTAATATATTAATATCTGCAGATATCTACAGGACTAAATGTAACCTTAAAGGAGCGAGCACCACGCCGATAAACCCTGAGATGTTCTCAGAGAGTAATCTGATTACAATATCATAACTCTGAACCCACCTACTGATGTTACAGCGACATGAAATTTGTGATTTGATTTGATTGCAAAATGGTAAATGGACTGTACTTATATATCGCCTTTCTAGTCTTCCGACCACTCAAAGCGCTCTACACTACATATCTCATTCACCCCATTCACACACATTCATACACTGATGGCATTGGCTACCGTGCAAGGTGCCAACTGCTCATCAGTTTGATTTAACCATTTAACCATCTGTGAATTTGTCTGCGAGTGTTTGGATCCGGCAGAGCTGTGCTCACTGAGCTCACAGTGAATAAAACCTGCAGCTGGACACAGACACTTTGTCTGTCCTGAGTTTTATTTTACCTGATATCTCTCGATGCATTTGACACGATGTTAAAGCTGAGACCTCCTCACCTTCTCTGGATAATGTGTAAACATTCATGAATTATGATTCTGACCCTGTAACCTTCTGTCTCTGTGTGTGTGTGTGTGTGTGTGACAGTTTCTCCAAGACATTCTGGACACATTATTCTCCATCTTGGATGACAACACTGATAAATATGGACCTCTGGTGTTCCAGTCTTTGGTATGTATGTATGTATGTATGTGTGTGTGTGTGTGTGTGTGTGTGTGTGTGTGTGTGTGTGTGTGTGAGACATGTTTCATGTAATATAACATCATCCTCTCTGTCTCAGGTGTTTATCATAAACCTTCTCAGGGACAGTAAATATTACCACTTCAGGCCGGTGATGGACACGTACATCCAGAAACACTTTGCCGGCGCGTTGGCTTACAAGTGAGTGTGTTACTCTGATGGACTCGAGGCCCTTCATCCTCTCAGGTACATGTGTGATTCCTGTTGAGTCTCTTCTGTCGTGTCGTTGTGTTTCAGGGAGCTGATCCGCTGCCTGAAGTGGTACATGGATCGCTCTGCAGAGGTGATACGGCAGGACCACATACAGGAAGCAATGAGGGTAAGCTACCACGACTTCCTGCGTGACAAACAGGTGCTGCTCCATGTTTCATGCATACGCTGTCACTGCACATTACATTTTATACAACCTGATAACTGGGCAATTAGTTTACAACCAGACGTGTTCATGTTGCTGATCAGCTTGGTTGGGTAGATCTTTGAGAGAGAATCTTTTCTGAATGTGTCCTCCATCTCCAGCGTGGCCCTTGAAACGCACACACAAACCGTTCAACAGTTTTTCATGTGCATGATGGGAAATCACTCCGAATGAATCAAGTTGTCGTCTTGAAAATAGTGACAGATCTTTTGACACAGCATGAACATGAACCCATGGCCCTTTGCTGCACATCATCACACCTTCTCTTCCTGCAGAGTTTCCTCTGGGAAAGTTTCTCTGCCTCTTTCTAAATAAAAGCATAAATATGTGTACGCAAACCAAACACACTCTTTAGTGGACACGTTCCTCCAGAGTGTTTAAAAGTGCTGACGACTTCATTTGCTGATTCGTTCAGTGAAGAAAACTGAGACATTTGTTCGTCTGTGCAGCAACAATGTGACCTCCCCTTCCTGAACAAAACCTCAGTTACTCTGCAGGCGGCGAGATTCCGATTGTTATTCTGTCGGTTACTCTGCTGCTGATAATCTGCTCCATGATTTATCTGCACGCCGTCTTCACGTGAAATCCTGAATCAACCACAGCGCCTTATCAGCACTTTTACACCGCTGTGATTCTTCATTCCACGCTCTGAATGTCCTCGCTCGCTCGACCCACAAAGAGCCGACGCCGTCTCCAGCAGACGTACAGAACGCTGCTCAGCAGAATTCAAATATTCATCCGTCTCATATGGGTCACGCTGCCGTGCAAAGTGGACGGTGTGAATTATTGAGGATGGTTTTGACACATGCTGCAGCAGATCAGATCTTTTACATGAGTTCTTAGTCCGTGTCTGTC
This sequence comes from Larimichthys polyactis, assembly GCA_018985215.1. Classification (NCBI taxonomy): domain Eukaryota; kingdom Metazoa; phylum Chordata; class Actinopteri; family Sciaenidae; genus Larimichthys; species Larimichthys polyactis. The sequence goes on from JAFMOB010000367.1 coordinate 721,980, forward strand.
GGCACGCAGGAAGAACTCATCCACCCTCATTTCATTTTCCACCATGCACATGTATATAATGTCTATAGAGACTCCTGTTTTCAGATGAGAGAGAAGAAAATCTGTTCGAACGTTTAACCGCTTCATACTTTATTTAATCTCTGCTCATATTCTGATATTCTGTCTATAACTGAGGCAGCAGTAGATGCACGTCCTCCCAACCTCGATGACCGTTTCAGTTTCACATGAGTAACACTTTAAAACTCAGAACCACTGAACCCGCTGACCTACTTTCCTGCACGACGACTCCTTTCTTGTTCTCTCTGTATGAATATGAAGTCACATCACCGCAGCGAGAGAGCGGACTCCACATCAGAACCGGGTTTCTATTCTACAGCTCAAATTTGTTCAATAATAATAAAATAATAATCACAAAACAGTCTTTTTGAAGTTTGAACACACGTGAACCTCTGTCTCTTTTCTGTCGTGGGTACATGTTGATGAACTGATGAAAATAAAAAGTGAACAAGATAATAAATCTGTTTATGTCTAAATAAAATGTTTCTGTTTCTCCTCCAGGCTCTGGAGTATCTGTTCAAGTTCATCGTCCAGTCTCGGATCCTTTACTCTCGGGCCACCTGTGGCATGGAGGAGGAGCAGTTTCGCACCAGCATCCAGGAACTCTTTCAGTCCATCCGCTTCGTCCTCAGCCTGGACAGCCGCAACTCGGAGACCCTCATCTTCACACAGGTGGAGGAGCACACACACACACACACGCACACACACACGCACACACACACACACACACACACACACACACACACCTACACACACACACACACACACACACATTGCATAATCTTCTCTTTCCACAGCTGAAATGTTGAATGTGAACGTTGTAGTTTCATTTTATTTCTTGTAGTTTCTTTCTTGTTTCTCTTGTAGCTGCTTTAATCTGACTCTGGTCTCTGTCTACTTGTACCTCGGACCTTTCCTTGCTTCCTTCCCTCATCTTCTCTTTCAATCTCCCACAATTCTTTGCTCCATCCTTTGGGTCCCTTTTTATTCCTCCTGGGCCTCTTCCCTCCACACCCATACACCACAGGGCTCCCAGCCTTGTCCAGGCCCAAATCAGGCCCCAGGCCCCGGCGTCGGGCCTTCCGCTTCCTTAGCACTAGCCGCCCCTGCCCTGGGCCAAGCCCAGCCCCCTGCCCCAGGACAGGTTCCTGGCTGCGCTCAGGCCCGGAGCTCCAACGCTCTGCGGCCGTCTCCGCTGTCAGTAAGTAGACGTCTGGATGAAAACCACAACCGTTCTCTGTGTGAAGCCCGGAGTCCTAACTCACCTGTGATCCTCCACTGCTGTCACACACACACACACACACACACACACACACACACACACACACACACACACCTGCATCACCTGCACTGACCGAGTCACACATCATCGTCCTCTAACTGTGAACAGTCACTTCCTTCCCCAGCACCCACCTGAAGAGCAGCTGCTCATTCACAGAAATAACTGAAACTACTTCGTCCTGCAAAGTGTGAAACATCACCAACATAACTAAAAATCAGTTTACACTTTAAATCAATCGGCAGATTATTTTGCCACCTGCCACCCACTCCTGCCACCAGAAAGTTCACCAGAGATCCAGAAGGTTTGATTCATGAAGCCTGCAGAGGTGTCAGCCTCGGGTTAGATCACCCTGCATGTGAGACATGACAGAAAGGGTCAGGTGTTAGTCCGAGCCGCCGTGATGCAAGAAAAAGAAAAATCTTGTTGCCCTTGAAAGACGCCGAGTGTTTGGTCATAAAAGCAGCCGATGACTGCTGGACGTCTCTCATCAGATTCGGAGTTTTGAATTCTCACATTCTTCCTGCTAATTTTTGTGTTTTGCTTCTTAACGTTTGTGTCCAACATTTTATCTTCTTCTTTCCTTTGCTGTGGTTTCTTTTCTTCTAATGAGTTCACTCACTCGAGTTCTCCCTCTGTCCTCTGTGTCGGTGAAAAGCTGTATTACAAAATGCAGAGTGTAAATTTTAGAACAATGCAGACTGTGCTTCACACATATTTGGTTGGACAGAGCTCCAACTTCATTTTGGAGTTCAGCTTTTCACTGTGCTCACTGTAACTCGTCACATTTCTAACAGCATCAACCTTTTCTCTCTCTCTCTCTCTCTCTTTAACTCATCCTCTTCTCTGCCTCGTCTTCCACAGGCCGCTCTGCTCAACTCCTTCCCGGCGATCTTCGATGAGCTCCTGCAGATGTTCACGGTGCAGGAGGTGGCCGAGTTCGTGCGCGGCACTCTGGGCAGCATGCCGTCCACGGTGCACATTGGACAGTCCATGGACGTGGTCAAGCTGCAGTCCATAGCTCGGACGGTGGACAGCAGGCTCTTCTCCTTCCCAGGTGAAGATCTGAGTTCAAACAGAAACACATCTTACTGAATGAAACTAAAACCTTAAAACAGAAACAGAGCTTTTTATTTTATTTAGTGTTCTGGTCAAGCTATGAAAATAAATGCCTGTGTGTGTGTGTGTGTGTGTGTGTGTCCGTCCTCAGAGTCTCGGAGGATCCTGCTTCCTGTGGTGCTGCATCACATCCACCTCCACCTGAGGCAGCAGAAAGAGCTGCTCATCTGCTCTGGAATACTCAGCTCCATATTCTCCATTATCAAGACCAGCTCAATGGTAGCACACACACACACACACACACACACACACACACTACGACACACTGTGTGGCGTTCAATGTGCTGTTGTAAAAGTCTAAACCAGGTCCAGGTTTAGTTCAGGGGCCACGCAGAGCGTCCCCTCACCTCCTTCACGCTGTCTCCAACCTCTCCCTCAGGACACGTCGGTGCAGGAGGAGGTGGAGATGATGGTGGAGTCCTTGTTGGACGTCCTCCTGCAGACCCTGCTGTCAATCATGAGCAAGAGCCAATCGCAGGAGGCGGTAAGGGGTCAACGCTGTCCGCAGTGCACCGCGGAGATCACTGTTAGTAACTAACAATACGACTACTTCAACTCCACCCCCCACTACCCTACACCCATCCTGTATCTGTGCACCTCCATCATCCATCCATCCACCCATCCATCCATCCATCCATCATCCATCCATCCATCCATCCATCCATCCATCCATCCATCCATCCATCCATCCATCATCCATCCATCATCCATCCACCCACCCATCCATCATCCATCCATCATCCATCCATCCATCCATCCATCCATCCATCCATCCATCCATCCACCCATCCATCATCCATCCATCATCCATCCATCATCCATCCATCCACCCACCCATCCACCCACCCATCCATATATCCATCCATCCATCCATCCATCCATCCATCCATCCATCACAGGGCCGGGCAATGTTTTAATATTAATGTTTAATATAAAATACAAAAAATATAATCTCATTATTTTTATATTGCCCTTCCCTAATCCATCCATCCATCCATCCATCCTGTCACTGACACATCTGTTCATCATCTTTTGTTACCTCTAACTGAACACCACCCGGTCTCCATCCTCCTCCTGTAGTTCTTGTTTCCTCCTCCATGCGTCTGATCTTTGTGATGTTGAGCAGTTTGTATCTGTCACTGTAAATATGTGAATGTGATGATTGTGACTGACTGATTCATTTCCTGTCTGGCTCAGTCTCAGTCCCGTCCCTGCACAGAATCCCAAAGGACGCCAAAGAAAGTGTAAAACTCTTCTTCCAACATGGATCCTGACGTCGTAGAAACCAGAAGCAACATGAACAGAACGTTCTTTTGTTCAGGTCGTGTGGAGTGGACGTTAAAACTGACTTCACTTTCTTAACGACCTCTAATTATAACGAAGCGAAATTTCATTTTGATTCTTTGTAAACATTATTTTATTTCACTGACTTTCTATGGCGGCTTTAAAGGTCTTGTGTTCCCTCAGAATGAAGCTTTACTATCTACAGACCTTTGCAACTACACTGCTGAAAATACAGTTTACATGCATCAGTTAAAAGGAATGCAGCATTAAAAGATATGTTGATTGTTTCGAGACACGACCGGCCACGTCAGCATCCATGTTGGAAGATTTCAAACCCCTCGTAGGGAATCGGTTTGGGATCGAGCCCGTCTCATCCCGCTGTCGTCATCTCTGATTGTTCACCGTGTGATTGGCTCACATGCTGTACCGCCTGCTTTACTGTTGGCAGGGAGAGTATGTGTCCTGCCTCCTGTCCCTCCTCCGCCAGATGACAGATATCCACTTCCAACACCTGATGGAGAACTTTCAGAGCAAAGAGGAGCTCAAGGTACGGCACGGAAACACACTACAGAGTTTCGAGGCTCGGATCAGATCAGACAGACAGACAGGTGCTCTTTAGTTTGGCAGGTAACAAACATGCAGGAACAAGTCAAGACTAAAACAGACCAACGTGTATGATTTGGTCTTCATCAGGATCCTGGATTTTTGTCTTTGTATCTGGTGATGTGAACAAAGGTCTGATGGTGCCACAGAGACACAACATGTAGGTGATGAATGAAGTCTCTTCTCTCTCTTCAGGAGTTCTTGTTGAAGATTTTGTGCGTGTTCAGAAACCTGATGAAGCTCAGTATTTTCCCCCGCGACTGGAACATCATGAGGCTCCTCACCAGCAAGTAAGACGCTAAGAATTCTCCCCGACAGCTCATCAGACACAGCGTTTGCATGCAGCGTGTAACAACTGTCTGTGTGTGCAGCATCATCCTGACCACGGCTCAGTACCTGTCTCCTGCTCTGCACAAGAACTTCACAGAAGCCGACTTTGACTTTAAGGTGGGTGACATCAACCACAGGCAGCGGTTAACGGTGCCTGGAAGCTGGAACTCTACCAAGTCTCTTAAGTTTCTCCTTTGTAATGGAGTCTGAAGATTTTTGCACACATTACTGCACGAAAACAGAATTTACAGGACATCAGCGGCCCTTCAACGTGGCCTAGCACACATTAGTGTTTATACTGCCAACGTTACGTGATCCAAAGCAGTGTGTCTTGGTGGTACACAGGATATAAAGACCGTTCACTGAGCCTGAGCCTGCTGTTGGTGCTGAACAGAAGCAGTGAACTGCAGTCAGAAAAGGCCGCAGGCTGCACAGAACACGAGGCCAAAATCAGTTTCAGATTTTTGTCTCAGAGGAGTTGATAGCTCAACAGGACGGGAAGGGTTCTTCAGGAATGAGAGTATGGTGGTCCAGAAGGCTGCCGGTTCTGGTCTTAATAGTTTAATCATAGACAGTGTGCAGCAGGTTGCAATTTAGGAAGAGAAAGCACAACGAGCAAAAAGTGAGAGGAGACGCTCGTGTCTTAACAGCTGATGGTCATACGGTGTGTGTGTGTGTGTGTGTGTGTGTGTGTGTGTGTGTGTGTGTGTGTGTGTGTGTGTGTGTGTGTGTGTGTGTGTGTGTGTGAACAGGTTTGGAATTCCTACTTCAGTCTGGCCGTGCTGTACATCAACCAGCCCAGTTTACAGTTGGAAAACCTGAGTCCTGCCAAGAGGAAGAAGGTCTTAGACAAGTAAGAACACACACACACACACACACACACACACAGTAAGGTTTGTTGGTGTAGACCATCATCCATCATCCATCCATCCATCCATCCGTGTCCTTCCTCTTGGGGGGTCGGGTCTTGGTGGCAGCAGGTTTAGCACTCGTCCAGCTCCCCCTGGGTGATCCTGAGGTGCTCCCAGGCTAGATGGGCTATATAGTCCCTCCAGCAGGTTCTGGGTCTGCCCCGGGGTCTTCTGCCACTTGGATGTGCCTGAACCTCCTCAGCTGGCTCCTTTCGATTCGAAGGAGCAGCGGCTCAGCTCCGAGCTCCCTCTGGGGGGAAGAAGAGGAGCGAGTTAGGAGGGGATTTCTAGTAATGTTGGAGTGTTCCTGGATCTCTGCTAATGGCTTCAATTATTAATCTGTTTGAGAAATACTGGTGTCTGTAGCAGCACACACTCCTACAGACCACGCTGCCATCTCAAACGTTGTCAGAGTCAGAAGTTGAAAGAAACTATTTTCCTCTTTGAAGTGAAGCGGCGTTACAAACTCGGAGACCTACTTCATCACGTCTGCACTCCAGGAAAGCTCATTTCCTTCTCTATTAGACCTTTTTCCACCAAAGAGCCCAGACACCAAACTCTCAGTTCCTCCTGTGTGAACGTCACAGCCTGCACTGAGAGGAGACGAAGCAGTGACGTTTGATGGATGAAGAGCACGGATAGTCAAGAACATACTGTGACCAAGACCTGAACCCAGTGATGTCCACAGGACGAAGTTTCAGAAATGTTTACAGTGTGATACATCCCTGTCTGTCTGCAGGTACGGAGACATGAGAGTGATGATGACCTACGAGCTGTTCAGCATGTGGCAGAACCTCGGTAAGATTTTCTCTTTCTGCTCCTCACTGTAAGACATTTGCACGCAGACGAGCTTCTAAAGATGAGTTGATCCACTGCTGGTCTGTCTGCTGGCTGCAGGAGAGAATAAGATCCATTTCATCCCCGGCATGATCGGCCCGTTCCTGGGAGTGACGCTGGTTCCTCAGGTGGAGGTACGGAACATCATGATCCCCATCTTCCACGACATGATGGACTGGGAGCAACGCAAGAACGGAAACTTCAAACAGGTACACACACACGAACTTCCTGTCCTGATTGCCCTGGAAAGTCCTGGAAAATCATGGAATGAAAGAGTAGAAACCTGGTTTACTTTGTGTGTGTTTGTAGGTGGAGGCTGAGCTGATTGACAAGCTGGACAGTTTGGTTTCCGAGGGGAAAGGAGACGAGAACTACCGAGAACTCTTCGGTTTGCTGTAGGAAACCTTCATGATGTCTCTCCCTCCGTCCGTCCTCTCTCTGTCTGTCTCTCTGTCTGTCTCTCTCTCTCTCTCTCTCTCTCTCTCTCTCTCTCTCTCTCTCTCTCTCTCTCTCTCTCTCTCTCTCTCTCTGTTAACACAAACTGACCCTCACTTTTTCCGCTCTAACTCTGCTGTTGTGTGTTTGCTTTGCTCTGTGCTGCGGGACTAGAACCCAGCTGTTTGGGCCGTACCCCAGGTATGAAATCACCCACACACACACGACGTATGGCGCTGATGATAACTGCAGTGAGGCTTCTGCAGCATGGGAACATTCTCAGCGAGTCTTTGAAAAGTGTTTTTCTTGTACGATTCTAAAAATGAAAGATCGAACTCTCTCACTTCATGCAGTGTCTGTCTGTCTGTCTGTCTCACAGTACTGAGCTTTAAATGCGCATCTCATTTAACAGGATATTTTTAACTTTGAGCTAACTAACCCGTGTTTACTTTTGTAACACTCTCTGAAAATGTAAATCAGCTTCATGACGTGAGCTGTTGCAAACGTTCGTTCAGGCCGTGAATATTCATCACAGAGTCACAGAGTCAGAATTCATCTGATTCCAAGTCTGTTTTTTTGTTTCTTTAAGTCTGCTGGAGAAGATCGAGCAGGAGACGTGGAGAGAGACGGGGATCTCCTTCGTTACCTCGGTCACTCGGCTGATGGAACGACTGCTCGACTACCGGTAACACACACACACACACACACACACACACACACACACACACACACACACACACACACACACACACACACACACACACACACACACACACAGTGTCAGTAAAAACAACAATAATTCTTGTTTCTCCCATGAGGCTTTTACAGAGTGACAGTGACTAAGAATCATGGGATATGTTGTTAATAAATGTATGATATATTAACTACACTGTGCAGTTATATTGTGTATTTATCTCCTGCTGTGTTCTTTGTATAATCTCACCCATCTTGTTGTTTTAAAGTCATTTAAATGAAACTTTTACTTTCTGGAAACTTTCTGTTAAAAGTGAAGCTGGAAACTCCACAGGAATTCATGGGAATTAACTAAACTTTATAAAGTCTAAATTATTTTATTGAACAATATTCTGTAGTCCACAGACTCACGTGTCTTCAACAGTCTCTGTGTGCTCTGGGCTCTAAAGTGTGGTCCAGGTACAGAGATCACCTGTGCAGGTAGGGGGCGTGGCCTCAGCAGCCCTGCAGTAAGCAGTGTGCTGTGTGCATGTGACAGATATTGAAGTGGACCTGCAGGAAATCTGGTTGTTTTAGTGAAGATGATGATAAAATATATTTTCCCCTGTTAAGGGCCAATCTTCAGTTTTTCTAATTTCCCAGTTTATTCCCATGGAAAGTTTCCAACTTTGAAAATTTCTGGATTTTGCAACCGTATGTGCTGTAACGTTTCCACCTCGTCTTCGTCTGATCTCGAGGAGAAGTGTGTCAGGAGACACAGTCAGCGGACATTAATTATTTAAATCTTCTTTTTGCAGCTCATACAGAGACATCAGTATTCATGCATTCATAACCAGTTAAAAACCTTTTGTAGTATTTATTACTCACTGTATTTGACACTGGTCCAGCTTGTTGAGTTACAGAGGACTTCTCTGTCGTGTCTTCAGGGACTGCATGAAGGGAGACGAGACAGAGAACAAGAAGATCGGCTGCACTGTGAACCTGCTGGTAAGATTCTTGTCATGTTCAAATCTTCCTCATCAGCTGATTTGACTGTTTTTATGTGTGTAAACACGTGTGTGTGTGTGTGTGTGTGTGTGTGTGTGTGTGTGTGTGTGTGTGTGTGTGTGTGTGTTTCTCAGAACTTCTACAAGTCGGAGATCAACAAGGAGGAGATGTACATCCGCTACATCCACAAACTGTGTGACATGCATCTGCAGGCTGAGAACTACACTGGTACAGCACACACACACACATGCATGCACACACACACACACACACACACACAGTGTGTAGAAACAGTGTGTGACTCCTGCTCCGCTCCACAGAGGCTGCGTTCACCCTGCTGTTGTACTGGGAGCTGCTGCACTGGGACGAGCGGCCTCTCAAAGAGTTCTTACATTATCCCGCTCAGACAGAGTGGCATCGCAAAGAGGGGCTCTGCCGCAAAGTAATACACTACTTCAACAAGGGAAAGGTGAGAAGAGGATGCCGACACAGACAGCAGTGTTATCAGCATCAGCAGTCATATCGGTTAACTGTGTGTGTGTGTGTGTGTGTGTGTGTGTGTGTGTGTGTCCACCAGTGTTGGGAGTTTGGTATCCCTCTGTGCAGGGAGCTGGCCTTCCAGTATGAATCTCTGTACGACTACCAGAGTCTCAGCTGGATACGGGTGAGCCGCTTTCTGTTACATCCGTGACTCAAAAACATTGTCAGGACACAACAGACCAACATCTTCCTATGGTGTGTGTGTGTGTGTGTGTGTGTGTGTGTGTGTGTGTGCAGAAAATGGAGGCGGCGTATTATGACAACATTATGGAGCAGCAGCGTTTGGAGCCGGAGTTCTTCAGGGTCGGATTCTACGGCAGGAAGTTCCCCTTCTTCCTCCGAGTGAGTTAAATCTTTTTATTTTTCTTAGACTTGCACGTTTCAGTCTTTTATTTAAACATAAACATACTGTCCAAAAAGTTTTCTCTGGAGTAACGTTTGTCGTTAAAACCAAAAAGCTGAATGTTTTATCTGAATCATTCTGACCTTTAACGTGAGCATAACTTCATAAAAACACGTTTTATTTTGATCATCCGCACCAGAACAAAGAGTTTGTCTGTCGCGGCCACGACTACGAAAGACTGGAGGCCTTCCAGCAAAGGATGCTGGGAGAATTCCCGCAGGCCATCGCGATGCAGCACCCCAATCAGCCGGATGAGGCCATCCTGCAGTGTGACGCACAGTGTATCCTTCTGCAAAAGAAAAGCGTCTCTGACTCATTTAAATGTCTCGTGCAGATATAATGACTACACCGTCGTCTGCATATGATAAAATCATTTGTGTTTTCAGGGTCATGAAGGTCGTCTCTATTGGTCCAGTTATTTCTTTGACCTCCTCGGCTCAGACCTGCAGATCTACGCGGTAACACCGGTGCCAGACAGCGTCAGCGTCCTCCAGATGGACAGAGTCCCCGATCGCATCAAGAGCTTCTACCGGGTCAACAACGTTCGGCGTTTCCGTTACGACCGCCCGTTCCACAAAGGACCTAAAGACCGAGATAACGAGTTCAAGGTGAGCGGAGGAGAAGTCCTCAGAGTTGGTTTGAATCAAAGAAACTCCCAAAAGTAGCCCACATTTCTTAAACCGGTCCATCCAGTGCTGCTCATGTTGGGATCAAACGTGCCGCCTCGTAACTTCAGGACAGTTTGTCAAACAGTTTTTTTGTGTCACGTGTTTCAGAGTCTTTGGATCGAGAGGACGACCCTGATCCTTACTCACCCTCTGCCTGGGATTTCACGCTGGTTTGAGGTGGACAAGAGAGAGCTGGTGAGTATCACTTTATACTTTGATAATACCAAGTTAAATTCTGTGTTTGTGTTGAAGAACTGTGTTGTTCTCTCTGTCCTTGTTGTTCTCACTCAGGTGGAGGTGAGTCCGTTAGAAAACGCCATCTCTGTGGTGGAGAACAAGAACCAGGAGCTGCGGACTCTGATCAGCCAGTACCAACACAAGCAGCTGCACGGCAACATCAACCTGCTCAGCATGACGCTGAACGGAGTCATCGACGCCGCGGTCAACGGAGGCATCGCCAGATACCAAGAGGTCGGACAAGAGTGACGATAAACAACACACATCATTATTCACACAGTTCTGAGGTGTGTTTTGGACCAGTCGGTGTGTTCCAGAGAGGTCCAGAGAGGGAGGGCAGATATGGAGAAGGCCCAGGTCTGAGACAGGAGGTTCAGATTAGAGGAGCAGAGGCTGAGGGACCTTTGTGGTAGTTGAGTTGTTTATGGAGGACTTGGAGATTCTGGAGGATCTGATGAAGGCATGGATCAAAGTTTCAGCAGCACATGAAGGGCGGTTCAGGTGATTTGGTTGACGTGGTGTTCAGAGGAAAGGTCGCTGTCGATGGAGACTCAGAGGTCGTGACTGTGTGCTCCAGATTCTGTCACAAATAGTCCAACACCGACCGGACCTCGGTCGCGATTCTCTGGGTTAGTGTGCGGGGTAACTGACGGGGTCATCAGCGACAGCAGTAAAGATGCACAACCTTTAGTTATTCAACCACTAGTAAATATTTAATTTGATCATTTTTCTTCGTCACCAGGCTTTCTTTGATAAGGAGTACATCACCAGCCACCCTGAAGACACGGAGAAGATCACACAGCTCAAAGACCTGATGCAGGAGCAGGTGAGATTCATTTACAACATATTCTGATGCAAACATTAGAACAGTTTGACAAAACTCATTTTAGTTTTGAGTTAAAGCTCTTACCGGGATGGAAACGTTTCCTATATTCAAATTTTTTGGACTACAGGAAATGTTGGCGGTAAAGATTCATACGTGTTGTTGTCTTCTCGTAGGTTCATACGTGTTGTTGTCTTCTCGTAGGTTCATACGTGTTGTTGTCTTCTCGTAGGTTCATACATGTTGTTGTCTTCTCGTAGGTTCATACGTGTTGTTGTCTTCTCGTAGGTTCTTACGTGTTGTTGTCTTCTCGTAGGTTCATACGTGTTGTTGTTGTTGTCTTCTCGTATGTTCATACGTGTTGTTGTCTTCTCGTAGGTTCATACGTGTTGTTGTTGTCTTCTCGTAGGTTCATACGTGTTGTTGTCTTCTCGTAGGTTCATATGTGTTGTTGTTGTCTTCTCGTAGGTTCATACGTGTTGTTGTCTTCTCGTAGGTTCATACGTGTTGTTGTCTTCTCGTAGGTTCATACGTGTTGTTGTCTTCTCGTTGTTGTCTTCTTGTAGGTTCATACGTGTTGTTGTTGTCTTCTCGTAGGTTCATACGTGTTGTTGTCTTCTCGTAGGTTCATACGTGTTGTTGTCTTCTCGTATGTTCATACATGTTGTTGTCTTCTCGTAGGTTCATACGTGTTGTTGTCTTCTCGTATGTTCATACATGTTGTTGTCTTCTCGTAGGTTCATACGTGTTGTTGTCTTCTCGTAGGTTCATACGTGTTGTTGTCTTCTCGTAGGTTCATACGTGTTGTTGTTGTCTTCTCGTAGGTTCATACGTGTTGTTGTTGTCTTCTCGTAGGTTCATACGTGTTGTTGTCTTCTCGTAGGTTCATACGTGTTGTTGTTGTCTTCTCGTAGGTTCATACGTGTTGTTGTCTTCTCGTAGGTTCATACGTGTTGTTGTCTTCTCGTAGGTTCATACGTTGTTGTTGTCTTCTCGTATGTTCATACGTGTTGTTGTTGTCTTCTCGTAGGTTCATACGTGTTGTTGTCTTCTCGTAGGTTCATACGTGTTGTGTCTCTCGTAGGTTCATACGTGTTGTTGTTGTCTTCTCGTAGGTCATACGTGTTGTTGTCTTCTCGTAGGTTCATACGTGTTTGTTGTCTTCTCGTTAGGTTCATACGTGTTGTTGTTGTCTTCTCGTGGGTTCATACGTGTTGTTGTATTCTCCGTAGGTTCATACGACTGTTGTTGTCTTCTCGTAGGTTCATACGTGTTGTTGTCTTCTCGTAGGTTCATACGTGTTTGTCTTCTTGTAGGTTCCACTTAAACTGTTGTTGTCTTCTCAGTAGGTTCCATACGTTGTTGTTGTTGTCTTCCTCGTAGGTTCATACGTGTTGTTGTTGTCTTACACTCGTAGGTCATAAACGTTGTTGTTGGTCTTCTCGTGGGTTCATACGTGTTGTGTCTTCTCGTGGGATTCATACGTGTGTTGTTCTTCTCGTAGTGTTAACAGTCCTCGGAGTCGGCCTGGCAGTGCCAGCGAGGAAGCTGGTGCACCCAGAGATGCGTCCCCCTGCACAAGAAGCTGATAGATCAGTTCCAGATGATGAGGAGCAGCCTCTGCCATGTGAGAGAAAACACTCACACCAACATGATGTCAGATCTGGTGTCCAAAGTTTCAGAGAGTAATAACACTGAAAGCATTACGTCGCGTGTGTTCCTGCTAAGAATCTGAACTTTTCACCCTTTCAGCTCCAAATTTAATGAATGTGGACATTTAAAATGTGACCTCTGAGTCAGTGTGCAGCAGCTTCAGGTTCTTTGACGGTGTGAATATTCAGAGCAGTGTTTCTACGTGGCGTTGCAGGGTCTGCCGGGCTTAGACAAAGCTGGTTCAGGAGCCAACACTCCCAGAGGGATCCTGGCCTCTCACAGCCCCATGAGCCCCGAGAGCTTCAAACTGATGCACCGGCACAGGTCAGCAACACACACACACACACACACACACACACACACACACACACACGCACACACACACACACACACACACACACACACACACACATGTTCATCTTCACACAGCTCTGCTTTCATCTGCTGTGTCTCTCATTGATGATCTTTGCTCTTCACTTCATGTGTGAATCTGTCGATCTGTCGTCACCTCACACATTCTGAAACTTTTCTCTGTCTTTCTTTCCCCATCACACGCCTCACGTCTCGCTTCCTGCATCGTCCTCATTCCCATCAAACCTCGATGCATGTTTTTCGGTTTGTTGTTTTGCGTTCTTCCTTTTTTTTTCGGTTGTACTCTGCACGGCTCCTCTCTCTCTTACCCTCCTCCTTTGCCATCCTTTCCTACTAACTTCCTGCATCCCTCTCTCCTTCCTTTCCTACATCCTTCCTTGGTTCTCCCACCTCCTCCTCCTCCTCCTCCTCCCAGCCCCATAGCCGTTTTGACTCCTGTGCGCAACTCCTCCTCCTCTCCTCTCCTCTCACAACTCCAGTGAGGCAGGAAACGTTTGTCAGTCCTGCTGATCCTGGCACGATGGCATTGGTGGGGAGCAGACCCCGAGGACTTCTACCGCATGCAGGTCAGTGGTCTGTCTGACTTCATGTGGTCATAAATACAATTAAACAAACAGGCATTCATCAGGTTAATTGGTTTGGTCTTTAAACATTATAATGTATTTGTTATTGAAGAGAAAACATGAATAAACTGTGTCAAAGTGGATTCACAGCAGCTGAAAACTGTCTATCCTTCTAATGTTGATGAAAATGTCACTAACATCAAATCTTTAAAAGCTCTAAGATGCAGATTTCTGAGACTTCCCAAGAGAAGCAAAAAGTCTTGCAAAGTATTAAATTTGATTTTGAAAGTTTGAGGCCACAAAAAGTTCAAAAACCTGGACGAGAGATTCCAGAACAATCTGTGGACTCCATCTTTATCTCTGTACACGGATCTAGATCATTTTCTGTGTGTTATGTCTTGCGTTCACATAATTCCATACGCTGCCTCCAACATGGACAAACTGCAAACAAACACAAGAGAAGAAGAAGCAGGAAGCTTCAGGACATTTGGCTCCGAGTTCATCACTCTACATTTTTCTTTGTTTGTGTCTGAAAAGTCTTAAAATGTATTTTACAAACAGACACGCTGCAGTCTGCTTAATCATAATCGATACGTTTGAGCTAATCAGCTGTGTCATTGTCACTTTTTTTACCATCTGCAGGCGAGCCCCTCCTCCTCCAGCCTTAGCTCCACCCACTCTGCGCCCTCCCAGATGATAAACTCCGCCCCCTCGACCATCAGAGGTGAGCGTCTCAGAAACACACCTGCAGACCTTCCATCAGCTCCGTGTCTCACTGTGTCCTCTGTCTGTCCTTCTGCAGTCGGCTCTCCGTCCCTGCCGGACAAATACAGACACAAACAGAGAGATGCTGATGCTGCTGCCGCCGCAACAGAGAGAGGCCGAGCAGCGCCATGTACACCAACATCCACCGACAACGGACAGGTACGACGGACTTGATTGACCTTTCAGGTCACGTGACTCAAAACACCTGAACTGTCCCTTTAAATGTCTCTTCAGCCGGCGAACTTCCAGCGAGCGCTGTTCCATCAGGTGATCGGTCCGTTGTAAAACCGTGCAGTGATCCAAACCTGTCCGTGGCTGAGAAAGGTGGACGAGCTCACACACACACACACACACAACACACACACACACACACCACACACACACACTTCAGGACGTCCAGCAGCATTATTCGTGACACGTGCATTTAATCTCTCCAGCCTCCGCTCTTGCTTCGCTCCTTCTCTCTCCGCCCTCTCCTCCTCCCTCTCCTCCTCCCCTCCTCCAGTCCTCACCACTCCCAGTAGTTGGAGTTTGGACAGTGGCAACCAGAGAAGCCCTCCCCTTCCTCTCGGCCCATGTTGGCAGTGTCATGGCGCTCCTGTTCCCCAACGCAACCTGCCTCATGGTAAATGACTCACTGTGTGTGTGTGTGTCGTGGTGTGGTGTTGTGTGTGTGTGTGTATGTGTGTGTGTGTGTGGTGTGGTTTGTGTGTGAATCGTGTGTGTGTGTGTGTGTGTGTTGTGGTGTGTGTTGTGTGTCCAGATACGTTGGCAGGAGGCATAGGAAGCAAATGAAAGACTGGAAACGTTTCATCTTCTGAATAAACTCACTCTTTACACACCACGCAACCAGCACAGACAGTGTTTCTGTCTAACCAGCTCACGCAGTTTATTCAGAGAAGTTTATTATTTATGGAACTGAAGCAGAAAAATGAATGAAAATTAAATCACATTTCTTTCTTCACTGGAAGTGACGATTGCAGCGTTTAGTTTCTCTGACTTCCTGTCACTGATCATCGAGTGCACGAACTGAAACTTAATATTATTATTATTATTATTATTATTATTCTATTATATTTTTACTGGTGGTCCACCTCCCCTCCCTCACACACTCCACCTCCTTTCTACTCCACTTTTCCCTCCCTCTTATTTCCTCTCTTTCCTCCTCTTACACTTCTCCTCTGGTGTGTGTGTGTGTGTGTGTGTG
>JAFMOB010000367.1:742284-752284 GCA_018985215.1 Larimichthys polyactis
TTCTATTCTTTTTAAAAGTATTTTTAGTACTTTTAAAAATATATATATTTATTTATTTTGAAAATAATCTATTACTTTTGTGTGTGTGTGTGTGTGTGTGTAAAAACTTATTTAAGCTGTTGAAACTAATGCCAAAAAGGAATGATTGAAAAAACAAATGGTGCCTTTAAATATTATTGATGCTGATGTTGTATGTTACTGTATGTTTGTGTTTTTTTTTTTTATAAGCCTGTGAGGTTTGAAAGAGACTCAGCTGTAAATGTTTATTAATGTTATATGTTATGTATATTGCACTGGAATGGTCAGTTAGCTGGGCTGCTGAGACAGACTCATTTACTTAATTTAACTTACTCCTGTGAGGAGGAGCTGAGGGTTTGAATCCAACTTTGCTGTGTGTCATTGCTTGTCTCTTTCCACACGTTCCTGTCATTCAGCTGTCTCTATGCAATAAAGCCCCAAAAGAAAAGAACTTTGTGAATGCCTTCTGTGGTTTTTTATCATCTATAAATGACTTGCTCTTTGGACTGTTGACGAGTGTGTCAGTGAATTTGATGTGATGTTTCTGAGTGAGGGGGCAGATTCCCCCAAACTGCTGGTCTGTATAAGGCCGTCTAACCTCTGAGTGTTCAACATTACTAAAGGAAATCCTTAAACCTTAATGAAGTGATTAAACCTTAAATACTAAAATAAGACTACAATGTTGACAATAAGGTCTCCAGACAGCTTACACGTCCTCAGAGCCAAAAACTATAAAACTTTGTGTCATAAATTCATAAATCCACAGTTACAGGAAAAGTAAGCAGCAGAGAACGACCGCTGCAAATATTTTCAATGTTCCATTGTATTAAGATCACATTTATTTGTTTTATTAAGTCACTGAAGTTCAGTCTCAGTCCATATTCTCCTGAAATGACACAGACTGATCTGGGTGCTGTTGATCAGCAGTTCAGCACCATGGACAGCGCCAGAACTGAGCAGACAGACGACATGTAACAAAAATGAAACCAGAATCAGCTCGACCAGCGACAAGATTTAAAATACTAACACAAACACACAGCAGCGCTTAAACAAAGTGAAACATGTGAAAAGAGTCAATAAAACATTATCGTTTAATAAGGACGGATAGAAAACCTTCATCAACAAATATTCTTTGTAAATCTTCACTTGAAATAATTTCTTCAAAATTTTAAGGTGGAAATTTCAGACAAAAAGACACATGTGACCTGGAGATCTGGCTTTTGTCACTGGAGTCTGTGAAGATAAATTATCACAGCGTCTCTGAGCTGCTGTTTGAGTTTTGTTTTGCTTCTGTCCAGTTTGAATGAAGTTACAAAGATTGTTTTTGTCTGTGAGCATTAGCATTAATCAGACTCTTATAAGAAACGAAAACAACACTTTTAGACTGTAAAAAAGGCGCATATGTAAAAAAAAAATTGACTGACTTTTTCTAAGGAAATATTAAATTAATAATCTGAGAATAAAGTCAGAATTCTAAAAAAATATATATTTCTTGAAAGTAATGATAATATATATTAATGACTTTTTTCTGAGGAGGGTTAGAAAAATTCTGACTTTATTCTCGTCTTAAAAAAAAAATTATTTCTTACAAAGATTAAATCAAATCAAATCAATTTTATTTGTATAGCCCAAAGTCACAAAATACATTTGCCTCAGAGGGCTTCACAATCTGTACAGGGAGTGACACCCTCTGTCCTTAGACCCTCGGTTCGAGTGAGGAAAAACTTGTCCACAAAAACCCTTTTAACAGGGGAAAAAATGTGGAAGAAACCTCAGGAAGAGCCACAGAGGAGGGATCCCTCTCCCAGGACGGACAGACGTGCAATGAATGTCACGTGTACAGGACAATTCAACACAAACAAATTGTACAATGACTGATAAAATGACAATGAATTACAATGAATGATAAAAATGATTACAGTAACAGATATGGTAGTAATAATATATGTAGTGGGCGTCGTGCAGGACCACAGCAGCAGCCACGATCCACGAGAACCTGCTGGACGACAGAGCACAGAAACTCCGGGGAAGTTTGGTTAGTAACATGCATTAATGAGACATGTCCACAGATGGAGAGAAATAGAGAGAGAGAGAGAGAGAGAGAGAGAGAGAGAGAGAGAGAGAGAGAGAGAGTGAGAGAGAGAGTGAGAGAGAGAGTGAGAGTGAGAGTGAGAGTGAGAGAGAGAGAGTCAGAGAGAGGGTTTCCAGTAAGGGAGATGTGACTGCATCTTCAACCAATACCGTGCCTGGCTAGGCATAACCCTGGGGGGAGGGGGAGTCCCCCGGCAGTCTAATCCTATGGCAGCATAACTAAGGGATGACCTGAGCCAGCCCTAACTATAAGCTTTATCAAAAAGGAAAGTCTTAAGTCTACTCTTAAAAGTGTTGACCGTGTCTGCCTCCCGAACCCAGAAAGGTAGTTTGTTCCACAGAAGAGGAGCCTGATAGCTGAAAGCTCTGGCTCCCAATCTACTTTTGGAAACTATAGGAACCACAAGGAACCCAGCATCCTGAGAGCGCAGTGTTCTAGAGGGGTAGTAAGGTATTATGAGCTCTTTTAGATACGATGGTGCCTGACCATGAAGAGCTTTGTAAGTAAGCAGGAAAGAAAAAATAAGAGATTACTTTCAAAAGTAAAAAAATATGTAATAAAACAATTACTTTAAATCAAATCAAAGTACTTTTGAAAGTACATCTATTACTATTGAAAAGTATTTTTACCTCATTTTTTAAAGGAATTTTCGAATTTGTTAGTAATTAAAAAATATATACATTTTTTTAAAATAATCTATTACTTTTAAAAAGTGTTTTTTAGTTAGTTTAAAAAAAATAAGTTTATTTCTGAAAGTAATCTATTACTTTAAAAAAAGTATCTATTACTTTTGAAAGTAATCTATTACTTTTAAAAGTATTTTTTGTACTTTTGAAAGTAATCTATTACTTTTAAAAAAGTATCTATTACTTTAAAAAGTAATCTATTACTCTAAAAAGGTTTTTGTAATAAAAAATATATACATTTTTGAAAATAATCTATTACTTTTGAAAGTAGTAATTTCTTTTAAAAAGTATTTTTTAGTGAGTTTAAAAAAATAAGTTTATTTCTGAAAGTAATCTATTACTTTAAAAAAAAGTATCTATTACTTTTGAAAGTAATCTATTACTTTTAAAAGTATTTTAGTACTTTTTAAAGTAATCTATTACTTTTAAAAAAGTATCTATTACTTTTGAAAGTACTCTATTACTTTTAAAAAGTATCTATTACTTTTGAAAGTAATCTATTACTTTTAAAAGTATTTTTAGTACTTTTGAAAGTAATCTATTACTTTAAAAAAAAGTATCTATTACTTTTGAAAGTAATCTATTACTCTAAAAAGGTTCTTGTAATTAAAAAATATATACATTTTTGAAAAAAATCTATTACTTTTAAAAAGTATTTTTAGTACTTTTTAAAAATATATATATTTTATTTATTTTTGAAAATAATCTATTACTTTTAAAAAGTATTTTTTAGTTAGTTTAAAAAAAACAAGTTTATTTCTGAAAGTAATCTATTACTTTTAAAAGTATTTTTAGTACTTTTGAAAGTAATCTATTACTTTAAAAAAGTATCTATTACTTTTGAAAGTAATCTATTACTTTTAAAGTATTTTTTAGTACTTTTGAAAGTAATCTATTACTTTAAAAAAAGTATCTATTACTTTTGAAAGTAATCTATTACTCTAAAAAGGTTTTTGTAATTAAAAAATATATACATTTTTTACAATAATCTATTACTTTTTAAAAGTATTTTTAGTACTTTTTAAAAATATATATATTTTATTTATTTTTGAAAATAATCTATTACTTTTGTGTGTGTGTGTGTGTGTGTGTAAAAACTTATTTAAGCTGTTGAAACTAATGCCAAAAAGGAATGATTGAAAAAACAAATGGTGCCTTTAAATATTATTGATGCTGATGTTGTATGTTACTGTATGTTTGTGTTTTTTTATAAGCCTGTGAGGTTTGAAAGAGACTCAGCTGTAAATGTTTATTAATGTTATATGTTATGTATATTGCACTGGAATGGTCAGTTAGCTGGGCTGCTGAGACAGACTCATTTACTTAATTTAACTTACTCCTGTGAGGAGGAGCTGAGGGTTTGAATCCAACTTTGCTGTGTGTCATTGCTTGTCTCTTTCCACACGTTCCTGTCATTCAGCTGTCTCTATGCAATAAAGCCCCAAAAGAAAAGAACTTTGTGAATGCCTTCTGTGGTTTTTTATCATCTATAAATGATTTGCTCTTTGGACTGTTGACGAGTGTGTCAGTGAATTTGATGTGATGTTTCTGAGTGAGGGGGCAGATTCCCCCAAACTGCTGGTCTGTATAAGGCCGTCTAACCTCTAAGTGTTCAACATTACTAAAGGAAATCCTTAAACCTTAATGAAGTGATTAAACCTTAAATACTAAAATAAGACTACAATGTTGACAATAAGGTCTCCAGCCAGCTTACACGTCCTCAGAGCCAGAAACTATAAAACTTTGTGTCATAAATTCATAAATCCACAGTTACAGGAAAAGTAAGCAGCAGTAGAACGACCGCTGCAAATATTTTCAATGTTCCATTGTATTAAGATCACATTTATTTGTTTTATTAAGTCACTGAAGTTCAGTCTCAGTCCATATTATCCTGAAATGACAAAGACTGATCTGGGTGCTGTTGATCAGCAGTTCAGCACCATGGACAGCGCCAGAACTGAGCAGACAGACGACATGTAACAAAAATGAAACCAGAATCAGCTCGACCAGCGACAAGATTTAAAATACTAACACAAACACACAGCAGCGCTTAAACAAAGTGAAACATGTGAAAAGAGTCAATAAAACATTATCGTTTAATAAGGACGGATAGAAAACCTTCATCAACAAATATTCTTTGTAAATCTTCACTTGAAATAATTTCTTCAAAATTTTAAGGTGGAAATTTCAGACAAAAAGACTCATGTGACCTGGAGATCTGGCTTTTGTCACCGGAGTCTGTGAAGATAAATTATCACAGCGTCTCTGAGCTGCTGTTTGAGTTTTGTTTTGCTTCTGTCCAGTTTGAATGAAGTTACAAAGATTGTTTTTGTCTGTGAGCATTAGCATTAATCAGACTCTTATAAGAAACGAAAACAACACTTTTAGACTGTAAAAAAGGCGCATATGTAAAAAAAAAATAGAATTCTGACTTTTTCTAAGGAAATATTAAATTAATAATCTGAGAATAAAGTCAGAATTCTAAAAAAAAATATATTTTTTGAAAGTAATGATAATATATATTAATGACTTTTTTCTGAGGAGGGTTAGAAAAATTCTGACTTTATTCTCGTCTTAAAAAAAAAATTATTTCTGACAAAGATTAGGAAAGAAAAAATAAGAGATTACTTTCAAAAGTAAAAAAATATGTAATAAAACAATTACTTTAAATCAAATCAAAGTACTTTTGAAAGTACATCTATTACTATTGAAAAGTATTTTTACCTCATTTTTTTAAGGAATTTTCGAATTTGTTAGTAATTAAAAAATATATACATTTTTTTAAAATAATCTATTACTTTTAAAAAGTATTTTTAGTTAGTTTAAAAAAAATAAGTTTATTTCTGAAAGTAATCTATTACTTTAAAAAAGTATCTATTACTTTTGAAAGTAATCTATTACTTTTAAAAGTATTTTTAGTACTTTTGAAAGTAATCTATTACTTTAAAAAAAAGTATCTATTACTTTTGAAAGTAATCTATTACTCTAAAAAGGTTTTTGTAATTAAAAAATATATACATTTTTGAAAATAATCTATTACTTTTGAAAGTAGTAATTACTTTTAAAAAGTATTTTTTAGTGAGTTTAAAAAAATAAGTTTATTTCTGAAAGTAATCTATTACCTATAAAAAATAAAAGTATCTATTACTTTTGAAAGTAATCTATTACTCTAAAAAGGTTCTTGTAATTAAAAAATATATACATTTTTGAAAATAATCTATTACTTTTGAAAGTAGTAATTACTTTTAAAAAGTATTTCTTAGTTAGTTTAAAAAAATAAGTTTATTTCTGAAAGTAATCTATTACTTTAAAAAAGTATCTATTACTTTTGAAAGTAATCTATTACTTTTAAAAGTATTTTTAGTACTTTTGAAAGTAATCTATTACTTTAAAAAAGTATCTATTACTTTTGAAAGTAATCTATTACTCTAAAAAGGTTTTTGTAATTAAAAAATATATACATTTTTTACAATAATCTATTACTTTTTTAAAAGTATTTTTAGTACTTTTTAAAAATATATATATTTTATTTATTTTTGAAAATAATCTATTACTTTTGAAAGTAGTAATTACTTTTAAAAAGTATTTTTTAGTGAGTTTAAAAAAATAAGTTTATTTCTGAAAGTAATCTATTACCTATAAAAAAAGTATCTATTACTTTTGAAAGTAATCTATTACTCTAAAAAGGTTTTTGTAATTAAAAAATATATACATTTTTGAAAATAATCTATTACTTTTGAAAGTAGTAATTACTTTTAAAAAAATAAGTTTATTTCTGAAAGTAATCTATTACTTTAAAAACGTATCTATTACTTTTGAAAGTAATCTATTACTTTTAAAAGTATTTTTAGTACTTTTGAAAGTAATCTATTACTTTTAAAAAAGTATCTATTACTTTTGAAAGTAATCTATTACTCTAAAAAGGTTTTTGTAATTAAAAAATATATATATTTTTGAAAATAATCTATTACTTTTAAAAGTATCTATTACTTTTGAAAGTAATCTATTACTTTTAAAAGTATTTTTAGTACTTTTGAAAGTAATCTATTACTTTAAAAAAGTATCTATTACTTTTGAAAGTAATCTATTACTCTAAAAAGGTTTTTGTAATTAAAATATATATATATAATCCACAGTAAATTCAGTGTCAGCCCATGTTCTCCTCAGATGATAATCTGAAGGTCATCGATCAGCAATCCTGCAGTTCAGCACCATGGACAGCGTCAGACAATGTGACAAATGAAAAGACGGCGCCTGAGTCAATAAAACTTTATCGTTTAATGTTTGTCATTAATCATGAATCCACAGCACAGCAGTTTGTTTGTTTTAGTGAGTAGGAAAAGAAAACGTGAGTATTTACATCTACTGTCATACACATACACAGTTTATACCCATGCTAACACAATACAGACTTTTATATACAGGAAATACTTCTGAGCATCATGTGGGTTTGTCATTGATGCAAAATACACAAAGTAATAACGAAGCTCCGCTCAGCTGCCCTGACGCAATCGGAATAATTAGACAAAAGTGATGTCGTATTGTTGGCTGTCGTCTAGGTTTAAAAACAGTTTCACATCAGAAAGAACAATGCAAGACAATCACACTGGACATGTACACAAGGTCAGTATAAATACACCTCTGCTTGTTTATGTACACACGAACCAAGCCGTCTCCTCCGTGCACTGAACATCGGCTTTCCCTTCACATCCCTCCTCTTTTTATCCATTACAGCGTTTTAAAAAATGTGTGTGTGTGTGTGTGTTCGATTCACGTCTTCTTTTATAGTGATCAAATGTCCCTGCTGTCAAACATCTTTGTCATATGAAATAAAGACTTCAGTGTTTAAAGAAACTGGACATCGAGTAAAGAACTCTTGAGGCTTTGCATAGTTCCCTTTGTTTGTGTGTGTCAACAGATCAATAAGCAATAATCGTGACGGCATTTCAGCTTGTTTGTGTTTGTGGATTGATAGCAGTGTGCATTTTATTAAGTACGCCAGGCTGAAACTTGTGCAGTCCAATGAAAGTTATAAAGTCTGTGTTGCTGTTGAAATGTTGTGTTTCTATTATTTTGTCCACCCCGTGTCTAAGCAAAATAACTGAAACAGGTCTGGAGCTGCATCAGTTTCAGACAGGTGTAGAGGTGACATACAAACTGAGTCACAGCTAAATTAACAGCACTGGATGTAGAAGCTCTTTAACTAAAATCATTTTTTTAATTTAGTTATCCATAAATTTATTGTTTTACATAAAAAAACTTAAAGTGACAGTGAATCACATTATTATTTCTTGATTCAGATGCCACATTATAGTTATTTACTCACATTCCTGAACAGAAGAATTTGTTTCAGTTCAGTCAGCTGTTATTCTCTCCGCGACTTTAAACTCAGAATTCTGGGAATAAAGTCAAAAGTAAAAAATACATATACATGTTTTATTATTTCTTTAGAATAAACTCAGAATTCTGACTTTTTTTTCTAAAGAAATAAAAAAAAAATTTAATTCCTGACTTAAAACTCAGAGTGAAAAAAATCAGAGAATACTGAGTTTTAAAGTCAGAATTTAAAATATATATATATATTATTATTTCTTGAGAGAGAAACACAGCGTAGCAGTTAAAGAAGCTAACCCAGGCGAGCTGACAGCTGGTCACAGTTCAGTTTTGTTCGAGCAGTGATTGGCTGGATTTCAGGATGACGTAATCTGAGCCGGTGGCTAAAATGAAACCAACAAAATAAAAAACACAACGGTTTTCTCCTTCACAGTATTTTTGCAGAAAACACAGCGGCTCGTCTTCAGTGCACAGAAGTTCTCCAGTAGTTTCACCTTTTGTGGCTCTTCCCATGAACAAACATGCATACAAAACCTGATTTTAAAAAATGTACAGTTCATTACTTTCATTAAAAAATGACAAAAAAGTGTATATTTATTATAGTTAATATTCTCTATAAATATCCATCTGATGCCTCGCGCACATTTACAGGTTTTTTCCCATGAACGTCTCCTCAGCTAAAAAAAAATCCCTCTGGGGTTCAACGCCTCTTTAACATCGAAAGCTTTAAATAAAATCCTTTCTGGACCCCTGAAGTTTCGGGATGCACGTCACGTACCATCGACAGCTACGAGCGGCTCACGAAGCCGCTTGTCTTGCATATTTCTACGTAGGTTTCACCTTCAATCAAAAGTATCAGGATTAAATATAAATTAGATTTATATAGGTCTATATACTGTGTTACATTTATCTACACTGATGGAAAATATAATCTGACAAAGGTGGAGGACCTCCACGTGTCGTCTGGTTGGGCCTCTGTCATCACTTCATCCCTTTGACAGTTTAAAGACGTCAGGGTTATAATTCTTTGACGTTTTGGTGCTTTGATTTGTTAAAGTGCTGCTTGTCTTCAGAGAACCGGGTGTCTAACATGTTCCATTAGTGTTTACAGTGAAAATAAAATCAATAACTTACATGATGCATATCTGTGCAAGTTCAGTACACGTGTGGCTGCGTTTAGAAATATGTTTGTGGACGTTATTATTTAGTGAAAAAGCTGATTAAATAATTAGTTTAAAGAAAGAAATCAAGCTGGATGTGCTCGTACGAGGATGCCGTGCAGTCAGAAACTGACTAAACTTCATCTTTAGTGGTTAGTTTGGTTACTGAACCAGGACGACGAGTCTCTCTCTTCAGTTCTGGGCTCTTCCTTCTTTCTGAAAAGAGTTTATGTTCTGTTCATCATCATCGCTCACTCCTCGCTGACGCCGTGCTCCCAGGCCACCTTCGCTTGCTCATCCTTGGTGGCTGCGATTATTGGCTGGGAGATCTTGCGGGGCATGGGCCGCGGTGCAGGAGGAGGAGGCGCAGACTGGGTGTCTTCCTCGGGGATACACCCCTCTCTGAGGTAGGGTTTGGGAGGCAGGGCTGGAGGCTCGTGGAGGTGGTAAAGAGGTGGGTGATGGGGGATGTAGTGCGGGTGAAAATGGTGGTAGTAGTGGTGGTGTTGGGGGTGAGGCAGCCCGTCCTGTTGCTGCTGCTGTGGTTGTTGTGGAGCTCCGGTGGAAGCTGAACCCGGTGCCTGGGGTTGGATTTGATTTGTCACCCCCGCCTGGGCTGGGGCGACGCCGCCTGGGGCGGAGTGGCTGCGGCAGGGTGGAGGTTTGACTCCTTCCAGGACATCAGGCTCAGAGACGCTGTACCTGACGGG
>JAFMOB010000367.1:757284-812284 GCA_018985215.1 Larimichthys polyactis
AACATGCATCGAGGTTTGATGGGAATGAGGACGATGCAGGAAGCGAGACGTGAGGCGTGTGATGGGGAAAGAAAGACAGACAGAGAAAAGTTTCAGAATGTGTGAGGTGACGACAGATCGACAGATTCACACATGAAGTGAAGAGCAAAGATCATCAATGAGAGACACAGCAGATGAAAGCAGAGCTGTGTGAAGATGAACATGTGTGTGTGTGTGTGTGTGTGTGTGTGTGTGTGTGTGTGTGTGTGTGTGTGTGTGTGTGTGTGTGTGTTGCTGACCTGTGCCGGTGCATCAGTTTGAAGCTCTCTGGGCTCATGGGGCTGTGAGAGGCCAGGATCCCTCTGGGAGTGTTGGCTCCTGAACCAGCTTTGTCTAAGCCCGGCAGACCCTGCAACGCCACGTAGAAACACTGCTCTGAATATTCACACCGTCAAAGAACCTGAAGCTGCTGCACACTGACTCAGAGGTCACATTTTAAATGTCCACATTCATTAAATTTGGAGCTGAAAGGGTGAAAAGTTCAGATTCTTAGCAGGAAACACAACGACGTAATGCTTTCAGTGTTATTACTCTCTGAAACTTTGGACACCAGATCTGACATCATGTTGGTGTGAGTGTTCTCTCACATGGCAGAGGCTGCTCCTCATCATCTGGAACTGATCTATCAGCTTCTTGTGCAGGGGACGCATCTCTGGGTGCACCAGCTTCTCGTGCACGGCCAGGCCGACTCCGAGGACGTGAACCTACGAGAAGACAACAACACGTATGAACCTACGAGAAGACAACAACACGTATGAACCTACGAGAAGACAACAACACGTATGAACCCACGAGAAGACAACAACACGTATGAACCTACGAGAAGACAACAACAACACGTATGAACCCACGAGAAGACAACAACACGTATGAACCTACGAGAAGACAACAACACGTATGAACCTACGAGAAGACAACAACACGTATGAACCTACGAGAAGACAACAACACGTATGAACCTACGAGAAGACAACAACACGTATGAACCTACGAGAAGACAACAACAACACGTATGAACCTACGAGAAGACAACAACACGTATGAACCCACGAGAAGACAAAAACACGTATGAACCTACGAGAAGACAACAACACGTATGAACCCACGAGAAGACAACAACACGTATGAACCCACGAGAAGACAACAACACGTATGAACCCACGAGAAGACAACAACACGTATGAACCTACGAGAAGACAACAACAACACGTATGAACCCACGAGAAGACAACAACACGTATGAACCCACGAGAAGACAACAACACGTATGAACCTACGAGAAGACAACAACACGTATGAACCTATGAGAAGACAACAACACGTATGAACCCACGAGAAGACAACAACACGTATGAACCTACGAGAAGACAACAACACGTATGAACCCACGAGAAGACAACAACACGTATGAACCTACGAGAAGACAACAACACGTATGAACCTATGAGGAAGACAACAACAACACGTATGAACCTACGAGAAGACAACAAACACGTATGAACCTACGAGAAGACAACAACACGTATGAACCCACGAGAAGACAAAAACACGTATGAACCTACGAGAAGACAACAACAACACGTATGAACCTACGAGAAGACAACAACACGTATGAACCTACGAGAAGACAACAACACGTATGAACCTACGAGAAGACAACAACACGTATGAACCTACGAGAAGACAACAACACGTATGAACCCACGAGAAGACAACAACACGTATGAACCTACGAGAAGACAACAACACGTATGAACCTACGAAAAGACAACAACACGTATGAACCTACGAGAAGACAACAACACGTATGATCCCACGAGAAGACAACAACACGTATGAATCTACGAGAAGACAACAACACGTATGAACCTACGAGAAGACAACAAACACGTATGACCCACGAGAAGACAACAACACGTATGAACCTACGAGAAGACAACAACACGTATGAACCCACGAGAAGACAACAACTCGTATGAACCTACGAGAAGACAACAACTCGTATGAACCTACGAAAAGACAACAACACGTATGAACCTACGAGAAGACAACAACACGTATGAACCCACGAGAAGACAACAGCATGTATGAATCTACGAGAAGACAACATCACGTATGAACCTACGAGAAGACAACAACACGTATGAACCCACGAGAAGACAACAACACGTATGAACCTACGAGAAGACAACAACACGTATGAACCCACGAGAAGACAACAACACGTATGAACCCACGAGAAGACAACAACACGTATGAACCTACGAGAAGACAACAACACGTATGAACCTACGAGAAGACAACAACACGTATGAACCTACGAGAAGACAACAACACGTATGAACCTACGAGAAGACAACAACGCGTATGAACCTACGAAAAGACAACAACACGTATGAACCCACGAGAAGACAACAACACGTATGAACCTACGAGAAGACAACAACACGTATGAACCCACGAGAAGACAACAACTCGTATGAACCTACGAGGAAGACAACAACTCGTATGAACCTACGAAAAGGACAACAACACGTATGAACCTACGAGAAGACAACAACACGTATGAACCCACGAGAAGACAACAGCATGTATGAATCTACGAGAAGACAACAACACGTATGAACCTACGAGAAGACAACAACACGTATGAACCTACGAGAAGACAACAACACGTATGAACCTACGAGAAGACAACAACACGTATGAACCCACGAGAGAAGACAACAACACGTATGAACCTACGAGAAGACAACAACAACACGTATGAACCCACGAGAAGACAACAACACGTATGAACCCACGAGAAGACAACAACACGTATGAACCTACGAGAAGACAACAACACGTATGAACCTATGAGAAGACAACAACAACACGTATGAACCTACGAGAAGACAACAACACGTATGAACCTACGAGAAGACAACAACACGTATGAACCCACGAGAAGACAAAAACACGTATGAACCTACGAGAAGACAACAACACGTATGAACCTACGAGAAGACAACAACACGTATGAACCTAAGAGAAGACAACAACACGTATGAACCTACGAGAAGACAACAACACGTATGAACCTACGAGAAGACAACAACACGTATGAACCTACGAGAAGACAACAACACGTATGAACCTACGAGAAGACAACAACACGTATGAACCCACGAGAAGACAACAACACGTATGAACCTACGAGAAGACAACAACACGTATGAACCTACGAAAAGACAACAACACGTATGAACCTACGAGAAGACAACAACACGTATGATCCCACGAGAAGACAACAACACGTATGAATCTACGAGAAGACAACAACGCGTATGAACCTACGAGAAGACAACAACACGTATGAACCCACGAGAAGACAACAACACGTATGAACCTACGAGAAGACAACAACACGTATGAACCCACGAGAAGACAACAACTCGTATGAACCTACGAGAAGACAACAACTCGTATGAACCTACGAAAAGACAACAACACGTATGAACCTACGAGAAGACAACAACACGTATGAACCCACGAGAAGACAACAGCATGTATGAATCTACGAGAAGACAACATCACGTATGAACCTACGAGAAGACAACAACACGTATGAACCCACGAGAAGACAACAACACGTATGAACCTACGAGAAGACAACAACACGTATGAACCTACGAGAAGATAACAACAACACGTATGAACCTACGAGAAGACAACAACACGTATGAACCTACGAGAAGACAACAACACGTATGAACCTACGAGAAGACAACAACACGTATGAACCTACGAGAAGACAACAACACGTATGAACCTACGAGAAGACAACAACGCGTATGAACCTACGAAAAGACAACAACACGTATGAACCCACGAGAAGACAACAACACGTATGAACCTACGAGAAGACAACAACACGTATGAACCCACGAGAAGACAACAACTCGTATGAACCTACGAGAAGACAACAACTCGTATGAACCTACGAAAAGACAACAACACGTATGAACCTACGAGAAGACAACAACACGTATGAACCCACGAGAAGACAACAGCATGTATGAATCTACGAGAAGACAACATCACGTATGAACCTACGAGAAGACAACAACACGTATGAACCCACGAGAAGACAACAACACGTATGAACCTACGAGAAGACAACAACACGTATGAACCTACGAGAAGATAACAACAACACGTATGAACCTACGAGAAGACAACAACACGTATGAACCTACGAGAAGACAACAACACGTATGAACCTACGAGAAGACAACAACAACACGTATGAACCTACGAGAACACAACAACATGTATGAACCTACGAGAAGACAACAACAACACGTATGAACCTACGAGAAGACAACAACACGTATGAACCTACGAGAAGACAACAACAACACGTATGAACCTACGAGAACACAACAACACGTATGAACCTACGAGAAGACAACAACAACACGTATGAACCTACGAGAACACAACAACATGTATGAACCTACGAGAAGACAACAACACGTATGAACCTACGAGAAGACAACAACAACACGTATGAACCTACGAGAACACAACAACATGTATGAACCTACGAGAAGACAACAACAACACGTATGAACCTACGAGAACACAACAACACGTATGAACCTACGAGAAGACAACAACAACACGTATGAACCTACGAGAAGACAACAACACGTATGAACCTACGAGAAGACAACAACACGTATGAACCTACGAGAAGACAACAACGCGTATGAACCTACGAAAAGACAACAACACGTATGAACTACGAGAAGACAACATCAACACGTATGAACCTACGAGAAGACAACAACACGTATGAACCTACGAGAAGACAACAACACGTATGAACCTACGAGAAGACAACAACACGTATGAACCTACGAGAAGACAACAACAACACGTATGAACCTACGAGAAGACAACAACAACACGTATGAACCTACGAGAAGACAACAACACGTATGAACCTACGAGAAGACAACAACAACACGTATGAACCTACGAGAAGACAACAACACGTATGAACCTACGAGAAGACAACAACACGTATGAACCTACGAGAAGACAACAACATGTATGAATCTTTACCGCCAACAGTTCCTGTAGTCCAAAAAAATCTGAATATAGGAAACGTTTCCATCCCGGTAAGAGCTTTAACTCCAAACTAAAATGAGTTTTGTCAAACTGTTCTAATGTTTGCATCAGAATATGTTGTAAATGAATCTCACCTGCTCCTGCATCAGGTCTTTGAGCTGTGTGATCTTCTCCGTGTCTTCAGGGTGGCTGGTGATGTACTCCTTATCAAAGAAAGCCTGGTGACGAAGAAAAATGATCAAATTAAATATTTACTAGTGGTTGAATAACTAAAGGTCGTGCATCTTTACTGCTGTCGCTGATGACCCCGTCAGACCGAGGTCCGGTCGGTGTTGGACTATTTGTGACAGAATCTGGAGCACACAGTCACGACCTCTGAGTCTCCATCGACAGCGACCTTTCCTCTGAACACCACGTCAACCAAATCACCTGAACCGCCCTTCATGTGCTGCTGAAACTTTGATCCATGCCTTCATCAGATCCTCCAGAATCTCCAAGTCCTCCATAAACAACTCAACTACCACAAAGGTCCCTCAGCCTCTGCTCCTCTAATCTGAACCTCCTGTCTCAGACCTGGGCCTTCTCCATATCTCCCCCCCCTCTCTGGACCTCTCTGGAACACACCGACCGGTCCAAAACACAGCTCAGAACTGTGTGAATAATGATGTGTGTTGTTTATCGTCACTCTTGTCCGACCTCTTGGTATCTGGCGATGCCTCCGTTGACCGCGGCGTCGATGACTCCGTTCAGCGTCATGCTGAGCAGGTTGATGTTGCCGTGCAGCTGCTTGTGTTGGTACTGGCTGATCAGAGTCCGCAGCTCCTGGTTCTTGTTCTCCACCACAGAGATGGCGTTTTCTAACGGACTCACCTCCACCTGAGTGAGAACAACAAGGACAGAGAGAACAACACAGTTCTTCAACACAAACACAGAATTTAACTTGGTATTATCAAAGTATAAAGTGATACTCACCAGCTCTCTCTTGTCCACCTCAAACCAGCGTGAAATCCCAGGCAGAGGGTGAGTGAGGATCAGGGTCGTCCTCTCGATCCAAAGACTCTGAAACACACGGCACAAAAAAAAAGTTTGACAAACTGTCCTGAAGTTACGAGGCGGCACGTTTGATCCCAACGTGAGCAGCACTGGATGGACCGGTTTACGAAATGTGGGCTACTTTTGGGAGTTTCTTTGATTCAAACCAACTCTGAGGACTTCTCCTCCGCTCACCTTGAACTCGTTATCTCGGTCTTTAGGTCCTTTGTGGAACGGTCGGTCGTAACGGAAACGGCGAACGTTGTTGACCCGGTAGAAGCTCTTGATGCGATCGGGGACTCTGTCCATCTGGAGGACGCTGACGCTGTCCGGCACCGGTGTTACCGCGTAGATCTGCAGGTCTGAGCCGAGGAGGTCAAAGAAATAACTGGACCAATGGAGACGACCTTCATGACCCTGAAAACACAAATGACTTTATTATATGCAGACGACGGTGTAGTCATTATATCTGCACGAGACATTTAACTGAGTCAGAGACGCTTCGTCTTTTGCAGAAGGATACACTGTGCGTCACACTGCAGGATGGCCTCATCCGGCTGATTGGGGTGCTGCATCGCGATGGCCTGCGGGAATTCTCCCAGCATCCTTTGCTGGAAGGCCTCCAGTCTTTCGTAGTCGTGGCCGCGACAGACAAACTCTTTGTTCTGGTGCGGATGATCAAAATAAAACGTGTTTTTATGAAGTTATGCTCACGTTAAAGGTCAGAATGATTCAGATAAAACATTCAGCTTTTTGGTTTTAACGACAAACGTTACTCCAGAGAAAACTTTTTGGACAGTATGTTTATGTTTAAATAAAAGACTGAAACGTGCCAGTCTAAGAAAAATAAAGATTGAACTCACTCGGAGGAAGAAGGGGAACTTCCTGCCGTAGAATCCGACCCTGAAGAACTCCGGCTCCAGACGCTGCTGCTCCATAATGTTGTCATAATACGCCGCCTCCATTTTCTGCACACACACACACACACACACACACACACACACACACACACACACACACACACACACACACACACACACACACACACACACACACACACACACACACACACACACACACACCATAGGAAGACGTTGGTCTGTTGTGTCCTGACGATGTTTTTGAGTCACGGATGTAACAGAAAGCAGCTCACCCGTATCCAGCTGAGACTCTGGTAGTCGTACAGAGATTCATACTGGAAGGCCAGCTCCCTGCACAGAGGGATACCAAACTCCCAACACTGGTGGACACACACACACACACACACACACACACACACACACACACACACACACAGTTAACCGAGAAGACTGCTGATGCTGTAACACTGCTGTCTGTGTCGGCATCCTCTTCTCACCTTCCCCTTGTTGAAGTAGTGGATTACTTTGCGGCAGAGCCCCTCTTTGCGATGCCACTCTGTCTGAGCGGGATAATGTAAGAACTCTTTGAGAGGCCGCTCGTCCCAGTGCAGCAGCTCCCAGTACAACAGCAGGGTGAACGCAGCCTCTGTGGAGCGGAGCAGGAGTCACACACTGTTTCTACACACTGTGTGTGTGTGTGTGTGTGTGTGTGTGTGTGCATGCATGTGTGTGTGTGCTGTACCAGTGTAGTTCTCAGCCTGCAGATGCATGTCACACAGTTTGTGGATGTAGCGGATGTACATCTCCTCCTTGTTGATCTCCGACTTGTAGAAGTTCTGAGAAACACACACACACACACACACACACACATACACACACACACACACACACACACACACACACACACACGTGTTTACACACATAAAAACAGTCAAATCAGTTGATGAGGAAGATTTGAACATGACAAGAATCTTACCAGCAGGTTCACAGTGCAGCCGATCTTCTTGTTCTCTGTCTCGTCTCCCTTCATGCAGTCCCTGAAGACACGACAGAGAAGTCCTCTGTAACTCAACAAGCTGGACCAGTGTCAAATACAGTGAGTAATAAATACTACAAAAGGTTTTTAACTGGTTATGAATGAATGAATACTGATGTCTCTGTATGAGCTGCAAAAAGGAGATTTAAATAATTAATGTCCGCTGACTGTGTCAGATTCTCCTCGAGATCAGACGAAGACGAGGTGGAAACGTTACAGCAGATACGGTTGCAAAATCCAGAAATTTTCAAAGTTGGAAACTTTCCATGGGAATAAACCGGGAAATTAGAAAAACTGAAGATTGGCCCTTAACAGGGGAAAATATATTTTATCATCATCTTCACTAAAACAACCAGATTTCCTGCAGGTCCACTTAAATATCTGCTCTTCCTCAGTCACACGCACACAGCACACTGCTTACTGCAGGGCTGCTGAGGCCACGCCCCCTACCTGCACAGGTGATCTCTGTACCTGGACCACACTTTAGAGCCCAGAGCACACAGAGACTGTTGAAGACATGTGAGTCTGTGGACTACAGAATATTGTTCAATAAAATAATTTAGACTTTATAAAGTTTAGTTAATTCCCATGAATTCCTGTGGAGTTTCCAAAATTCCCCAGCTTCACTTTTAACAGAAAGTTTCCAGAAAGTAAAAGTTTCATTTAAGTGACTTTAAAACAGTGAGATTATACAAAGAACACGGCAGGAGATAAATACACAATATAACTGCACAGTGTAGTTAATATATCATACATTTATTAACAACATATCCCATGATTCTTAGTCACTGTCACTCTGTAATAGCCTCATGGGAGAAACAAGAATTATTGTTGTTTTTACTGACAGTGTGTGTGTGTGTGTGTGTGTGTGTGTGTGTGTGTTACCGGTAGTCGAGCAGTCGTTCCATCAGCCGAGTGACCGAGGTAACGAAGGAGATCCCCGTCTCTCTCCACGTCTCCTGCTCGATCTTCTCCAGCAGGCTTAAAAAAAAAAAAACAGACTTGGAATCAGATGAATTCTGACTCTGTGACTCTGTGATGAATATTCACGGCCTGAACGAACGTTTGCAACAGCTCACGTCATCAAGCTGATTTACATTTTCAGAGAGTGTTAAAAAAGTAAACACGGGTTAGTTAGCTCAAAGTTAAAAATATCCTGTTGAATGAGATACGCATTTAAAGCTCAGTACTGTGAGACAGACAGACAGACACTGCATGAAGTGAGAGAGTTCGATCTTTCATTTTTAGAATCGTACAAGAAAAACACTTTTCAAAGACTCGCTGAGAATGTTCCCATGCTGCAGAACGCCTCACTGCAGTTATCATCAGCGCCATACGTCGTGTGTGTGGGTGATTTCATACCTGGGGTACGGCCCAAACAGCTGGGTTCTAGTCCCGCAGCACAGAGCAAAGCAAACACACAACAGCAGAGTTAGAGCGGAAAAAGTGAGGGTCAGTTTGTGTTAACAGAGAGAGAGAGAGAGGACGGACGGAGGGAGAGACATCGTGAAGGTTTCCTACAGCAAACCGAAGAGTTCTCTGTAGTTCTCGTCTCCTTTCCCCTCGGAAACCAAACTGTCCAGCTTGTCAATCAGCTCAGCCTCCACCTACAAACACACACAAAGTAAACCAGGTTTCTACTCTTTCATTCCATGATTTTCCAGGACTTTCCAGGGCATTCAGGACAGGAAGTTCGTGTGTGTACCTGTTTGAAGTTTCCGTTCTTGCGTTGCTCCCAGTCCATCATGTCGTGGAAGATGGGGATCATGATGTTCCGTACCTCCACCTGAGGAACCAGCGTCACTCCCAGGAACGGGCCGATCATGCCGGGGATGAAATGGATCTTATTCTCTCCTGCAGCCAGCAGACAGACCAGCAGTGGATCAACTCATCTTTAGAAGCTCGTCTGCGTGCAAATGTCTTACAGTGAGGAGCAGAAAGAGAAAATCTTACCGAGGTTCTGCCACATGCTGAACAGCTCGTAGGTCATCATCACTCTCATGTCTCCGTACCTGCAGACAGACAGGGATGTATCACACTGTAAACATTTCTGAAACTTCGTCCTGTGGACATCACTGGGTTCAGGTCTTGGTCACGGATGGATGGATGGATGGATGGATGGATGGATGGATGATGGTCTACACCAACAAACCTTACTGTGTGTGTGTGTGTGTGTGTGTTCTTACTTGTCTAAGACCTTCTTCCTCTTGGCAGGACTCAGGTTTTCCAACTGTAAACTGGGCTGGTTGATGTACAGCACGGCCAGACTGAAGTAGGAATTCCAAACCTGTTCACACACACGCACACACACACACACACACACACACACACACACACACACACACACACACACACACATGCCGTATGACCATCAGCTGTGAAGACACGAGCGTCTCCTCTCACTTTTTGCTCGTTGTGCACTTCACAGCTTTCTCTTCCTAAATTGCAACCTGCTGTACACTGTCTATGATTAAACTATTAAGACCAGAACCGGCAGCCTTCTGGACCACCATACTCTCATTCCACACCGCTACCTGAAGAACACGTGTTCTGTGCAGCCTGCTGCCCTTTCTGACTGCAGTTCACTGCTTCTGTTCAGCAC
The DNA here is from genome assembly GCA_018985215.1 of Larimichthys polyactis. Classification (NCBI taxonomy): domain Eukaryota; kingdom Metazoa; phylum Chordata; class Actinopteri; family Sciaenidae; genus Larimichthys; species Larimichthys polyactis. Next base: position 767,975 of record JAFMOB010000367.1, read on the forward strand.
CAACAGCAGGCTCAGGCTCAGTGAACGGTCTTTATATCCTGTGTACCACCAAGACACACTGCTTTGGATCACGTAACGTTGGCAGTATAAACACTAATGTGTGCTAGGCCACGTTGAAGGGCCGCCTTCTCCTCCGATGTCCTGTAAATTCTGTTTTTGTGCAGTAATGTGTGCAAAAATCTCCAGACTCCATTACAAAGGAGAAACTTAAGAAACTTGGTAGAGTTCCAGCTTCCCGGCACCGTTAACCGCTGCCTGTGGTTGATGTCACCCACCTTAAAGTCAAAGTCGGCTTCTGTGAAGTTCTTGTGCAGAGCAGGAGACAGGTACTGGGCCGTGGTCAGGATGATGCTGCACACACAGACAGTTGTTACACGCTGCATGCAAACGCTGTGTCTGATGAGCTGTCGGGGAGAATTCTTAGCGTCTTACTTGCTGGTGAGGAGCCTCATGATGTTCCAGTCGCGGGGGAAAATACTGAGCTTCATCAGGTTTCTGAACACGCACAAAATCTTCAACAAGAACTCCTGAAGAGAGAGAAGAGACTTCATTCATCACCTACATGTTGTGTCTCTGTGGCACCATCAGACCTTTGTTTACATCAACAGATACAAAGACAAAAATCCAGGACCCTGATGAAGACCAATTCATGTTGGTCTGTTTAAGTCTTGACTTGACATTAAGAGTTCCTGCATGTTTGTTACCTGCCAAACTAAAGAGCACCTGTCTGTCTGTCTGATCTGATCCGAGCCTCGAAACTCGCCGTACCTTGAGCTCCTCTTTGCTCTGAAAGTTCTCCATCAGGTGTTGGAAGTGGATATCTGTCATCTGGCGGAGGAGGGACAGGAGGCAGGACACATACTCTCCCTGCCAACAGTAAAGCAGGCGGTACAGCATGTGAGCCAATCACACGGTGAACAATCAGAGATGACGACAGCGGGATGAGACGGGCTCGATCCCAAACCGATTCCCTACGAGGGGTTTGAAATCTTCCAACATGGATGCTGACGTGGCCGGTCGTGTCTCGAGACAATCAACATATCTTTTAATGCTGCATTCCTTTTAAGTGATGCATGTAAACTGTATTTTCAGCAGTGTAGTTGCAAAGGTCTGTAGATATTAAAGCTTCATTCTGAGGGAACACGAGACCTTTAAAGCCGCCGTAGAAAGTCAGTGAAATAAAATAATGTTTACAAAGAATCAAAATGAAATTTCGCTTCGTTATAATTAGAGGTCGTTAAGAAAGTGAAGTCAGTTTTAACGTCCACTCCACACGACCTGAACAAAAGAACGTTCTGTTCATGTCGCTTCTGGTTTCTATGACGTCAGGATCCATGTTGGAAGAAGAGTTTTACACTTTCTGTGTCGTCCTTTGGGATTCTGTGCAGGGACGGGACTGAGACTGAGCCAGAGAGGAAATGAATCAGTCAGTCACAATCATCACATTCACTTATTTACAGTGACAGATACAAACTGCTCAACATCACAAAGATCAGACGCATGGAGGAGGAAACAAGAACTACAGGAGGAGGATGGAGACTGGGTGGTGTTCAGTTAGAGGTAACAAAAGATGATGAACAGATGTGTCAGTGACAGGATGGATGGATGGATGATGGATAGATGGGTGGATGGGTGGATGGATGGATGGATGGATGGATGGATTGATGGGTGGATGGATGGATGGATGGATGGATGGATGGATGGATGGATGGATGGATGGATGGATGGATGGATGGATGGATGGATGGATGGATGGATGGATGGACAGATAATGGATGGATGGATGGGTGGAAACAGGATGGGTGAAGGGTAGTGGGGGGTGGAGTTGAAGTAGTCGTATTGTTAGTTACTAACAGTGATCTCCGCGGTGCACTGCGGACAGCGTTGACCCCTTACCGCCTCCTGCGATTGGCTCTTGCTCATGATTGACAGCAGGGTCTGCAGGAGGACGTCCAACAAGGACTCCACCATCATCTCCACCTCCTCCTGCACCGACGTGTCCTGAGGGAGAGGTTGGAGACAGCGTGAAGTAGGTGAGGGGACGCTCTGCGTGGCCCCTGAACTAAACCTGGACCTGGTTTATACTTTTACAACAGCACATTGAACGCTACACAGTGTGTCGTAGTGTGTGTGTGTGTGTGTGTGTGTGTGTGTGTGTGCGTGTGTGTGTGCGTGTGTGTGTGTGTGTGTGTGTGTGCTACCATTGAGCTGGTCTTGATAATGGAGAATATGGAGCTGAGTATTCCAGAGCAGATGAGCAGCTCTTTCTGCTGCCTCAGGTGGAGGTGGATGTGATGCAGCACCACAGGAAGCAGGATCCTCCGAGACTCTGAGGACGGACACACACACACACACACACACACACACACACACACACACACACACACACACAGGCATTTATTTTCATAGCTTGACCAGAACAATAAATAAAATAAAAAGCTCTGTTTCTGTTTTAAGGTTTTAGTTTCATTCAGTAAGATGTGTTTCTGTTTGAACTCAAATCTTCACCTGGGAAGGAGAAGAGCCTGCTGTCCACCGTCCGAGCTATGGACTGCAGCTTGACCACGTCCATGGACTGTCCAATGTGCACCGTGGACGGCATGCTGCCCAGAGTGCCGCGCACGAACTCGGCCACCTCCTGCACCGTGAACATCTGCAGGAGCTCATCGAAGATCGCCGGGAAGGAGTTGAGCAGAGCGGCCTGTGGAAGACGAGGCAGAGAAGAGGATGAGTTAAAGAGAGAGAGAGAGAGAGAGAAAAGGTTGATGCTGTTAGAAATGTGACGAGTTACAGTGAGCGCAGTGAAAAGCTGAACTCCAAAATGAAGTTGGAGCTCTGTCCAACCAAATATGTGTGAAGCACAGTCTGCTCTGTTCTAAAATTTACACTCTGCATTTTGTAATACAGCTTTTCACCGACACAGAGGACAGAGGGAGAACTCGAGTGAGTGAACTCATTAGAAGAAAAGAAACCACAGCAAAGGAAAGAAGAAAATAAAATGTTGGACACAAACGTTAAGAAGCAAAACACAAAAATTAGCAGGAAGAATGTGAGATATTATTTCAAAACTCCGAATCTGATGAGAGACGTCCAGCAGTCATCGGCTGCTCTTATGACCGAACACTCGGCGTCTTTCAAGGGCAACGAGATTTTTCTTTTTCTTGCATCACGGCGGCTCGGACTAACACCTGACCCTTTCTGTCATGTCTCACATGCAGGGTGATCTAACCCGAGGCTGACACCTCTGCAGGCTCCATGAATCAAACCTTCTGGATCTCTGGTGAACTTTCTGGTGGCAGGACTCGCATCCTGGATTAGGGCCACACTGAAACTGAAAAATAATCTGCCGATTGATTTAAAGTGTAAACTGATTTTTAGTTATGTTGGTGATGTTTCACAGGACGAAGTAGTTTCAGTTATTTCTGTGAATGAGCAGCTGCTCTTCAGGTGGGTGCTGGGGAAGGAAGTGACTGGAGGACGATGATGTGTGACTCGGTCAGTGCAGGTGATGCAGGTGTGTGTGTGTGTGTGTGTGTGTGTGTGTGTGTGTGTGTGTGTGTGTGTGTGTGTGACAGCAGTGGAGGATCACAGGTGAGTTAGGACTCCGGGCTTCACACAGAGAACGGTTGTGGTTTTCATCCAGACGTCTACTTACTGACAGCGGAGACGGCCGCAGAGCGTTGGAGCTCCGGGCCTGAGCGCAGCCAGGAACCTGTCCTGGGGCAGGGGGCTGGGCTTGGCCCAGGGCAGGGGCGGCTAGTGCTAAGGAAGCGGTAGGCCCGACGCCGGGGCCTGTGGCCTGATTTGGGCCTGGACAAGGCTGGGAGCCCTGTGGTGTATGGGTGTGGAGGGAAGAGGCCCAGGAGGAATAAAAAGGGACCCAAAGGATGGAGCGAAGAATTGTGGGAGATTGAAAGAGAAGATGAGGGAAGGAAGCAAGGAAAGGTCCGAGGTACAAGTAGACAGAGACCAGAGTCAGATTAAAGCAGCTACAAGAGAAACAAGAAAGAAACTACAAGAAATAAAATGAAACTACAACGTTCACATTCAACATTTCAGCTGTGGGAAGAGAAGATTATGCAATGTGTGTGTGTGTGTGTGTGTGTGTGTGTGTGTGTGTGTGTGTGTGTGTGTGTTCCTCCACCTGTGTGAAGATGAGGGTCTCCGAGTTGCGGCTGTCCAGGCTGAGGACGAAGCGGATGGACTGAAAGAGTTCCTGGATGCTGGTGCGAAACTGCTCCTCCTCCATGCCACAGGTGGCCCGAGAGTAAAGGATCCGAGACTGGACGATGAACTTGAACAGATACTCCAGAGCCTGGAGGAGAAACAGATACATTTTATTTAGACATAAACAGATTTATTATCTTGTTCACTGTTTATTTTCATCAGTTCATCATCAACATTTACCCACGACAGAAAAGAGACAGAGGTTCACGTGTGTTCAAACTTCAAAAAGACTGTTTTGTGATTATTTATTTATTATTATTGACCAAATTTGAGCTGTAGAATAGAAACCCGGTTCTGATGTGGAGTCCGCTCTCTCGCTGCGGTGATGTGACTTCATATTCATACAGAGAGAACAAGAAAGGAGTCGTCGTGCAGGAAAGTAGGTCAGCGGGTTCAGTGGTTCTGAGTTTTAAAGTGTTACTCATGTGAAACTGAAACGGTCATCGAGGTTGGGAGGACGTGCATCTACTGCTGCCTCAGTTATAGACTAAAGAGAAAACTATAGAGATTAAATAAAGTATGAAGCGGTTAAACGTTCGAACAGATTTTCTTCTCTCTCATCTGAAAACAGGAGTCTCTATAGACATTATATACATGTGCATGGTGGAAAATGAAATGAGGGTGGATGAGTTCTTCCTGCGTGCCGACAGACACGGACTATAAGAACTCATGTAAAAGATCTGATCTGCTGCAGCATGTGTCAAAACCATCCTCAATAATTCACACCGTCCACTTTGCACGGCAGCGTGACCCATATGAGACGGATGAATATTTGAATTCTGCTGAGCAGCGTTCTGTACGTCTGCTGGAGACGGCGTCGGCTCTTTGTCGGTCGAGCGAGCGAGGACATTCAGAGCGTGGAATGAAGAATCACAGCGGTGTAAAAGTGCTGATAAGGCGCTGTGGTTGATTCAGGATTTCACGTGAAGACGGCGTGCAGATAAATCACTGAGCAGATTATCAGCAGCAGAGTAACCGACAGAATAACAATCGGAATCTCGCCGCCTGCAGAGTCACCGAGGTTTTGTTCAGGAAGGGGAGGTCACATTGTTGCTGCACAGACGAACAAATGTCTCAGTTTTCTTCACTGAACGAATCAGCAAATGAAGTCGTCAGCACTTTTAAACACTCTGGAGGAACGTGACCACTAAAGAGTTTGTTGGTTTGCGTACACATATTTATGCTTTTATTTAGAAAGAGGCAGAGAAACTTTCCCAGAGGAAACTCTGCAGGAAGAGAAGGTGTGATGATGTGCAGCAGGGCCATGGGTTCATGTTCATGCTGTGTCAAAAGATCTGTCACTATTTTCAAGACGACAACTTGATTCATTCGGAGTGATTTCCCATCATGCACATGAAAAACTGTTGAACGGTTTGTGTGTGCGTTTCAAGGGCCACGCTGGAGACGGAGGACACATTCAGAAAAGATTCTCTCTCAAAGATCTACCCAACCAAGTCGACCAGCAACATGAACACGTCTGGTTGTAAACTAATTGCCCAGTTATCAGGTTGTATAAAATGTAATGTGCAGTGACAGTGTATGTATGAAACATGGAGCAGCACCTGTTTGTCACGCAGGAAGTCGTGGTAGCTTACCCTCATTGCTTCCTGTATGTGGTCCTGCCGTATCACCTCTGCAGAGCGGTCCATGTACCACTTCAGGCAGCGGATCAGCTCCCTGAAACACAACGACACGACAGAAGAGACTCAACAGGAATCACACATGTACCTGAGAGGATGAAGGGCCTCGAGTCCGTCAGAGTAACACACTCACTTGTAAGCCAACGCGCCGGCAAAGTGTTTCTGGATGTACGTGTCCATCACCGGCCTGAAGTGGTAATATTTACTGTCCCTGAGAAGGTTTATGATAAACACCTGAGACAGAGAGGATGATGTTATATTACATGAAACATGTCTCACACACACACACACACACACACACACACACACACACACACACACACACACACACACACACACACACACACATACATACATACATACTCACCAAAGACTGGAACACCAGAGGTCCATATTTATCAGTGTTGTCGTCCAAGATGGAGAATAATGTGTCCAGAATGTCTTGGAGAAACTGTCACACACACACACACACACACAGAGACAGAAGGTTACAGGATCAGAATCATAATTCATGAATGCACATTATCCAGAGAAGGTGAGGAGGTCACAGCTTTAACATCGTGTCAAATGCATCGAGAGATATCAGGTAAAATAAAACTCAGGACAGACAAAGTGTCTGTGTCCAGCTGCAGGTTTTATTCACTGTGAGCTCAGTGAGCACAGCTCTGCCGGATCCAAACACTCGCAGACAAATTCACAGATCAGAGATTTCACAGATTGCCATCATGATGTCGTTATGTGTGGGGTTGTGGCTCAGAGGTAGAGCGGGTCGTTCACTAATCAGATGATCGGCGGTTCGATCCCCGGCTCCTCCGGTCTGCATGCCGAAGATACTAAACCCCAAGTTGCTCCCGAAGGCTGTGCCATCGGTATGTGAATGTGTATGAATGGTTAGATCAAACTGATGAGCAGTTGGCACCTTGCATGGTAGCCAATGCCATCAGTGTATGAATGTGTGTGAATGGGGTGAATGAGATATGTAGTGTAGAGCACTTTGAGTGGTCGGAAGACTAGAAAGGCGCTATATAAGTACAGTCCATTTACCATTTTGCAATCAAATCAAATCACAAATTTCATGTCGCTGTAACATCAGTAGGTGGGTTCAGAGTTATGATATTGTAATCAGATTACTCTCTGAGAACATCTCAGGGTTTATCGTCGTGGTGCTCGCTCCTTTAAGGTTACATTTAGTCCTGTAGATATTAATATTAATATATTAATGTTGTTCTGGTTGACTGACTGATGCAATGACTAAAAGATTTTTGTTTAAGTACGAGTTGAGTTAAATAACGTGCACATGAAGTCACTTCATCATCATACGTGTGACTGATCCTCACCTTCACTATCTCCTCTCCGCTGACGTGTCGCAGCCGGCCGAGGATGTCCATGACCCGATCCGGGTGGGCCTTCCACTTGAGCAGGGCCAGGAGGTCGACTGGAAGACAACAGCAGAGTCAAGGAGCTTAATGAAATGGAAAGCACAGGTCAGGCCTCCTGCAGTCCGTGAACAGAGATCAGAGATGTGTGAACATGTGAACGACTCTGCTGCTGCACAGATGCAGATTTCAGCATCTCTCCATGACTGCTCCACTCTCAGGTCGGCAGAGAGGAAACATGTCGGATCAGCTGTTTACCGTTCTGGGTGAGCTTCGTGGAGGACAGCTGCGTGGAGATCCAGAACGTCTCCTTGGCGCTGCGCTGGAAGATGAGGCTGGACGGGATGCTGGGGCAGCTGTTGAAGTCTTCTTTGCAGCAGGGCAGGCCCAGGTAGAGGGCGTGGTTACTGAAGGTGGTGTTCTCGTCACACTGAGGTCCGAGAGGAGGAAGACGAGGGGAGAGGATGTCGCTCTGTTAGATACTTGAAACAATCCTCTCTGACATTGGTGCTAAAGGTAACACGGACACGTCTCACCTTGTAAACGTAGAGTTCATGGCTCTCGTCTGACAGAGTGGTCCCGTCCTCCCTCATCAGAGGAGTGAAGGCGAAACCAAACAGCTTCTTCTCTCCTTTGTCCTTCGCTGCAGAGAGAGAGACGTGAGAGGTGACATTTCAGCTGTTTCAGTCAAAGTTTTGCCGTCAATGAGAAGATTTCTTTATGTATTTAATGACCAAAAACCAGCTGAGTATACTTTTACATCACCTCTTGTGTTTCTAGCAAGAAATCAGTAACACAGGGAACAGACTGTGGCCTACCTGCACGGTCAGATGCAATAAACAAGTTTCAAGCAGCTGTGGAAGGTCACTGTGCATATTTATGACACAATGTGTGTAACTGAAATACTTTACACTAAACTGTGAAGTCATATGGAGCAGAACTGATCAACAACACAGAATTAAATCCTTGTTTTCATCTGTCTGAAAGTGGTTCATGAGTTTAGTTATTGTTGTCACTGGACAAAGTCGGTTTGTTTTATATTCAGTGTCTCCGTCTCACACTGTCCTCACATCCTCTCTTCACCTCTGTGTATCACAACACATGTCAGACTCCACCGTCACTCACTGGAGCAGTGTCTGAACTCGAAGCGTAGGTGCGACCCTCTGAAACGGTCGATGGGGATCGGCAGCTTAATCACTTCACTCCATCGAGGGCTGTTGTTGTGGTAGAGCACGAAGGAGCGGTGCTCCGGCACGCTGGGCTCGCCTGAACCCAGACTGATGCAGTCCTGCAGAGGGAGGCAGAGGGACAGAGAGAGGACGTCAACATGCAGTCAAACATGGTGCACGTTTCATCCAGCACTGTTAGACAAAGGGAAAAAGACAGAATGCTTTCATCAAGTACGAGAAAAACAGTGAGGACTGTCTGAAGTTTGACATGATTTGATTTGATTTGGTGCAGAAGGATCTTCTGGTGTAGAAGATGAGGACGAAGCTTCAGGTGAACAGAATCAAAATTTGATTTATTCTAAGACGTCAATTATTAACATCCTGTCAGTGTGTGGGTTCCTGTGAACGCTGGCAGGAGAAGTGGAGGACAGCGGCCGTCCATGTGGCTGCAGGAGGAGGATGGAACGATTAAATCAGCTTAATACCTCATTTAAAAAACAGTGTGCGCCTGTGCCAGCCGCATTATGTGCTGTGTGTTTATGAAAGTGCTTCATTACGGATTGAAATAATTCTAATTTCATGCTGCGAGAAGGTTCTTTGGCTTGTAACTGTGGAATGGAATTAAAAGTGACAGAGTGACACAGTGACGAGTCTCCTCTGTTTGCTGTCACACTTTTCTCCTCTCGTGGCTTTGAGTTATTTCAAGAGACGGTAACTGCAGCTTCACAGTGAAGGTTTAGAATGATGGCAGCTCTGCGCCTTCCTCACCTTCAGGATCTCTCCGTCAGCGTAAAGCACATAGACGGTGACTTCGATGTTCTTCTGAACGCTCTTCCCTCCTCTCTCAAAGTCACCTCGCTCCAGGGTCAGGTACAGGTCGTTACGGATGTCACCTGGGACAGAGATGAACACATTAACACACAGACATGATGTTCAACTGTCCTCTGTCCAACACTCACACAAAGTCGTGTTCTTCAGGTGTTCTTCATGCTGTTTTAGAGTTTGTCATTTCCTGATAAACGACACACTAATCTCACGATACGATACACGATATTCAGCCAACGATATGATTACATAATTTTCTGAAGGATTTTAAAGGGACAGTGTGTTTCTGGTGACATCTTGTGAGGGTTCATGACTTGGATTGAATTAAGTGAAAGCATCAGTTACACAACAGACGGCTCTGACTGGGCAGAGTCTGCAGCTTGCAAACGTTGGACAGAATGAATCTGATTTTTGTCATATCACACTTCAAACAGAACTAGTGAAGCGTTTTTTAATGAAAATATTATTTTTCAATCCCTTTGCCTGACATACATGTGCAGTTTTTCAACCAAATATGATAAATATAAAATACAAAAGGTCCCAGGCAGATGTGTTAGTAACCGATCGGTCGTAGGCTGCAGACTGGCCATGCTTTGGTTTTGGTGCATGTCCCTCTCCTGGAAATATGAGTTCCCTCACAGCTTGCGTGTCAGTCATAACTTCTCATATGTAGCAAAGACATGTATGATCTCTGTATGAAGACACACCAACACAGACGGAGAGACACACACAAAGTGTCTCGCACACACACACATATCCACTCTGACACACACAAGACTGATGACCTGTGTTAACGTGTGCGGAGCCATTCATCATGTCAGCTCGTCCTTACGGAGGAGATGTCACCCTTAATGTATCAAGATGGGACTTAAATACTCACTCCATCACTGCCCGAGGGGAGGTGTGTGTGTGTGTGTGTGTGTGTGTGTGTGTGTGTGTGTGTGTGTGTGGTATGTATGGTTACTATATGAGAAAGGTGTGAAAGACATATGGTGTGTGTGTGTGTGTGTGTGTGTGTGTGTGTGTGTGTGTTTGGAGGGCATTTGGAGGTTAATGGTAATGTCTTTGGTTATTAAGAGAATTGATCTAAGATTGAAAGTATCATCAGTCACGTGGTGCAGTCGAGTTTACGTGAGGAAAATAGTAAAAATGCAGACACGACGTGAAAGCTGTGCATCTCCTGAAGCCTCCACAGAAGTCTGAGTGAAGGTAAATGTTCAGAACTTTGAGACAATCAGCTCATGTTGCTGTTTCTAAGGACTGTGTGGGCAGATCGTGTTTGGACTGACAGCTCTCTCTCTCTCAGGAGCATGAAGCTGAACAATGACCTGCTGTGGATGCAGGAGCAGCCAAGGCCTCCTAAACACAATCGATATCAGTCTTTAGCCTGTGCACACTATAGTCAGTATATATTTACTGCTTTACTTTCCAACGGGGAACTGAAGCTGTTATCTAAGCTCCTTTCATCGGTGCCCTGAGGATTCACGTCATTAGCGATTGTTAGAACAGCAGGAAGACTAATCGAGACAGTTTTAGTGTTTTACTTTAGAAGGTGACTCACTCGCGGGCTGACTCACCTGGCATGATGACGTCAGGGAAGCCCAGTTTGCGTGTGATGGCCACCCCCCTGCTGAATATGAGCGGGTTCTCTCTGCGGACCTGATCCATGTCGCCCCTCAGCAGCTGCAGAGAGATGATCAGACCTGCAGGGATGGAGGGAGAAGATCGAGAGAGGAGGAGGAAAGGAGAGAAAGACAGATGAGCAACGAGTAGGTTGACAAGAAAGAGAGAGATAACAGAGAGAAAAGTGCAAAGGTGGAGGTGAAGAGGAAGAAGGATAGCAGCAGGAGAACACAAACTAAACTGAACACACACACAAGTTTACATGAAGTTTATTAAAGTTGGTCCTGCAGCCACCCACCAAATCTATTTGTGGTTATTCTCAAATCAATTTTTTTCTTTTCACGTCTGAAAAGTCATAAACTGACAAAGTTTAACTCCTGCTGACCCACACTGACCTGTGATCAGGTGACCCACACTGACCTGTGATCAGCTGAACGGTGTCTCTGTCATTCGTACGTCTGTTCTCACACTATGTAACTTTGGGCTCCGGGTCGGGAGAAGTACGTAACGCTTTACGGCACTAAGTCACACAGCAGCAACTATTTCAGTGATTCTGGTGAAACTGGATCATATTTTATGGAGGAAATGTTTTCTGGTTTTCCCTCTGATGTCCTCCGGCTGCTCCGCCTCAACTCTCTGTGATTTACAGAGTTTATGATGGACAGTGAAGTAAACTGCTGACAGCTGTAGCTGCTGTTAGCTCAGTTCGTCAGCTTGGCGGTGAGCTCAGAGCGACGGGTACCCGTCGCTCTGAGCTCACCGCCAAGCTGACGGACTGAGTGTTTGTACCAACAGGCGTTATGGAAGAAGAAGAGGAGGTAACCAGGCTCAGCAGCCTCTACGGACATAATGGCAGAGGAGAAGAGTACAGCTGAACATATCGTCACCTCAAAGCACACGGTAACTTTGTGAGGAGTTCATGAAAACACGGCGCTTCCAGCCTTCGTTCCATAAACTCCAGCTACTTTTCCAAAAGAGAAACTTCTGGTGCCGCAGGAGTTCACAGACTTTAACGAGAGGGCGCAGGAGGCTGAGGTTCCCTGCAGTGACACCAATTAAGATGATTTTCCAGCTGATGTCGAGCGATGACACGCACGTGTCAGTCACGGGGTGCATGTTGTTCTCCGAACTGGGTGAGTCGCTCCTGGGAGGTCTGTGTGTTTAGTAACTGGCTTTACGAGCTCTGAGTTCAGGCGTCGAGCTGAGTTTGTTAGTGTCTGTGAAACTGTTGATTCATGTGTCTGTGTGACTGACTTCCTCACTAATGCTGCCGGACAAACCTCTGCATCAACAGAGGTAACAAGGTGACTCGTCATCACGACGGCTTGATGCTGCCCCGGTGTGTGATTTCAGACCGCTATTCTGGAAGCACCTGGGTCAGCGATTTCTGGACGAGCCTACGTGGCATAAAATGTTGACGCCTCCTATCCCCTCCTCCACCCTCCAAATGTTTGCATGTGCGATGTGATTAACTGAATCAGACTGTTTTAGAGGCGCCTAGTTCTATTTTTGAGTTTCACGCACTTGCTCCACCTCAACTCTTAAAAAGACGTGTGGAAGTGGTTCTGTAAGACCAGTCAGCGGTCCGTAAACTCGGGCACGTAGGAGAAGGTTGCTTTCTGCCAGAGATGCCGAGAAATGTATTTCTGATATGGAGAAGCAGCACATTGTAGACCACAGCTGCCTTTTTACAAGTCAGTACATACAGAAACAAGGTTGAGAGAAGGTGATCGCTGCAACATTGCTCGTATAATATCAGGACAGGTCTTCACGTTTCATTCACGACAGTTTGCTCCCTCACTTCCAGTTTGGAAACAGTGAAACGATGCAACATTCCCAGCTTAAACAAGCTGAATAAAAGAGGCCAGAGACTCAGGACACAGACTCATGTAAAGCCAAGTTTTCAGTATATATTGCAACTTGGTCATTTTAAGTTCGTTTGGATCAGCGCAGTCACAGTCTTACCGTAGTTGGTGCTTGGAGCTGTGTATTTGGTGCTGGACTTGCGGATGATGTTCTCGTGGATCTGGTACCATTCGTTCTCATTGTTACACCTGGAGACAACAGAAAATATCAGGTTTTATCGACTTTTCTTTCATATATTTAAACACATTGACTGCTGTGTCTTCTGCATAAGAAATCCTCCTCTGTGTTATTAATTATTTACAGGCTGACTCATGCAGTGTACACACACACATTATATAAATGCAGGTAATACAAGTGTGAGTCAAACAGAAGATGCAGTGCTAGTTAATTATCATTGTCAGGAAGATTTTAACATTTCCAGTCACATCGACATCACAAGGAGCCCGAGAAGCAGGAGGCCGGAGAGAGGATGTGTAACCACCCGTGAAGCATCGTCTGGAGTTCAGCTAAGGCTGCTGTAAGCCATCAAACACACACACACACACACACACACACACACACACACACACACACAGTTACATCATGGTGTGACTGTGGGAACTGCAGGGCTCCTGCAGGCAAGTCTTCAGAAGTTTCAGCTGAGGGGGATTCCCTAATGTCTGCCATCGACGTGTGTGTGTGTGTGTGTGTGTGTGTGTGTGTGTGTGTGTGTGTGTGTGTGTGTGTGTGTGTGTGTGTGTGTGTGTGTGTGTGTGTGTGTGAGTGGATGTTGTCATAGTTACACATTTGCCAATGGGACATTTTAGAGGCCTAATTTTAATGAAGCAAAAATCAGTTGTCCCACGTCAGAGCGCAACATATCTTTTAAAATTATGAACAATTCTCTGTCATAATCATTGACGATATGTATATATTCATGTACTGTATGTATATATTCTGTATGTATATATTCTGTATGTATATATTCTGTACTGTATGTATATATTCTGTATGTATATATTCTGTATGTATATATTCTGTACTGTATGTATATATTCATGTACTTTATGTATATATTCTGTACTGTATGTATATATTCATGTACTTTATGTATATATTCTGTATGTATATATTCTGTATGTATATATTCTGTACTGTATGTATATATTCATGTACTTTATGTATATATTCTGTACTGTATGTATATATTCTGTATGTATGTATATATTCTGTATGTATATATTCTGTACTGTATGTATATATTCATGTACTTTATGTATATATTCTGTATGTATATATTATGTATGTATATATTCTGTACTGTATGTATATATTCTGTACTGTATGTATATATTCTGTACTTTATGTATATATTCTGTATGTATGTATATATTCTGTATGTATATATTCTGTATGTATATATTCTGTACTGTATGTATATATTCATGTACTTTATGTATATATTCTGTACTGTATGTATATATTCTGTACTTTATGTATATATTCTGTATGTATGTATATATTCTGTATGTATATATTCTGTATGTATATATTCTGTACTGTATGTATATATTCATGTACTTTATGTATATATTCTGTATGTATATATTCTGTATGTATATATTCTGTACTGTATGTATATATTCATGTACTTTATGTATATATTCTGTACTGTATGTATATATTCTGTACTGTATGTATATATTCTGTATGTATGTATATATTCTGTATGTATATATTCTGTATGTATGTATATATTCTGTATGTATATATTCTGTATGTATGTATATATTCTGTATGTATGTATATATTCTGTATGTATATATTCTGTATGTATATATTCTGTATGTATAGGTACTGTACATGTTCGTCAGTTGCCATAACACAGAAGCAGCTGTTTCTATGAGACGTCACAATCCTGCATGTTTGTGTCCAACAGGTGTTTGATGGATTCATCCCATCGTCTCTCTTTTGTAGCTCTCGTAATGAACATGTAGAATATCAGAAACACAGTTTCATTTCCTCCACGCTGACACGGCGTCTGAAGGTGACAGGTGAAGGTCTGTGGTGTCGCCGAAATTCATTTCCAGCTTTCTCAGCTTCAGAAAAATAATTTTTTTTATCCAATTTTTGTTTTTCAAAAAGCCCAGAATCAGAGGTCCTTACTTGGCTGGTCCACTGTTGGTACTATAGGAATGTATGTGTGTGTGTGTGTGTGTGTGTGTGTGTGTGTGTGTGTGTGTGTGTGTGTGTGTGTGTGTGTGTGTGAGTGAGTGTGAGAAGTGGGCTGTGTGCAGTTTATGGGAGCTCTCTATCTCCTGCCTCTTCTTTACATAATAAAATGTCAGAGCAGGAGAAATGTTACACGAGGTAAAGAATGAAGAGACAAAGGGAAGAGAGGAAAAAGGAAAAGGTCGGAGGTTAAGGAGGCAAAAGAATGAGAGTAAAGATAAAAAGATCTCGTATGTCATCCTCTTTATTGTCTCTTATCTTCTCGCGCTCTGACTCTTCTCACATTCATTTTAAACAAGTCTCATTCCAGACTGCTTTCCTCCTCTCCGTTCAGATTTTCAGACTATGAGGTAATCTGAAAAGAAAATATCACCAGCACCATGTGAGGGGAGGTTAAACGTGTACTGACGTGTTTCAGTTGGTACTTGTGAACTTCAAGTTCTACAAACCTTCCACAGTTTGATGTTTCTATATATAAAATGAACACCTCTTCAATAAATTGCAACTGAAAATGCTTTTAAACTTTGTCCTTAATCCTCCAGAAAGAGTTTCTCGTCAGGCCGATGTTGTCAGGCGTTTGATTTGTGCAGCCGTCAGCATGCACGTCATCACAAACTCTCCCTCAGATGATGGTAATGCTGTTTGGTCACCAAGAAGGTTGCAAGGTTTTACAAGCTGCAAACTGTTTGGTTTATCTTCTCTGTTCTTAGTTGTCCTTGCAAGTTCTGTATTTTCTCCATGCTGCGCCTCATGGACGGGAGAACACACTGTCTTCACTATCACCTCAGTGAATCAATAAAAAATCGTCCATTTTAATGGAAACCCCAACACAGCCCTGAAATATTTCCCACTGTTCCTGCGTGAACAGCAGCTGACACCTGACAGTGTTCCAACAAAATTCGAATGAATAACTTCTCTGCAAATTTTACACTTTTCGGATTCAGTGGAGCAGAGTGGACCTTTTGGTAGACCGGTTCTGGTCCAAACATCAGAAGGTAGCTACACCATGAATAAATGAAGTTTCTGCAGCATCTCAGTGACTACATGTATTATTCTCTGTGTGTGCAGCCACGTACGTGTAGACTTTGAGGACAAAGTCTTTCTCCTCCTTGAGTTCTGAGATGGTCTGCAGCACGTCGCTCATGGCCAGGACGGCACAGCCGTACGGTCGGCGGTACTGGACATGTGGAGGACCCTTCTTACTGTCATTCAACAGCATACGGCCTGCAACAGGAAGCGTGTTTTATAGATAGTGAGAAATATTGGACACTAAAGTTTGAGAAAGTTTGGTAAAGTTGTGAGGACGTTTCATCCTTTTATAAATTATAGAAGAAGAAGTGAGAAAAGACGTGGACACTTCTCTGACAGTCTCAGACAAAACCTCCTCCTGTCTGACATGCTGAATGTCTTACCGGTTCTGATGACCTGTGAGATGATGTAGAGATCTCTCTTCATGTCTTTGTTGCTCAGGTCCTGCACAAAGACAAAAAATGCACATTTCGTTATAAGATCGTTTTTTTCTGCTTTGTTGACTGAACTGAATCACACCACAGGAAGAGAACACAGTCTGGATTTATGTCCAAACCTACGATGCACAGTTCCTCTGGATTTTACTGCTGCTTGCCCTTTTAAATTTTTATTTTCCTGTCTCTTTTATGCTTTATGCAGTGGAGACCGGGTCCATGGTCTGCATCTTAAACCCTGCACCACCAGGGCTCCCAAATGATTCATTTTTAAAGAGAGCTGTGTTTGTTGTTCCTCTTTATATTGTTTCCTCTGCTTCACAAAAACCTGCGAGCGTCTTACATTTAAGATGCTGTGCTGATGAAATATTACAAATGTGTGAGCAAGCTGAGCAGTAGGGGGCAGTGTATCCTCACTTTTACATTCTTCCTCGCAGTTCTTTCAAACTGATTTTATTTAAAGTCGATTCCACGAAGATAGAAACGCAACACGTTTATTTTTGCTCCCATTTTTCACGAGTCGAGTCGTTTCCTTTTCTTGTGGCACACCTGTGTCACAGTCACAGCTGCCAGGCGGAGGGATCGTCTCGCTCACTAACACGGATGTTAGAGAAACCAGCTCTTGTGAGCAGAGAACTCCAACTCATGAAAAAAAGGGAAGCAAGAACTAAAGTGTGGCCTTGATATGTTTGTTGACCACGTGCATTTAAAGCATCTTTAACATTTTATATATAGTGTGTGTTACCGTGAAGAGGGCGCACAGCCTGTCCACCTTCTCGGGATTCTTCGGTCCTCCGTTCTTGTTCAGTCTTACCATGAACTTCTCACTGAAAAACACAAACAGGAACTTTAGAATAAAGGTTCATTGTCTGTGAGAGAGACTGTGATCGTCGTTTTGTTTAGAAGCTCCAACATTTTACATGATGACGTCAGAGGAAAGTGCTGAGGAGGTCTCTCCAAGTCATAGTTTCTCAAGTTGAAGTGAGATTGTCCTACTTTCATTCTCTCAATGTAATGAGATAGAAACTTATTTCTAACTTACACTAATTGAAGTTTAATTAAAAGTTCAGCTGATCTTTCAGATGCATCATATCAATTCAGAAATCGATGCATCCTCATCTGCATGTCCTGATCTAGTTCCCTGTTCCAAGGTAAAGAAACTTGGCCCTGACTGAACCTCCTCGGGGGATTTGTAAAAAAGGTAAAAACTCTTTGAGATTTCTCGTCGTGCCTCCTCTCTTCTTCCCCCCCGGAGTGCCGGCCGTGAGCGAACTCTAAAGCAGCGTGTCTCAGCCCTTTTTCGCTTCAGGGAACAGCAAAATATTGTCTGCTGGTGTCAGCGACTCTGTTCTTTTACCCGTACTCATCCCGGGGAATATGACTGAGCTGACATGGTTTATTCAATAATGGCGGGCTTGACATTAATACAGTAAAGCCTCAGACACATTATAAGATTCCTCCAAACATAAGTGACTCTGAACAGAGTGAGCGGCACACACTAATCCACTGACATTTGCTGATTTCGGTGTCTTCGGTGCACACACACACACACGCACACACACACACACACACACACACACACACACACACACACACACACACACACACACACACACACACAGCCGGTTGTGAGGAAGGTGCAGCTGCAGAACAGATGAACGCAGCGTTGTGCTCCACCTGTACTGACGACAGCTGAACTGATGTTTCTATGATATTTTACAGCTGAATAAACTCGGAGCTCGTTCATCTTGCAGAAGTTTTCACACCAGTTGACTCTTCCTGAGCAACTTTCTCCTTCACCTGTACTTTAACATGTTATTGGGTAGCAGCCACATAACGTCACGTCTGCTGTTTCGCCCTGGTATATCGCTGTGTGTAGTGTTGCCCTCCCCTTATTGGACCCCCAGATGAGGAGGTGTGGGCCCCAATGTTTCCTGGAGGCCCGGTGAGGCCCCAACTGGCCAATCCATGGGACCCAATCCGGAGATGCAAGTCTATTTAAACCCGACGTGCCTCACCATCCGGGCGGTGTGTTTTGTTCGCTGAGCTCGCCTCATGTGTGTTAACAAAGCCACAGGGTGCTGAGATGATCTAAATGGATGTATTGACTGAAATAAAAGTAACAAATGTTTGAACACTTCTTACTGCTTGTTTAGTTTATTTGGACACTCGAATACTCTTCCAGGTCTGTATTTTCTAATCCCAACCATCAAACATGTTTCACTAATTAAACTCTATCATCAACACACAGCTTCCTGTCTATAATACCGTGGTGTTCTCCCAAACTACGAGAATATGTGTCTCCTGGAAAATACTGTATCTCATTATAGAAGAGCAGCTCTTCTTATAGACTTTATTATTCAGCGTACACTCCCACACAATAAAGGAAAAAATCTCTTGGGTTCTTTATAATATTTGCACAATTCTCTGCAAACGACAGCAGCAGTGTGGACCGACAAACCTGCACAACACACACCAACACACACCAACACACACACACCAACACACACACACCAACACACCAACACACCATGTCCGACTCTTTAAACCAAAGAATTTATTCCAATCCCCTGGAGATATCGTGGCCCAAACAAACAAACAAAACACGACAAAGAGAATAAATATGTATTTCTCCCCAAACAGTAGGAGTGTGACTCTGTGTGTGTGTGTGTGTATGTGTGTGTGTGTGGTTTTCACATTCAGTCGTAGCTTCTGTTTCGTTGTTTTTTTCTCACTCAAAGAAAGTGTGTGGCCAAAATAAGCACACACACAAGATACAAGCACACACACTCATGCATATACATTATAATACACGCACACACACACACACACACACACACACACACACACACACACACACACACACACACACACACAGTACATCAATATAAACAATGTGGATGCAATGAAACACACGCACACACATTTGCACTGATACACACATGCACATGTTGACACACGTATCGTAGATGGATGTACACATGGATGCACTCAGTCATATGCGGTGTACACACACACACACACACACACACACACACACACACACACACACACACACACACACACACACACACACACACACACACACACACTGTGGAAATGCATATGAACCAATCATTTCCACACCGTTGCCATTCATCCTGTAAATGCAGCACGTCTGCAGCCTGAGCTCGGGAGACGCAGCGTGACCGCGAGCTTTTATTCATCCAGAAGATTCTTGATAACATTCACACGTGGGAGAACACACAGCTCCACCATCAGCTGCTCGGAGCAGGCTAGGGTCAGCATGGAGTTGATTCTGTCTCCAGCTGATCAGGGGACTTAAACCAACAACCTTCCTTCCTGCCCGCCCTGACCTCGAAGCCGACCTGTGGATCTCATACTAAACACAGCGTACGGCAACACAAAGCTAAAGTCGAGCACGTTAACTGGGTCACACCTGGTCATGAACCATTGAAAATGTCTTTCCAACAACAGAACCAGCGTTGGTAAATCCACCTCGTATGATCATGACAGGAGCCTCCCTGCTGAGCTTCACACACACCTGACGTGAGCGGATCATCTTCAGTTGTCAGCTGATGACACCATTTACAGTTTCATTTCAGCTGAATCATATTACACCATTTTTCATCATCACATCATCATCAGAGGAGGAACGTGCACTCTCTGCAGCAACACCCTGACTGTACTCTGCTAAAGCTATGAATGAAGATTTGTGTTTCTGCTGGAGAACAGACTCTGTGAGTCACAGCTTTTAAAGAACACACAGCTCTGCTGTCTTTACTCGCCGTGTAGAGAAAGATCAAAGTGAAGTCCTGTCGGAGCAGAAACTGAAGAAACCACGACGTCATCGCTCATTTACTACATCAAGTGCAACATTAAACTAGTGAACTTTATGAGGTTCTTCTGTTCACTGCACCATATATATATATATATATATATATATATATATATATATATATATATATATATATATATATATATATATATATATATATATATATTATATGAAATCCAAATCTAAAATCTGTCACCTAGTCAGTTTGTTCAGAGATAGAAAAGAGGGAAAAGGTTGAATCACTGAGTTTTTATAACCTGCTTACAATTCATTCAAACCAGCCACAGTGAAACGTTAAATCAAATGGAGACGCAACGTGAAAGAGTCTCTGCCTGAGAGGAAAGACGACAGGAAAGACGACAGGAAAGACGACAGGAAAGACGACAGGAAAGACGACAGGAAAGACGACAGGAAAGACGAGAGCAGAAGTGAGTGAAAGCTTCCAGCCTCTTTTCAAGAGTCTCCACAGAGACACCGAGAGCTTTGAGACGGAGACCTGAGAGAAGACAGAAGTCTCCTGCTGAGATGAAGCATTACAGAACACTGACTCCACCTCAGAGGGATCATGGTGCTTACTGGACGTACAACACACACACACACACACACACACCAATGATTGTCAGAGCAGCTCTGAGGTCAAACAGTGTCAATCGACTTAAAGTTAAAGAACCGGAGAGATTTTATTTTGGAAACTTAATGTCAGGAATGACTTCTCCTCCTTCCTCTCCTCCTCTCCTCTCCTCCTTCTTCCTCTCAGAGGAGCAGGTCTTGTCATTACACTCTAAAGCTGAGTCAGACTAGACATTTAAACAGGCTGTCAAGGTCAAATGTATTTTGGGATGTGTGTGTGTGTGTGTGTGTGTGTGTGTCTGTGTGTGTGTGTGTGTGTGTGTGTGTGTGTGTGTGTGTGTGTGTGTGTGTGTGTGTGTGACAGAATATTTAGAAAAACAAAATGAACAGTAAGCTGTGATTGTTTCCTGAAGGGAACGATTTCTTTTCTCACTCCTTTCTCTCATACACACACACACACACACACACACATACACACTTGGACATTAATTACATACACTTGCATTAATTTCCTGCAGACCTACCCGAACCAGAACCACTGACCCAGGAATCAGCTTTTCCTGATTTCCTCAAATGTTGCCTAAGCAACACACATGCACACACACACACACACATGCGCACACACACACACACACATGCACACACACACACATGCGCACACACCCACACACACACACACACACATACTTTATCCGTTAGCATTGTGATCACTCCACTGATGCATAATTGATGAGGGATCATTATGGTGGGGGCGTCATGTTTTATTCACAGCAGCTGTTTGTTCCACATTATGAAGGTAATATGTCAGCTCTGACAGAGGGAGAACACACACACACACACACACACACACACACACACACCTTGTTCTGTACTTAAAGCAGCTATGATCAATAACTTTCTAATAATAATGCATCAGTGTGTAGTGAACAGACACACACAGAGCAGCTAAAGAGTCAATGTTCCCTCAGGAAAAGCAACATTATGAAACTTTCCATACTCTGACCTGTGATCAGGTGAACGGTGTCTCTGTCATTCGTACGTCTGTTCTCACACTATGTAACTTTGGGCTCCGGGTCGGGAGAAGTACGTAACGCTTTACGGCACTAAGTCACACAGCAGCAACTATTTCAGTGATTCTGGTGAAACTGGATCATATTTTATGGAGGAAATGTTTTCTGGTTTTCCCTCTGATGTCCTCCGGCTGCTCCGCCTCAACTCTCTGTGATTTACAGAGTTTATGATGGACAGTGAAGTAAACTGCTGACAGCTGTAGCTGCTGTTAGATCAGTTCGTCAGCTTGGCGGTGAGCTCAGAGCGACGGGTACCCGTCGCTCTGAGCTCACCGCCAAGCTGACGAACTGAGTGTTTGTACCAACAGGCGTTATGGAAGAAGAAGAGAAGGTAACCGGGCTCAGCAGCCTCTACGGACATGATGGCAGAGGAGAAGAGAGTGAAGAGGACGCTGACGGAGGAAGCTAAGAAGAGAAAAGGAGAGAGTGAGCGAGCAAGAAGCCGCCGGACAAGAGTAAATGTGGGACTGACTTTTAGTGGTTGGTGAGAGCTTGGTGAAATAAAAGGCTGAAAGACAGACGCCGAGCTGGGCTGACTGCTGCTGGACTAGGCAGTGAGATCAGCTGCTGCTGGGGACCTGGATGATGATTGGCTGCTGGGGACCTGGATGATGATTGGCTGCTGGGTTATGGGTGGGAAACCTGTTGAAACTTAACAACTCGTCTTGAACATCATGTGTGCGTTCTCCCACCTGATGGTCTTCCCCTCTCTCAGGTCGTACAGGGAGAAGAAGATGTCGGTGTCTTCTCCGATGCTGTTGTAGGTGAAGCTCTTCAGGTTGACCAGTAGGTGGTGTGGTACTGGAACTCTGCACGGCTCCCCGTGTCGCTGCCGGGTACCGTCACCCTGGAAACCGGCGACATAACCAGCATCATGGGATGGTTTTCATTCATTACTCAGTGAAATGCTCTAACACTGACTCCAGAGTCTCTCCTTCACCTGTGTACTGAGTAAAAGTACGCAGTACTCTAAAGTTACTGCAGTAATCTCTTTGTTACCTGTGTGGTGCTCTGTTGGACGCTGTGTCTGCTGGACAGATGCTGGAAGAGACAAAGACACAAAACATCAGCTGTCAATCAACATGTTCTCTCCTCATCTCCTCTCCTTGCTACTTTCCTCTCTTCTCCTCTTCCCTTCTCTCCTCCCATCCCCATCCTCTCTATCTGTCCTTTCCTCCTCTCCTTATTTCTTCTCTTTGTCTCCTCTAATCTCTTTGTTTCTTCTTCCTCACTCCCCTTGTTTCCTCTGCTCATTTCCTCTCCTTCTCTCCTCAGTTTGTCTCCTCTCCTGTCTCTCTCTCCACTTGACCATTTTCTCTGTCTCCTATCCTTTTCATCGCCTTCTCCTCTCTCCTTGCTCCCTCTTTCCTCTGTTCCACTCTGTTCTCTTCATTCTCCTCCTCGATGACGATGATGATGATGATGATGAAAACTCCCCACAGACTCATTACTCCGGCTTGTCTCTGTAAATCTCTCGGCGGCTTCATGAGAAGTAAAAACCAGTTTGATGAATTACAAATATTCCAGCCTGAGCAGAGAACAAGCATTGGCAATATTTCCAGGTAACCAATCAGAAACATTTCGCCATGTAAACACAACTAACGGTCAGTGGATAGCGAATAATTAATAATACTGATCAGCTGTACTTACATTATTTCATTATTGATATCAGTGATGTTGAAGGATTTTGTTATTTATGTTTGGAGTAATGATCCAATTCTATCAAACAATCCTGAATTTTTCCTGTTGAAAGTTTCTCATTGCTCTCTTTGTATTCTGCTGCTGCACTAAATTCAGAGAGATCAGCAGAAGTTTCATTTCATCTCATCTTTTCTTCATCTTGACCTTTTTTTTTTCAGTGATAATTTCATGTCTCTCTTTCATCTATAACTTTTATTTGTCTCGATTCATCCTCGTTATCGTCGACGCTGTAGCTCTCTCTCTACATGTTAGCTCTTCCCCAACTTCACCACGTTATCTCTGTCTCTCTTTCTTCATCTTTCTCTCGCCCCGTCTCCAGATCGGTCTCTAGGCAACGGAAACAAAGGGGGGAATCACCACGACTACAGTGTTTGACTGGTACAGCTCAGCTATTTAAAGCAGGACTGATGTAAGACCACAGAACATCAAGAATCACTAAGAGCCGACCAAGAATACTCCTCGCACTGCAGCAGCTCACACCTACATTCGTTTTTTTTATTCTCCATTCAACATTTCTTAAAACTGCTCTGGAAACCTGACGCAGGCTGACGCACGGATGATCCGTCTATACTATCGACCTGTGAGGCATCAATGTTCTAAATCAAAAATACATTTATTAATGTCCACCAGGCGAGGACTGGGATCGTGCTAACATTAAAACAGAGAAGCTATGAAGAGATTTCTTCATGCACAAAAGAAAATAAAACATGAATAAACATGAACAGAAGCATCGAGGGATGATGAGGATGAAGGATGAGGAGAATCAAAACGCAGCAGCAGGCGGCTGATTCAGCCGCAGACACAACAAACCCTTCACGAGGCGAGAGTCTGCTGCAGAGTTTAAAATGATGTTTATGTAAAATATCTGAATGAAGTGTTGATCTGCATGATTACAGCTGCAAAGTCAGATTCTTTAAACTTCCAGAATCTGACCTGAAGTCCCGGTCCAGATGAAACCGACACCGCTGAAACCTTGAGACTGATGACCTTCATCACAGCGTTGCTTCTATCTTCTGATATTTTGAGTGTGTGAGCCGATACAGATCCTTTTTGTTTTGTTGGTCGCTGTATTATAAAATATTATTAGAACACCTTGAAGGTGGCACCTTGAAAGTGCTTCAAAAGTCCTTGAAATTCAATCGAACCATGTAACACGGTCATATTTCAACCAACTTTATTCCCTCCTCTCCTCTCCTCTCCTCCTTCGACCAAAGTTTTGTTCATTCTTAGAATTAAACTGTTTTGAACTCTGACTCATCTCTCCTTCTCTTTTCTTTGTCGTCGTGATGAGCTCGTTACTGAAAGCTAAATATTCCAGGAAAGTAAAAACTTCATTCATCACATGTCGTCTCTGACTCCTCACTGCTCGGCTAAAAACAAAGTTTACCTCGTCTGATGCATCATTTAAAAGTTTCAAACTGGAGTATGGAATATTCATTTCATACTTGATGATACGAGATGAATAAATCCACATTTTTGTGCTCAGTCTGCTAGTAAGCGATCAGTCTTTTACTGAATATGATCAATCACTAATGTGCAGGTGCCTGAAGTCTAAAATAACTCCGAGGTCTGAGACAGTGCAAACAGTTTTTAGTCCTAGCCGGAGAATAAGCAGCAGAATAAATGAAACGTTCATAAACTGTGTCTGACACATTCATCTGACTTCAGATATTAAAGCTCCTGATTCATCAGATTCAAATATCGATCAGCGCATTGTTCCTTTTCTTTTTAACTTTAGCTCCAGCTGATCTAATCTGTAATGTTTGTCTGTTAACCAGAGAACAGTGAGAAGCTGCTACCTGCAGTTCGAGTCCTTCCACTGATCATTCATTAAAAAACAGAGTGAGCAGAGATGAAAGCGTTGACAGCGTGGGAGCTTTTTAGGCTGGGAACCAGATCACAGATGGATTTTTTATTTGCTTTAATCAAGCTCTACGTCTTTGTTTCAAAGGTGGATTTCTTCGAGTGGACCGCTAAAGATGTCTGCAAAGACGCCGCTCCTCAGACCTGGAGCAAAAGTTTTTAATGGCGATGTAATCCAGGATTTCACAAGAGATACCCCCCTCAACTGTGTGCAAACAGCTGAGACTACATGAAGGTCTCACCATCTTATAAAGATCTGACACGCTTATCTGGTCTTCATCCACCATCTCGAACTCCTTTCTGGGCACCAAGTCCAGACCGAGATGTCTGAGAGAGAGAGAGAGAGAGAGAGAGAGAGAGAGAGAGAGAGAGAGAGAGAGAGAGGACGTCTTTATAACCTTCACACAAACCTTGAACACTATTTTCGATACAGAGAAACCTATCCACACACACACACACACACACACACACACACACACACACACACACACACACACACACACACACACACACACACACACACAGTATATTAAAGTAATTTCCGATGTGGCCTCCGGGGATATTGTTCCTCAGGATTACTTTCTGTTCAATCTCAACAGCCACATCTTTCACCTGCAGATCAGCGACCTTGCTCCTGAAGGCACCGTGCAGAATCAGCGCACAGTAAACGTTTCTTGGAGAAACTGTTTCTGGATCAGCGCCGGCGGAGCCTGTAAATCCTGTTTAACTAACGCTCCACGGGAGTGGCTGATAAAGTTTGATTCCTCACATTTACCTCTGAATTAGTTTTGTTTATTTCTCTATAACGGGCTGAATCTGAGGATTATTTAAACAATATTTGATGTTCTATTTTTATATTTATGCTTCTTCACTTGCTTTTTTATAGTTTTTCACTAAGGCCATGAACACTGACACCCATTCTGATTATTGTCTTGATGAATCGATCGATCATTGTGTCAGAAAACATTGAAAAATGCCCCTCATGAAGTCCCAGGTACCTAATAATCAAAAACAGAGCTGAACTGAACCCTAAAGAAAATGTATCCACGAGTGAGTGTGCAATCAGAGAATCAACCTCACAAGTTACAAATATAAACATTCACATTGAATTGGCTAATTAACATTTCAAACTGTTTCACTGTGCAGCAGAAGAAGACACGGTGGAGTTTGGACCCTGCAGTGTGTTTCAGCTCTACAAACTGATCCGACGTGTCGCCGGCTCTCTGAATTAGCCGTGATCTGTTGGATGAGATAGGCAGCAGCCTGCTGGCTCCTTTCTAAAGGGGCATTGTGATGTAAAGTGTGTTTGCCTCTGAGCACAGGACACCTTATCTTTACCTTAATGTTGATATAATTAACTGCAAATTCAGTCGGAGCTGTTCGATAAGGCTGCATTAGTTTAAACCTAATCTTACTTGAAGTCCTCCTAAACACCCCTAAATACCACTGTAAGTCCTATTACTATAATAATACTAATAATAATGATCATAATCCCCAGCTGACACTCATCACCTCACAGTCTGCCTCTCTTCCCCACAGACGGCGGATTGAAGCTTTAAATAACTCGTGTTCCAGCTCTGGGACGCCCACCTTTCATTTCTTCAGTATTAATAACTCAATCCCGAGTCAACAGGCAATTTCTCTCGTTTCATTTGTTTTCCATCAGCTCCTCTTTTGACAAGTTCCCATGAGCCTTTTTTCAGCCGCTGGTGTACGGCTTCATCCACCTGCCTCCAATCACACTCTTATTGGCCCTGAGTAGGTGTCAGGGGAGCACGCTGCAGCTGCACTGATTTAGAGTTCAAACATCGACACATCCACTGTGTATGATGAGAACATACCATAGCTCGACTAACTGATTCAAGAGTTTAAAATCAAACCCTTCATCGACTTTTGAAAAATAAAATGAATACAATGTATCTGCAATCTCATTCTTTTGGTCACTACCCAAAGCTCATGACTGTAGGTGAGGGTTGGAACGTGGATGGACTGGCTTAGCTCCAAAACGCTGATCCATCTCACGCTCCATTTTCCCGTCACTCATGAACAAGACCCCGAGATACTTGAACTTCCTCACTTGGGGCAGTAACCCGCTCCCAGAACCATGAACCTCAGCCCTGGAGGTGCTGACTCCTGAAGGTCACGGTCATGCAGTTATGTTCTGACAATTTAAAGACACAATGATCAACTGGTTCTTTGAGAAAATTAATCTGATTATTGCCGAGTATGATTTTCACATGCAAAGAATTTATGGGGTATTTTTGTACGAGAAACCTGTGACCTGTAAATGTGTGTGTATAAACACTGTGTGTGTGTGTGTGTGTGTGTGTGTGTGTGTGTGTGTGTGTGTGTGTGTGTGTGTGTGTGTGTGTGTGTGTGTGCTCGTACTCGTTGCCCCAGTCCAGCCTGACGGTGATGTGCCTCTTGACGTCTCGGCTCTGGTCCTGCGTCAGGTGACCTGACAGGAGCTGCCTCCTCAGGTCGATCAGCTCCATCATCACGTGGCGGACTTTGTAGAACAGATCCACTTTGTGTTTCTGATGGAGAGACACAGAGACACAGAGAGACAGAGACAGAGACACAGAGAGACAGAGAGAGAGAGGGGGGGGTTAGATCCATCTGTTGTCATATTCATATTGTCCAACTCGTGAAGAAGCCGTCATTCTCTGGCACCGCGGAGCCTTTTCTGTTTTCTGTGGTGGCGCTGGCACTCAAACAATAACAACTCAAACTGTAACACAGTTGAGGGGGAATATGTTCATTGTTTCACCAGATTAATATATTATTTCTCCTCACACAGAGAGCATGAGTCGATGCCAGCATGTGAGGCAGGAGGCTGAGAAACACAAATCACAGTCCATCATCACAGAGCTCATATCAACAAACACGTTCACGATTCCCATCCCACCTGCCCTGCGAGAGACAGAACACTTTGTGTGAAGGCAGGAAACAAGCCTGCCGCTTTGAGATGGACTATTTTCTGCCACAGAGGAGACGGACATGGAGATGTGATCCATGAAAAAGAGTTAACTTTTGCAAATTATAGTCATTTCTGTTCAGGAGCTGACGTTGGACAAAGAGGCGGAGTGACCGTAGAGTCTCCAGTGTGTCACACTGAGGCAAACAACCTTTCATACTCAAACCTACAGGTAATTTCATGTCTGTATAGTCTGTAGGAAGAAGCTGGAGCACCCTGAGAGAACCCACGCAGAACATGCAAACCCTGCACACAAAAGGTCCAAACTCAGCTCACAGCAGGAAAAATAATTGGCACTCGCTTCACACTCCTTCCTAGAAACTATGGTGTCCATGAAAGTCTCTGTCAAGACCCAGCATTTAGAGGACCCGCGGTGTCTGGAGCTATCGAACGCTCATTCTGAGGCCACAAAATGATTTGCAGGTGCAGTTTTTCTCCTTTTCATATCGTACACTAAATCTTTGGGGTTTCGGACTCTTGGTTAGACATTAAAAAGACATTGGGATGTGGATAAGTCATTTTTTTCTGACTTTACAATTAAAAATTAAATAAAGAGAAACAATGAAAATGATTGTTAGTTACAGTCCTACAACTGACTTTATAACATTTTTTATTTATTTTTAACATCACAGACCAAAGAAGAAAGTGAAATTAACCCCCCAGCCAAATTTGAATGATTACAAATATCGACAAGTTTATGAGATCAGGTGTCAAAATCAGGTAAAAATGAATTCTCAGCAGAGCGGTCGAGCGGTCAGTTTGAAGCGACTCGGATGAGTTCAGAAAGTCACCTGACTGACTTTGAAACACTCTGAGCTGAGATTAATTCATCTCTGTCTCTCTGCTCAGGGTGGCCTCAGCGTGTCATCGAGCCGCCCTTTAAGGACCGCCCACAAAATCCTGTGACTTTAAGTCTTTTCCTTTATTTAATGTGTTTTGAAAGAAGAGGTCGGGTGTGTAGGATTTAGTGACATCTAGCAGGGAAGTTTTAGATGGTAACTGAACACTCTCCAACGCTTCACCCTATATAGATATAAAAGGCTCATTTTAAGACAACAAAAACACAGAAATTCTTACGCACTAATGAAAACATACTAATGAATATTATAATTCATTGCTGCTAATAGATCCACACTTGGAGCTTTAAGTAAAACTAATTGCAGCCATGATTCACCGACTCGTTCTAAAAGCTTCTCTAAGAACAAAGGCAGCATCATTTAGACTGTGGTGCACGTTAATAGTTTGGTGATTAAACTGAGACAGGACAGCCAGTGCATAAATAGGTGAGAACACTCACATACATACACACACACACACACACACAACAAAGAACACACTCCCCCCTAAGCTTGTTCTATTATTAGAGCTTTAATTTGCCCTACAGGCCTTCAGCAGCAGGCAGCAGGGTTAAATGTCCATTCAGTTCTCTGCAGGACGGCTAGATAAGCAGAAATTACTCTGCACAGAACACACACACACACACACACACACACACATGCACTCTGTCCTCTGAGATTGTAAGTGTGTGCAGTCTATACCAAAGACTACACACTCCCATGCACACATGCCTGCATGCAGCTGTACTCCATGCATGAGCTTGGTTGGTTGGTTGATTGACACGTACAGTACACGCACACACACACACACACACATATGTGATCATACACGCAGAAATAATTGGAAACACGAGCAGTGATACAGTTTCAGTCTCCATGTTGGGTACAGGACGCCCCTACACATCAGAACCATTATATAACTCTGCAGGCTGCAGTGGAGGCGGGAAACTAAGCTCCGAAAATATGATAATAGAGTTTGGCAAACTCAGTTGAAGCATCCCTGATATCGGCCGAGAGTTTCTCTGCCGTTCACCCAGTGCATGCTGGGACACGCTTAAGCCCTGACCAGGAGTCAGTGGGTGTTGAGAGTAGATGGAGGAACAGATGGTTCCAGTCAAGCTTCCTGAATCTTTAAAGGTATTTCCGAGGCTGTGGACGGGGATCTGTAGCTTACGTTAGATATCGTGGATCAGGTTGGATCTCCTGTTTTTATTACCCCAGACGCCCCCGTCTGAGTTTGTTACACCCATAGACTGTATAAAACCTGGACGTGGTCTCCGTAAGGTCACCCACAGGTTTCTAAAGAGCCATTGTGAAGCTCAGTGTGGTGGCTCTGGTTCAGCAACTAAGATGCCGGTGGCCAGAGCTGCTCTTCAGAAACCTGTGGGTGACCTCAGGGAGACCATGTCCATGTCATATACTGTCAATGGTTACACCCCACCCAACGAAGCAAGAGCGATTCCATTGACTGTATAGCGGTCCTACTAGCTAACTCTTCCTGGACTGGGACTGAACACAGAATCCAAGACCAGCAAAGGCCAATCTGACGACAGGAAACACAGTGCTAGCTGAGGTTTGTTCCCCAGGTTTGGCTCCTGACATCCTGGGAGTGAGTCAGCTGACTTATGGCTAACTGAACAAACCATGTAGGTACCAGGCATGCCGCACAAGGGTTAGGACTACAGTGTCAGGACACTCGGCACTGAGATCCCTGTGTGGAGGCTGCTGAGCCCGGTTCTACTGCCCTCGAACGGCAGTTAGGGATTAGCTACTTTACAAGGCTTTTAGAAACATATTAAAAACTGAGACCCCAGAGGTAAAAGTAACGGGGACACATCTACTTGCAATGTATAAGAGGGTATTTAAAGCATGGTATAATTTTAAAAGGTCGGCTTCCTGTTGTAACAGTCGATTATAAATGATGACACAGCTCTGAGGCGATGTGTCCACAGGGAAACCCTTTTCACAGCACGCAGTACTT
The DNA here is from genome assembly GCA_018985215.1 of Larimichthys polyactis. Classification (NCBI taxonomy): domain Eukaryota; kingdom Metazoa; phylum Chordata; class Actinopteri; family Sciaenidae; genus Larimichthys; species Larimichthys polyactis. The sequence continues at coordinate 799,211 of JAFMOB010000367.1, forward strand.
CCTGTTCCTGGGAACCCTGTTGCACCATCCAGCCAGTGCTGAGTGATTAGGAGGATTTTTAGCACTCGGGGTTAAAAATACTACAACTTTTAGCTGAGGAGAGACATATTTTCAAATGGGTTTCGAGCAGTTGCTTAGCAACAACAAGAGTTATGCACAGCAGTTCCTCTCAGCATCTGTTTAGCATTTGTTTTTAAGGAGATGCCCAGTGGACACACAGAGCTAATGCTCTTTGAAACACTCCCAGAGAGTTCATATTAAATTCTGCATGTGGTCATTAATGATGCAGCAAGAGAGTGCAAGTTTTTATCATCTTAAAGGTCCAGTGTGTCAGATTTAAGGGGCTCTAATGATAGAATATAATATTCATAACAATGTTTACATTAGTGTGTAGTCACCTGGAAATAGGAACCTTCATGTCTTGTCATTCTTCTGTCTGTGTATGAGATTATCTTACACAGAGTCTGCCATGTTTCTACAGCAGCCCAGAAAGGACAAACTAAGCACTGGCTCTAGAAACTGCAAACTCTAGGAAGGATAGGGTGAGACAAGGGGGTTGCAATCATCAACTACACCACTTGATAGTACAATACATGTTCAGCACAGCTGAACATAGTTACACAGTGGCATTACACTCTGGGCAAGCTAAAACACAAATACACTCACAGAGGTCATTACGCTGTGTGTAACGCTGTGTGTTACGCTGTGTGTTACACTGTGTGTTAGGCTGTGTGTTACGCTGTGTGTTACACTGTGTGTTAGGCTGTGTGTTACACTGTGTGTTACACTGTGTGTTACACTGTGTGTTAGGCTGTGTGTTACGCTGTGTGTTACACTGTGTGTTAGGCTGTGTGTTACACTGTGTGTTACACTGTGTGTTACGCTGTGTGTTAGGCTGTGTGTTACACTGTGTGTTACACTGTGTGTTACGCTGTGTGTTAGGCTGTGTGTTACACTGTGTGTTAGGCTGTGTGTTACGCTGTGTGTTAGGCTGTGTGTCACGCTGTGTGTTAGGCTGTGTGTTACGCTGTGTGTTACACTGTGTGTTAGGCTGTGTGTTACACTGTGTGTTACACTGTGTGTTACGCTGTGTGTTACACTGTGTGTTAGGCTGTGTGTTACGCTGTGTGTTACGCTGTGTGTTACACGGTGTGTTACACTGTGTGTTACACTGTGTGTTAGGCTGTGTGTTAGGCTGTGTGTTACACTGTGTGTTAAGCTGTGTGTTAGGCTGTGTGTTACACTGTGTGTTAGGCTGTGTGTTACGCTGTGTGTTACACTGTGCGTTACACTGTGTGTTACACTGTGTGTTAAGCTGTGTGTTAGGCTGTGTGTTACACTGTGTGTTAGGCTGTGTGTTAGGCTGTGTGTTACACTGTGTGTTACGCTGTGTGTTAGGCTGTGTGTTACACTGTGTGTTAGGCTGTGTGTTACACTGTGTGTTACAACTGTGTTGTTACGCTGTGTGTTTACACTGTGTGTTAGGCTGTGTGTTACACTGTGTGTTACACTGTGTGTTACGCTGTGTGTTACACTGTGTGTTAGGCTGTGTGTTACACTGTGTTAGGCTGTGCGTTACACTGTGTGTTAGGCTGTGTGTTACACTGTGTGTTACGCTGTGTGTTAGGCTGTGTGTTACACTGTGTGTTACACTGTGTGTTAGGCTGTGTGTTACACTGTGTGTTACGCTGTGTGTTACACTGTGTGTTAGTCTGTGTGTTAGGCTGTGTTACACGGTGTGTTAGCTGTGTGTTACACTGTGTGTTACGCTGTGTGTTAACTGTGTGTTAGGCTGTGTGTTGCTGTGTGTTAGGCTGTGTGTTCACTGTGGTTTGTAGGCTGTGTGTTACACTGTGTGTTAGGCTGTGTGTTACACTGTGTTTAGGCTGTGTGTTACACTGTGTGTTACACTGTGTGTTAGGCTGTGTGTTAGGCTGTGTGTTAAACTGTGTGTTACACTGTGTGTTACACGGTGTGTTAGGCTGTGTGTTACACTGTGTGTTAGGCTGTGTGTTACGCTGTGTGTTACACTGTGTGTTAGGCTGTGTGTTAGGCTGTGTGTTAAACTGTGTGTTACACTGTGTGTTACACGGTGTGTTAGGCTGTGTGTTACACTGTGTGTTAGGCTGTGTGTTACACTGTGTGTTACACGGTGTGTTAGGCTGTGTGTTACACTGTGTGTTAGGCTGTGTGTTACACGGTGTGTTACGCTGTGTGTTACACGGTGTGTTACGCTGTGTGTTACACTGTGTGTTAGGCTGTGTGTTAAGCTGTGTGTTACACTGTGTGTTACGCTGTGTGTTACACGGTGTGTTACACGGTGTGTTACACTGTGTGTTAAGCTGTGTGTTACATTGTTTTACACTGTGTGTTAGCTGTGTCATACGCTGTGTGTTACACTGTGTGTTACGCTGTGTGTTACACGGTGTGTTACACTGTGTGTTATGCTGTGTGTTACACTGTGTGTTAGGCTGTGTGTTACACTGTGTGTTACGCTGCGTGTTACACTTTGTGTTAGGCTGTGTGTTACGCTGTGTCCTGCAGACAAATCCAGCCCATCATCTTTGGTTCATTCATCGTGCTCAGGCAAAGCTCATCTAGGTTCATTTATAGTATAAATGGTTATAAACTTGGCGCTCTGTTCCTGAGGGTGCTCCTCAATCAGAGCAGCAGCGCTGAAGTCAGCAATAAAGCCCCGAGTGCTTTACAAACCAGATCCCAGCAGACACACAAAATGCACACTGTTCTTATTTACAGCAGAGAGAGAGGAGCTGTACCGGGAGCAAGGTTCACAAACACGTTTACACCAGAGAGCTGCTCCACGCTGCTGCTATACTGCCAGCCACCGGAGCCCCGGGAAACGGTAAAGTACGTGCTTGGCTCAAGTTCACCTCAACAGGAGAAGAGAGCTTGTGTGGCACTCTGCTTTAATCCTGCAGGAACACAAAGGAAGCTGCTGGTCTAATGTTTAAACCAGTTTTCAGTGAATTTAGTGCGAGAGCCCTTCTCTGAGATTTATTTCAGTTATTCAGATATTAGTTTATATCGCTGTTTTGCATTTAAATGCTGCAAATTAATCAAAGTGCCTCACACTGACAACAAGTATTTGAACATACAAATAATGAATGTGTAGTCTGTGTTCACTGTATCAGACGCTAAGTCGAAGGTGACGAGTATTGACGAGGTCAACGAGGACGAGGCAATACATTTTTCTTCCTGAGCCTCTTGGCAGATTAATGCGGTCAGCAGCCGCTAATGGAAATCCACATTTTCCAGGAAACTGATGATTTTTATTTTTATTGCAAAGTGGCTGCTGCTCAAAGCATGTGACATCATGTAAAAAAAAAGATGGCTGGTTTGAAATGTGGATCAGATTGAGTTTGTCCAACGTCACAGCAGAAATAAACATGTTTACAGCCTGGTACAAAAAACAGTTTTGGTCTCTGTAGCTAATTTCCCCGTTCATGACAACTGTGCTGAGGGTGAATTTATATACAACTCACCTGTTCACATTATATTAAGGCTTAAAGTTATGCAGGATTAAGAGCGTGGACGCTTTGATTGACAGGTGGGTGTGATTACAGATGACTTGTTTGAGCAACCAGGCTTCATCCAGCCCGCCTCAGGTGCATCGATGATCCACGTCAAAGGTCACCATGCGCTGTAACAAGGAGCTCTTTTCCCTGCTACTGTTGCCAGGTGTTTGCTCATGCTGGCAGTTGTTCGGTCTCTGTAAACGATATTATAATGATGGTCCAAACTTTCTCTATAGGAACTTCTGCTGTGATCCATCTTTACTACTTTCACTCAGACCAGGACTGCAGATTTATTCAGGATATCTGGGTCAATCATCTCGACTGGAAACAGATGCACCGGCTGACACAACAGGAGGGAACCGAGTCTCCTCTCCACCTCTCGCTGGCACACAAACTACACCCATCCACCCTGCAGACGGAGACGTATGGCGCTTTGAAATGAAACTGTCCAATTTGTCTGTCTCTGAGAGGAAATACACAATCTCAGAGGTCCAACCGAGCTCTAAAGGTTCTTCTTGTTTTTTGGAAAATCTCTTTTGTGTCGACTATTTGTGGATTCCCTCCCTCCTTCCTCTGTCCGTGTCAAACTGCCTCCTCTGCCTCTTTCCCCAGCCGGAGTGAGTAAGCACACCTTCACATCCAGTGGGAACGAACACGAAAAACACACACACACACACACACACACACACACACACACACACACACACACACACACACACACACACACCGTTTAACACATCTTCACCATCAGCGCTATAAAAACCAGCCGAGCAGATCTCACACGATGATGAGAGGCTGTTCTCTTCACTGGAGCTCGTGTTCATCTTAACAAAGTGAAACTAAACAATGATACGTGCATAAAAATTCAGCACCGAGCAGCTGCTCATGTTCAGCCTCACAGGGCGGCTTCTGCAGCGCTGACTCCCGTCTGAATCAAACATTTACTTTGCTCTTCATCGCTGCGTTGGCCTTTGCTTTTCAGAGTCAGGGGGACAAAATATAAAGATGTTAATCACTCCGACAGGACGCAGACTCAGAGAGAGGCCACCAGAACGCCTCCGTTAACAAACAGCCACAGAACAGAAAACCACATCAGTGGTTTTTCTACAGTAGCTGTGGCTCTGGGACCAAAGGTGGGTCTCCAGAGGGTAGGAGATTATCACAGCTTGGCATTAATACATAATAGGATTTTATTCGGTCTGACAGCTCCGATATCTAGCGGGACATTTGCAACACCTCTTTTCCATTAACGACATCCCGCTCCACTTTCACACCTGACAAATGAGAAGAGCGAGCGCTTTGTTCTGAGGTTTCGAGGTCTGACGTGCCCGGTCGGGTAACTGACGAGCTTTAAACGGTGAAATAAATACTTCAAAATGTTGCAGTTTTATTATTATCTTATCCTCAGGCTTATCGGAGCTGAGGAAAGCTGCATGCTTTGACTGGAAATGATGCAGGTGAAGGTGAGACAGTCGCAGGCTGTAAAAACATGAGCTAAAAGAGGCTAAAATGCTCCGTAAAGCTGCAGAGTCTGATTTACGGTTTGATTAGTGTAAGAAGCACAAAACACAATAAAAATACACGATGCAGACCTGCTGCAGGTGACAGGCAGAACGAGAGCTCCATCATCACGGCTCTTAAAGGACAGACAGCAAATTTGGCAAATTTGACCTGAGCGAGCTGATGAGTGCAGGTGAAGCAGGTTCAGCCCTATAATCAGGAGCCTGAGCGCGCCACAATCTGGAAGTACACGGGAGAATTTTAAACCTGATCCTGTACGGACAGAATACACAAGTAAGAAATGACACCTGGAAAAAGATACAGTGAGTGAGACATGGAGCACAGAGGAAGGCTCAGTGATTGTAACCCCCTCGTTTCACCCTCTCCTTCCTACATGTGTGAAAACATGTCACGACATGTCTCGATAAAATTACCCCAACTTTGACCTGACCTTCACCTGTGAGGCCACGACAGAAAGGAGGGAGGTGCGTGCATGCAACAAGCAGCGATGGCAGATGCTGGATGGCTGAAAAGACAAAAACTAAGACGAGCCAGAGAGGACGAGCTCTTCAGAACTGAGGCGGCATCAAGTCATGACGAGTGTGCTGATGAATCCTCTTTGATCAAGCTTCATTAAACCTTCCAGCATGAGACGTCTTAAGACTGAGACTTAAGATCTGACCATGGATGGACCATCACAGGCTCTGTGAGGTAACAAAAACATAAAGACTCTTATTTTCAGGTGATTAAACAGAGTTATGAGGATGATATTCTGTAAACAGAGCTCCACGTTTCATCTGGTGAAACATCAGCTGCTCAAGGTCACTTCAGCAGCTACATAAACACGTCCGCTCTGCCGTAACGTCGGACGTTAACTCACTCTGACAAGTCGGACTGCCAGTTTAATCAGGTAATCTGTAAAGTGTAACTGATTACTTTCAGGAAGTTACCACTGAGAGACCTTCTAATAGGATGTGAGTCAGCCTGGCATCTTCCAAATCAGAGGGGACGCTCCCAACACCTCGGATCCATTAGCAAACGTCCTGCTTCATTTTCACACCTGTCAGACTGGCTGAAAAACAAAAGCACTGAGGCGAATCAGCAGGGACCGCACAGAGAGAGCCGCTCAACACGCTGCCAGAGCTCTCTGAGGATGCATCCTCTCAGTCTGGATCCTGGACCTGCAGCAGACAGAGGAGGTCCGTCCACACTCAATGTGACCCTGAACTTCAGGTCACTGAGACAGGAAGGTCACAACTTCTGGAAACATCAGAGCATCAGTATAGTACTTTGGAAGAAAGCATGCACCGTCTGTGACCCACACTGACCTGTGATCAGGTGACCCACACTGACCTGTGATCAGCTGAACGGTGTCTCTGTCATTCGTACGTCTGTTCTCACACTATGTAACTTTGGGCTCCGGGTTCGGGAGAAGTACGTAACGCTTTACGGCACTAAGTCACACAGCAGCAACTATTTCACTGATTCTGGTGAAACTGGACGTTTTTCATGCAGAGCCGGTGTCGTGCCAGAACCGGAGCTGGACGATCGGGCTCAGCAGCCTCTATGGACATAATGACACATGAAGAGGACGCTGAGAAGAGAAAAGAAGATCGCACCTGAGCAAGAAGCTGCTGCACGGATTTTTAGTCCGTGGCTTCAAGAAATAAATGATGGCAGAGCTGAGGAGCAACAACTGACTAGGAGAGGAAGCACACATTCCCAGAGGAGGTAACCCACATCCTTCAGACCTGATATTGTCCTCTGGTCTACCAAGCAGGTCGTTCTTATCAGGTTTAGAGGAACCACGTGAAGGCAAGCTAAAGAAACATCAAGCAGTCCATTGGGAGCCAACGTCACCAAGGAGGCAGAGGCCATCCTGGTGGATCTGGATGAAGAGGAACTGAGTGCAGGTTTAAATCAACGAAACAAGCAGGATGGAGGTGCAGACAGCATCCAGCTCAGCCTCGGTGTGGAGGGAACAAAGACTGACAGATGGTGCAGGAGCGAGTACCTGCAGAGGTGAGCCAGCTGCGATCACTCTTATCCTATTTTGCATATGCACATAAAGTATGGTTTATTATTATGCGGTATTTTTCAGAGGTCAGCGCGCCATGAGCCTGTGAAACAAGTATTTAAATAAACGCCTCTCTGCCTTTTTTCAGGGATGGTACGGGAACGCTGCCTAAAGTCTAGACGCTGAACTGGAGCTGGAAATAAATATTTAGTGCCGACTTTGGCAGAGCTGCTGCTAACTCCAGCACATCGCAGCGTGACGTCAACACAATAAAATAAATTCCCTTCACTGAAATTTTAAAAACCACATGCACGTGTGTGTGTGTGTGTGTGTGTGTGTGTGCGTGTGTGTGTGTGTGTGTTTGTGTGTGTGTGTGTGCTTATTGGTGCAAACTCCATCCTAAATCCTCCCCTGACCTTGTGTAACCCTGCCCAGTGACACGCAAGCCACAACACACACACACACACACACAGACACACACACAGACACACACACACACTCACACACACACACACAGAGTCATGCCAGAAGCAGGATGTGATCGCGGGGATGCCAGCCTGTCGTGTGTCACGCTGCGTGCAGTTCAAGAGCTGGACAGACGGACAGTTTCCTCTCTGACTGGAAGATACATTTCCACCACCTGCTACAAGTGACTCAGGGCACAGGGAACATGTTTTCAGATCGGTTTGGATCCACAGAACACGTGAAAAGAATCTTCTGTGACTTCCCCGTGGCTTCAAACTAAGCCACCTCCGCAACCTCCGACCACAGGCTCGACTCTCAATGATGTAATCCAACTTCAAGTTCAAAAGTTCAGACGTGGTGTAAATATGGACATAAGATGAGGTGGCAGCTCTGGTTTTGGAAGGACGTCTCCCTTCATATCATTAATGGGGGTAAAAAACAAACACACACCCATTGTATGGAATGACAGCAGACTGCATAAACTCACAGTTTGGAAAGACGAGCTTCCCTTATTGTGCTCAAAGGAAGATTTTTGGGTGGAGATCGTCCTCTCAGAGAGGTCGGAGGTGAAAGTGATGACATCCAAAGGCTGATTACACTTTGTGACATTGGACAGCTTCAAAATGATCAAACTGGAATGAAATAAAGGCGACAGCAGACGAGGCAGCTTAAAATATTAAAAACACCAACAAGTGCTTTAAATCTGCAGCTGACCTCAGAGGAACAGAAACTGACCTCAGCTACCGTGTGACTGAAGTTTTTGGGTTCAGATAACAGCTACTGTTATATGGTGTAATAACCAGGTGGTTAACGTGGGGTCGATTGTTAAAAAGCCCAGAAACCCCGCTGTGCACGTCTCCGTCACTTCCAGCATTGACTTCAAACCCACCGGGAGCGTTTCAGACTTTGCTCATTTTCCTGGTTCATGTTCTTCTAAACATGCTTCTACATGTGTGAATATGCTACGTGCTTCATTTGTTTCTCTTCTGTCTGTTTTTACAACCGGCAGTTCGCACAGGGAGTTTTATTTTGAAAATCCAGCGGATTCTCTGTGCTGTGTCTGGCTTCCTGTCAGCTCGAGCTGCTCTGTGGAAATTGACGCGGGCTGCTCGCGGCGTCCGTCAGAAACAGAACAGCCGCGTTGAATTCAATGCAGAATTGAACCGGCGGAGCCAGTGGGGTTTGCTCCAGATTGATGGGGGTCATAATTTCTTAGAGCTGCTAGAGGGCGCTGTCACTGAAACAGATGTTCAGATTTAAAGTCATCGAGGACCTCAAACCATCAACACAAACTGGGATGGTGATGGTATTTCACAGCGAGCCGACAACAATGTAAAGTTTCCTGCAGAGTTCCCGTCTAGATGAGTTTCACAAACAGTTCTCTCAGCTCTGGAAATGATCTGGACAGCAGTGATGTGGCTGACTGTCACTGTGTGTTTCACGTGATGGAGGCCGACCCGGCTGTGGAAGTGGAGGTGAACCACGACGCTTCACGTCTCATTCACACGAGTTCCTCAGTGTTTTGTTGTGCAGCCCTGAGGCCTCTCACAGAATCCTGCTCAGCCTCAGGTCTCCAAGTCTTTAAGTCTCAGTTTAAGATGTTTGAGGACTTTAGGAAGATGGGGAACGACGCGAGCACGAAGTTTACTCAAACTGCATGACGACGCCTTAAACGTCCTAATTATACATCGACTGCCGAGATGAACAACTTCTAATTTGGTCTCCGTGGGTTTCTTCTCCTCCGCCGACATGATTAATGCCTCCGACTCATCCAAGCTAAAACTGAACGCTCGTCTTTTTCTTGTCCGTCGTGTGACGAGCTAGCCGGTGATGAGGGGAAGCCGTTGTCGTGGATACAGGCGGTCTCGTGCACGTTCTGAACACGGATACAGACGACATTCGAGTTTACAGTCCTGGTTAAGATAGTTATGAAAAGATTCAAGGTGTCACAGGCAGACAGTTTATGTCGAATATTTTTACTAAATTAACTCCAAATAAACTTATTAAACATCCAGATTCATAATCGACTCATTCATAAGAAGAAACAACCGCTAAATATCTGTCAGCTGATTTTTGGACCCTCAGGAGTTTGATGTTAATTCAAAATCCTGAACATGAACTAGTTTGACAGCTTTTCATGTGATATTCCGCTCACGACATCAGCTCAGCATCATCATATAAACATCGTCGCCATGAAGAGAAATTAGATGTTGAAGATGTCGTGAAGTTAAAACCAGGTTTGATTCAAACACGAGGATGAAACATCACAGAGAACAGAGTTCATCAAGTGACGTGACAAAGAAAACTTGAACATTATGTAACGTTGGAGGATTAGAACCGGACACTTGTTCATAATCTGTGAATCAGCTTTTCATACGCCGATGCAACAACAGCTACTGTATGCCAACAATGTCCTTGTCACTATGGCAACGACGGGTGAGTCACCATGGCAAATATATGACACTGCGATTATCGAAGCCTATAGAGAGACACACATGCTGACATGGAGGAGAAAACACACTTTCAACCTCTGTGGAAACTCACACTCACACACTCACACACACACACTCACACACACTCACTCACACTCACACACACACACACACACACACACACACTCCTGAATGACAGAAGCTCTGTTTGGAAACAGACGCACACCTTCACGTCCAAACGTAGTGAGATGATGGCAGATACTTACAGGTGTGAGCGGCTGATGGATCCACTCGTCTCTCTCCTTCCTGCTTCTGTTTCTCTGATTCGAACGCTGGCGAGCGACTAAAAGAGCGATCCACGCCGCAGACGGGAGGAAAATCACAGCCTGTCAAAGCACTTGAGATCCACTCACAATGTGCTGGAGCTCTCTCTCTCTCTGTGTTTGTGTACCTAAGCCTTATTCTTCCTCCCTCCCATCCTCTGACCTGCTCCCAGTCTCCATCTTTCTCATCTTCCTCTCTCTCTCTCTCTCTCTCTCTCTCTCTCAGCCACCCACCCACCCACAGGCCAGTCTGCAGCAGGAAGCTCCTCACCACTTTTTGCAATGTTGGAGCAAGCTGCAGGAGATACAGCGAGGTGTGCACTCTAAAGATATACTCACATATATATATATATATATATACACGGTGCACTTGATGATAAAGACGTCTGGCAGCAGCAGAGTTCATGTCCTGAGGCTGCTGCCAGCAGAGAGACTTGAAATGTGATGTGTGATGTTTGTGTGTGTCCGTGAAAGATGGACGGAGACACGTGAAGCTCCCCGTGGGCTGAGAAACCTCGTTTCAGCCGGTTAATGAACCTTTACATGGGCCAGCCTGTCTGATGACATCACTCTGAATCTGATCATTTCTTATGACAAACGACGTGAGTGCAACATAATTCAAAGATCATGGAGCAACAGACACTTTCCTCAGTTTGTTTCATTCTTTTCAGCGCACTCAAACCTGAAGTCCACACACTCTGTGATCACAAGTCAAACCTAAACGCTCATTTTATACGTTTCAATCTATCTGAGTGTCTTCTTGCACGGTGGACACGGTGGACACGGTGGACACGGTGGACACGGTGGACACGGTGGACACGGTGGACACGTGCTGTGAGGTTTAGAATCTGTGAGATGGTGAAAAACACGTTGTAGTCGCCGCTCTCTCTACTTCTGGCAACAAACAGGCGAGCTGCTGAAAAGCCTGGAGGCTCTCTGAGTGTGGAAAGTCGCGGCGAGCAGCTCGGCCTATAAAGATACAGACGGGTTTATGGGCTCTTTAGCTGCTACATAACGCTGTTCATAGAAAAGATTTGCTGGTTTGGAGTGTTCTTCTTATTCTTCTAGATAAATCTCACCGTACAAGACGACACACACATCTCACACTGAATGTTACGTGTACGTTAAACTAAAGCGTCGACAGCAGTGTGAGGGTTTCCCTCCAGAAAGAAATCATTTGTTACAGCTCAAGGCTCAAGAACGAGAACAAGAGCGCATAAAGTACGTCATAAAACACGTGAAATAAACCTTAAAGACAAGGCTGGATTATTCGTTTTCAACTCATAATCAAAACTTAAATATTAAAGTTAACGTTCTAAAGTTATGACACAGTTTGCAAGACTTGGATGTTCTTACTAACTAAACATGAAAATACTGTAAAACAGCAAAGGTTTGAAATATCACAGTGTTTCTGTGCAATCAACAGCTTCAAATATAAAATCCTACGTCATCTCTATGAATGACCTTAAAATGCTGCATGAAATAAAGGTTTTATGCATCATCAGGCTGACAAACTTTATTAAGAAACAAACATTTAATAAAGTAAATAGAAAAACGTTTACAGGCGCAGACTGTCCCGAGTTTGTTTGTGTTGATTATATTAAGTTATATTTACTTAATATTCGTTGTTATAAGTTGAGTTTTGACATATTTTGCTGAAAATATACGTCGATATATAAAATATGATATAATTAGAAACATGTATTAAAGTCGACATCATCTATATTCAAAATATATAAAGAGAAGGAATCTGAACCCAGTTCAGCCAGATCAAATCCCAGAAAGATGAAGTCCGTCTGATCTGTCGTCACTTTGTTTCTCCTCCACTCACACTGACGGACACGTCACCGCCATGACAGCTGACTGTGTGACGAGCCGTGTGATTGGCTGTTTACCTCCACGCTGACTCTATAATTAGGTTCATTATGGGAGGTCAGCAAACACACGTTAACAGAGTCTGATCTCTGTGTGTGTGTGTGTGTGTGTGCGTGTGTGTGTGTGTGCGTGCGTGTGTGTGTGCGTGTGTGTGTGTGTGTGTGTGTGTGTGTGTGTGTGTGTGTGTGTGTGTGTGATTTTAGCTTCACTCCACAGAGCTGTCAGTCAAACTACACAACAAATGACATCACAGGCCTGAGGAGAAGCGACAGATCAGAGTCACACGAGCTGAGTCCAGTCATGAAGTAACTGATTACAATGATCACCGGGCACAAACACAGTCAGTTATTCACTGACTCTCCCACATGCAGCTGCCTTCTATCATTTATCTGGATATTTCTAAGCTGCTCTGATCAAACTGCAGTCAGATCAATAAAGTTGTTTTGACTTTGCACATGTGAAACATCACATCCTGCACACTGTGAATATCTGCACACTACCCGGTGAGTACTGAGTACATTCCTGCGGAGTGGGACGTGTCGGTGCAGCAATGCAGCAGTGGGGTCTTACAGACAGGTCCCGTTGCCAATGTGGGGACCCACTACAGACTGTGGAGCATGTGACAACCAGCTGCTCCACCAAATGGAGATGGTGGCTTAATTGACCTAGACAGTGACACACTGGACCGGCCTGAAGGTCTGAGGACAAACGAAAGAAGAAGAGCGCCTGGACTGAGACAGTCAGAGAGGAATCCACGTCTCAAAGTGTCTCGTGTTTCTTTCTGATTCAGATTTTTCTTGTGTCTCTTCTTTGTTTCACGTCGTTCTGCCTCCAGTTTTATTTAAATATTGCTCGATTGGAAGTTTTCCTCTCTGACTCAGCGCAGGTCTCCTCTGTCAGACTGTATCATCTTCCATCTTTCTGTC
>JAFMOB010000367.1:817284-838654 GCA_018985215.1 Larimichthys polyactis
AACACACATGGAGGGAATACTGTCTCACCACGTAGAGCTGCTTCCATAGTAAGGCCCACTCCTGCAGTGTCGACGTCACCTCGGTAACAATGGGGTCCTCCAGAGGCACCACGGTCTCATGTGGTCTGCACAGAGACAGGAGAGAAAAACACAAACACTAAGTTTAATCATCAAGATTCACAAGTGAAGATCTTTAATTAAAGACAAGAGAGCCGCATGTCACCATTAAAACTACAGGTAACAGTGTGACAGTGTCAGACAGAAAGACAGACAGACAGACAGACAGACAGACAGACTGTTTGTCAGAGCTCGGTCCATTGTGTCGAGTTTCATACAGTTAGGATTCAACAATGGTGAACTAGACAAAGAGAGGCCAGTGTTCTGATCAGCTGAGGACGGGCCGGCCCGTCTGTGCAGTGTGTAATTAATGAACGGACTGAGTGTAACTGACATTTATTCACTCATTAACTCCTGGTGATTTCACCTGCACCTCACGTACAGTATGTTTAATCATCTTTAACTGACATTCACCAAAGGAACACAGAAACAGACGTTAGCAGGTCTGAATGTTTGCTGTTTATAAGTCTGATCTGCAGCTGCTCGTCCTCTGCAGCTGACACCGGCTGAGAATTTTAAACCTGCACGTCTTTTTACTGGAGGAAGCTGAGAACTTCCAACCCTGGCCACAGGAAGGCAGCAGGCGTCTGGGGGTCCGGACCGAGAACCTTCTGGCTGTAAGGCCAAAACACTGTCACCACAATACTGCACTGAAGGAGGAGCTTCACCTCATCATCGACCCGGCAGCGATGCAGTTAGGACAGAGGACCAGCCGACGATGTCCTGTAGAGTTACCTGTCAACAGCTGCCTGTTAGTTACAGTGTCACCATGTGCTGAATGTTCTGATGCTCCATGCAAACCCTGCTGAGGTCTGCAGACGGAGCTCTGTGCTGACCCTCGGCTTCCTCCTTACACTTCATTTTGAACCTTTGTTCGCTGAGTCACCGTCTCAGCCCCGGAGTCAGGAATATCAGAGCACCTCCTTCTGTCTCACACACTCCTCCCTCTCCTCCCTCTCCTCCCTCTCCTCCCTCTCCTCCCTCTCCTCCCTCTCTCTGTCTCATGACTGATTAATTAATAAAGGCGCTGTGCTACATTAGCTGATCTCACAGCTGAGCCGTGGCTGGCGGCCGCCTGCTGATTTCACCCACATTAGTTACACTTGTATCTCCTCCTCTTCCCCCTCCCTCCTTCTGTTCCTCCTCGAGTCTTCTCTTTTCTTCTGGCTCATCATTCCTCCTCAGTTTCTTCTTCCTCATCTCAGCTTCACTCTTCCTTCCTTCCTTCCTTCCTTCCTTCCTTCCTTCCTTCCTTCCTTCCTTTCCTCCATGTCTCCTCCCTGCCTTGTTTCCTCCCACTCCTTCCTCTCCTAGCTTTCACTTTACCTCTCTCTCATCCAGCATTCTTGTGTTTGTGCACAAATGTGCATCCATATGTACTCATGGCGTCTCCCTGCTGAAGCTGACATGTCTGTCCTCCATCTGTCTAAAGCCACTTTAGCTCCATCCTAATGTTTCTGTCTCCTCCACCCTAACAGTCTGTGTGTGGGCGTGCTAACATGCAGCAGTGCTCGTCCTTAATGCATGCTGCCTCGTGCTCTCTGCTTGCTACACTTACAGCTGCTGCTCCCTAACAGAGAGTGACAAGAGGAGCAGAGTGTGTAGGCCTCCGCCCGCCAGAACCGAGCCTCTCCACCACCTCCACCAGGACTCCAGCTGATGCAGGAGAGGTCGGGAAAGTCTGTCTCTGGTGTCGACATGAGCACCATCAAACTCCACCTGCTGACGTGAACCCACGGGTCAAACACAGGACGGAGGTCGCTTGACCACGACGATTTAATGTAAAGTACAGGCATGTACTGCACACACACTAACCAGTGTCATCACATTCACTGACATATGTTATGTTTTATATTCAGTAACAACTGATGAACTGAACAATGAAACAAAAACTGCAGAAAGTTCAGAGGAAGTTTGAGCTTCAGGAACCTTTCATACATTTCTGTCTGTATTATTTATTCCTAACAATCATGTGAACTTGATGTTCTCCTTCCTGGACGGGTTCAGTGTTCTCCTTCCTGGACAGGTTCAGTGTTCTCCTTCCTGGACAGGTTCAGTGTTCTCCTTCCTGGACAGGTTCAGTGTTCTCCTTCCTGGACAGGTTCAGTGTTCTCCTTCCTGGACAGGTTCAGTGTTCTCCTTCCTGGACAGGTTCAGTGTTCTCCTCGTGGTTCTTTGGTTGTTTTAGCTCCGTACTTTCAGTGATGCAGGACGAGGACAGTGAAGCTCGTGTTCACACTGTAAACCATCACTGTGAAATTCACAGTGACTAACAGGCAGCTGTTGACAAGTAGCTCTACAGTACATCATTGGTTACTGTAGAGCTACTTTCTGCCGCACTTCTTCAGTGCGATGCAGAGGAGTAGACGAGGAACATCTCTGCGAGTACATGACCACACCTGATGTTACAGCGTGCACCTGCACCAAACACACAGTCCCAGGAGTCCGACTGGAAATCAGACGCTCCCAGGTGGTGCAGGAGCTTCTAATGTTCCCTCAGGGAACGCCGGACTTACAGGAGGAAGTCTGTTCTCCATGTTTGAGGCGTGCACATCTGAGTTAGGTCTACATGTCCTACTGTGTGTGTGTGTGTGTGTGTGTGTGTGTGTTCGTCCTGCAGAGCAGCAAACAGCTGGCAGAGCGTCCTTCACAACATCCTGACAACTCGACGCAGTGCTCAGACTGTTGCTGCTGCACATCGCCGCCTCTCCTCGTATTAACCCAGCGGAGCCGACACGACAGAAACTATTTCAAATCAATACAACATGTTAGATATGTTAGATATCTATATCTGACTGTGAGGAGACCCTGAAGAAGAGTTCTGTCTCTGTCATGATGAAGTTTGTGCTCTCTCTCTCTGCTGCCTCTGAAATACAAACTGAGCTAAATGAATTATTATTTTTAAGATACACACTTAAAGGTCCAGTGTAGGACCGAGCGGCTCCTAGCAGTGAAGTTTCTCTCCCTCTGAGCATGGAGGGAAAATTTGATTTTTAGATTAGCCGGGAGGACAGCCAAGACGGTAACGGACAGCCCCGCCGCTCGTACAGTTCTGAAGTGGATCAAACATGTGAGGCAGTCCTGGTCACGTGTTGCATCACTGCAGAGCTGTGGTGTGTTGTGGTGATTTCGTTGTTTGACACAAACTTCCTGCAGGTTCTCCCGTTCTTCAACATGAAGCATCCAGAAAACATGTCAGTGATGGAAAAGTGTCGGCTTTAAATATTCACCAGCTCGATGACGACTGCTGTGCTGCTGAAGCACACACACACACACACACACACACACACACACACACACACACACTATACTTTGAGACCCACTTGGTCAATAGTCCATAACTATATATATCATCTTACAGCAGCGCCTGGATTCAGTAGAACACACTCCTCTCTCTCTCTCTCTCTCTCTCTCTTTGCCCTGGAGGTCTCCTTGAAACACTAAAGGATTCACTAATTCCAATTAATTTACTCTGCCTGCCTTTAATTAAAAAACTCTTATGCAAATCGAGACACGCTCTGTAACTCTGATTAATCTACAGTTTAAAAAAAAGAAGCTTTTCCAATCATTATGCAAATGTATTAAAATATGTATTCTTGAACTTGGAAGGAGTCAGGAACGACGAGGTTCGTGTGTTATTTAGGAAGAATGAGTCTCAAAACAAGCGATCCCAACAGAGAGCCAGGTTTCATCAAATTACGTCTTACATGGATTCAGAGAAGAAGAAAAGGCCTCTAAGCAACGTGGGAAATGAAGTAAACTCAACCATGGCGACATCCCAGATCAACCAGAGCAACTCAAGTTCATGCTGACGATCAGATCAGAGTTGAACGACATAAAGAATCTGGCAGAAATCTGCTGAGTTCTTCTTCACCGTACAGTGGACCAGAAGAAATGAAGGATGTGAGTGATGATCTGATAAAAAGGATCCAGCTCATTCATGTTTGAACTGGCAGTCACATAATAACTGTGTGTGTGTGTGTGTGTGTGTGTGTGTGTGTGTGTGTGTGAGTAACTTCATCTTCCTCTCAGCTTCCTGCTGTAGCAGGTCAAGGACCGCCAACGCGTCGAAGACTTTAACTGAAAAATGATTTCTGTATGAGAAGTCCAACAAGCTGTGAGACGACGAGAGGAATCCAGGAGCAGTTTGTTCTGTCTGCAGCTTCTTCTTCTTGGTTACAGCGTCTTTCTTATTTAGCGTTTCCTGTTTTATTTTGTAAATCTCCCTTCTCCTCGTGTCTAACTTTGTGTACTTCAGTCTACGTTGGAGCGTTCCACAGAGGTTCATTGTGTTCTTGTCTGTTTGGTGAACTTTGGATTTAGCCTGCGTCTTCACACACTGCTTTGTTAGTTTGAAGTGTCTAATAGTCTGTGAGCTTTGGTACGTTCAGGTCCACAGCTGTTAAAGCCTGGTTCTGCCTCTGCAGAGCTTGTGCAGACAGAAACTGTGCTCGGTGTGAGTCGGTGAACTTACCCTCGGTTTGTGACGATGGCTTTCTTCAGGTGAACGTAGCCGGCTGGGAAAACTCCCTGCAGAGACAGAGACAGAAAAAACAAAAAAAGACAGACAATTAAAACCAGCATCACACCGTCCTGCACTAACGAGGATTTACTGTATGTAGCCATGTGCACCACAGATTAAAACAAAGAGCCCGGAGTGCTCGTTAAGCCTCTGCCATGACTAAACTTGACAACACCAGAATCATCAGGGTTCAGCCTCTGGAGACACAAAACATGCAGAGAGTGAAGGACTGACAGAGCGAGCCACCTCGCCTGCCTCCAGCTCGGACTTCTTCTTGTCTCAAATATGATGTGATCTACAAATACACATTTCTAATGTGTAACTTCATTTAAAGCAGACTGTGTGTGTGTGCTGCAAACAGCTTTTCATCTGTGGTAACGCGTGAGTACTCTAGCGCGTTACTTTGATTCATAGGTAACGCTGTAACGTATCAGATTACTTTTACTTCTTTCTAAAGTAACTATACCGGCACGGGTCACGGCCGATCGGCCTCAGGGATTCAGACTCCAGAACATGGATGGAACAGATCCGTGCTCTCCGCCGCCGTTGTTATGGTAACCATGACGGCCACTATAAAGTGACTAACAGTCGGATAAATTATCGCTAGAGGAATAAAACACAATTTACTTTCATTCAGCATAGATTTAAAAAGCTAGAAATGTCCTCAAACAATGCAGATATATCTTGAAATGTATAAATGAATATATTTTAGATTCTTTTTTTTCTATTTGTTTGTGACCTCGACAAGAACGTCTCAGAAATACGACATTAATGAAAGAGGTTTCAGACAGTCTGCGGACCGAGACTACGTCCAGGTTAGACATCTCGGGTACGTCACGGAGACTACGTCCAGTTTTAGACAGTCTGCGGGGGACGTACAGAGACGACGTCCAGGTTTTAGACAGTCTGGCGGGGACGTCACGTAGACTACGTCAGGTTTACAGTCTTTGGTACTTTACGGAGACTACGTCCAGTTTAGATTCTGCGGGGACGTCACGGGAGGACTACGTCCAGGTTTTAGACAGTCCTGGCGGGGACGTCACACAACAGAACTACGTCCAGGTTTTAGACAGTCTGCGGGGACGTCACGGAGACTACGTCCAGGTTTTAGACAGTCTGCGGGGACGTCACGGAGACTACGTCCAGGTTTTAGACAGTCTGCGGGGACGTCACAGAGACTACGTCCAGGTTTTAGACAGTCTGCGGGGACGTCACAGAGACAACGTCCAGGTTTTAGACAGTCTGCGGGGACGTCACAGAGACTACGTCCAGGTTTTAGACAGTCCATGTTTGCACACAGTCTCAGTCTCAGAGACTTGTTACTTTCAGATTAGTTTATTTCCTCTTTAATGGAGCCAACAACAGATGTGGACTCTGGCTTCCCTGCAGGTCTGTGACAAGCCAATCAGTGTCTCTGCAGCATGTGTGGCTCCCGGTGTGTGGACTCACTGACTCCCCGCGTTCCTCCTCTTATTATTTCACTCGAGTTTCCTCTGGAATGAAGCCGTGAGCTCCTCTGTTATCTTTACACGCTACAAATGCTAACACACAGTGTCCTTCGTCAAATGTGGAAGTAATTAGGTCTTTAGTGCCGTGCAGACTTTGTATCTGGAGCGGCTGGGGAAACATTTTATGGAAATTATGAGTGTAGAGAAAGAAGAAAATGAACAGGGAGAAGCTGATGGTGCAGAAGTCGACCGGAGGGATTTCATTCATATTCTACTGCATGTTTCAGTCAGAGAGGAGGGAGTCTATTTTAGGACGTGTGTGTGTGTGTGTGTGTGTGTGTGTGTGTGTGTGTGTCTTTTTGTGCTTGGTTGTTTGTCTATGTATGAAAACATCTTACACTACTGTACATGTGTTTCTGTGTGTCTCTCCATCCTCTTCATTTGTTCCGAAAATGTACATTAGTATGAGCTTCAGTGCGTGTGTGTGTGCGTGTGTGTGTGTGTGTGTGTGTGTGTGTGTGGTGTGTGTGTGTGTGTGTGTGTGTGTGTGTGTGTGTGTGTGTGTGTGTGTGTGTGTGTGTGTGTGTGTGTGTGTGTGTGTGTGTGTGTGTGTGTGTGTGTGTGTGTGTGTGTGTGATGTATGTCCTATCTGTGCTCTGAAAGCGCAGCCTCCGGCGCTCGGGAAAGACAGTCCCCCTGTGCCGTCATGCATAACAACCCTGCTGTCTTTCAGGCAACATTTCACGCACGCAGCTGCAGCCTCTCCAAAGAGCTTTTAGGGTCAAACACGGCGTAATAAAACACAGGGGAACTTTCCTCTGGTGTCCAAGTGTGGGTGTATTTTTGGAAGAGACAAAGTGGGTGCTGGACAGAGAGAGAGAGAGAGAGACCCATAAAGACGGGAGGGGAAGAATCGCGCTAAGGAGAAATAGAGTAACTGTGGTCAGCCATGCGTTTGACAGGAGCGGCTCAGAGGTGCTGACCCGGACTCCAGGGAGCCGGCTCAATTACCTGTCTGCCCAGAGCCGTGAACACACACACAGTTTGGGAAATGTCCTCTTCATAATCGTAGCGGCCTCACTGCTCTCTGCAAAACTCTTCACAACATTTCAGAGAGGAGTATTACACAGCTGCTAAACACAAAGCATACCTGAGGCTGCTCACCTGAGGCTGCTCACCTGAGGCTGCTCACCTGACCCGGCAGGTATTTCTCATGTATTTAGTCATAAATAAAAAGTATTTTAAAGTCTGATGATGGCATTAGTCTGTGTGGACGAAGACTTCAGGCTCATAAACACATAGGAAAGTGTTTACTGAGTGAATACATCAGGTGAGGAGTCAGCTCCTCTCTCCATAGGACTCTATACAAGCCCGACTTGCTTTGGGGTCAATGCAGCTGCCCCCTGCTGGCCATTAGACAGAGTGCAGCTTTAAGACACTAATTATTCATCAGTCAGAAACAGAAGAACACATTTGTACAGTGATGAACTCTTTCTGACCCAGTCTGATGTCAAACAGAACTGTGTTACTGTGAATGGAGACATCAGGTGTAGACCAGGTATGAAACACACACACACACACACACACACACACACACACACAGTACATCTTGTTCCTGTCTCTGCCTGGTTAGCTGTGGTTGTTAACAGGTCAGTGCATTCAGAAACCCTCAGGCTCCTCTCTGATGCTACCTGTGTGTGTGTGTGTGTGTGTGTGTGTGTGTGTGTGTGTGTGTGTGTGTGTGTGTGTGTGTGTGTTAAACAGGAGGTCATCAGAGTGTCACGCCGTCCCTGATTTAGCCGATAGTGTTAAAGCAGCGGTTCACTCAAACGACGAAGACAGAGATGGGAAGAGATGAAAACAAATTGATGCAAAGACAGAAACACAATAAAGGACGGAGAGACGGCGACGTGTGGACGAGGAGACGAGGAAAGAGGAGACGAGGAAATAGGAGACGACCAAAGAGGAGACGACCAAAGAGGAGACGAGGAAAGAGGAGACGAGGAAAGAGGAGACGACGCTGCAGTAAAAAAGTCATCCAGCCACAGATGATGCAGCCTCCCTGTGGACCGTCTGCTCACAGTAACTGTCCGTCACCTTGTTCTGACCCGAGTTTTAACGCCTTCCAGGGACCAATCTCTGAGACACATACATGACATCTCAACACACACACACACACACACACATGATTACAGAGCTTTCTCCTCTAACTCCTGACAGATGTCTCCTTGTTTGTCTCCTCCATCGTCCAGGAGACAAATCCAAAGAACGCTTCATTATCCAGCAGCTCTGTGTCTGATCGGCTCTATTGTCCGTACGTGGGATTGTGTGTAAACGTGCATCTGTTTATTCAAACCATGTCGGCTTATGTTCCCGTTTATTAACTCATGTACTGCTCAAGGGCTCATTTCCAGGATTTTAAGGATGTTTTCTGAACTGATCATTTAAAGTAGGTGATTGATGTTTAAAGGTGTAACCTGCAGTTCCTCTAACGTCCACGAGGCAGGAGTCCATCTATGTTTTAAGAAGGAACGTGACATTTATCTGAGTGTGTGTCGTCAGTTTAAAGTTCTGCAGAGGTCGGCAGGACAGACGCTCTGTTTCAGTGTCTTTGGGTCCGTCACATTAAGCTGAGGTTAGCCTGTCTCTCTTAGTTTAACGTGGGTGCTGCTCTTCACCGCCGCTGTAAATTATTAAATGTCCATCGTAATGGATCGTCTGACTCCTCTAACCTTCACGGCTAAACAGAAAATACTCTTTTAGTTAACTTAAGGTGACGCAGGCCTTCACAGGAACAGTTCATGACATTATCAGCAGTGCTATCTATCACATCAGATGTTTGTCTTCTCTGGAATATAAGGCACTCGGCTCGTGGTGCCTTATATTCCAGAGAAGACAAACATCTCTGCAGCCCAAAACTCAACCCACACCCAAACAGTGGAAACGTTAAACAGCACGTTGTGAATCCACAAAAAAAATTAAATCAATACGATGAGAAAACTGTAACTGTAACTGTGGTGAAAGATCGTCCCATCGGCAGTGACTTCATCCCTCCTCTCTCACACTCCCACGTCTCTCTTTGCCAGACTGTTAAATAATTGATGTTCTTTGTAACCTTACTGCTGACCAGTGGTGAAAACGCTCCGGGTCATAGATGATTTCACTTTAACAGCCGCCCCTAAAAACAGATGCTGATTTATGGTCTCTCGCAGGAAAAGCTCTTCTGTGGCTGCTTTGACCTACAGACGGAGGGAACGCTGCGTAACACTGCAAACACAATCTGATGAATAACGCGAAGATTGACTGAACAATGTTACCAAAGATCTGCTGGAGTGAAACGTACTTTAGGTTTGAGTCGACTTATTTGCTTCGTTATTGTTACGTGTTTCCTGTAAACAGGACTTGTCGTGGATATTGATCGGCATTCACAGTCGCCAATAACGAGTCTGGGTTTCACTATCTAGTGTCAGTGTCCACCTTCCACAGAACACGGCCAAACCTGGGACCAAACAGCCTCTGAACCAGCAGTGTCCAGTCTAACAGTGAACACAGCGACAGAACCTCTGAACCGGCAGTGTCCAGTCTAACAGTGAACACAGCAACAGAACCTCTGAACCGGCAGTGTCCAGTCTAACAGTGAACACAGCGACAGAACCTCTGAACCGGCAGTGTCCAGTCTAACAGTGAACACAGCGACAGAACCTCTGAACCAGCAGTGTCCAGTCTAACAGTGAACACGGCGACAGAACCTCTGAACCGGCAAGTGTCCCAGTCTAAACAGTGAACACGGCGACAGAACCCTCTGAACCGGCAGTGTCCAGTCTAAACAGTGACACGGCGACAGAACCTCTGAACCGGCAGTGTCCAGTCTAACAGTGACACCAGCTACAGAACCTCTGAACCAGCAGTGTCCAGTCTAACAGTGAACACAGCAACAGAACCTCTGAACCGGCAGTGTCCAGTCTAAACAGTGAACACAGCGACAGAACCTCTGAACCAGCAGTGTCCAGTCTAACAGGAACACAGCGACAGAACCTCTGAACCAGCAGTGTCCATCTACAAGCGAACACACGCGACAGAACCTCTGAACCGGCAGTGTCCAGTCTAAACAGTGAACACAGCGACAGAACCTCTGAACCGGCAGTGGTCCAGTCTAACAGTGAACACATCGACAGAACCATCTGAACCATCAGTGTCCAGTCTAACAGTGAACACAGCAACAGAACCTCTGAACCACAGTGTCCAGGTCCTAACAGTGAACACAGCAACAGAACTCTGAACCGCATTTTCCCAGTCTACAGTGGAACAAACAGCGACAGAACACAGTCTGAACCAGCAGTGTCCAGTCTAACAGTGGAGCACAGCGCAGACCTCTGAACCAGCAGTGTCAGTCTAACAGTGAAACACAGGCAGCCTAACTGAGGTTTGCTCCTGCATCCTGGACTAACAACTTTTTATGGTTCATCAGGAAATGACAAACATGAAGAACACGTGAAAATACTGAGACATGACTTTTTGTCTTTGCCTGGTCCAGATGCTGGAGGACGACGAACACATCAATAAAAAGACTTAATACTTTTTTTTAAATCAGGCGGCAGCTCGGTCAGGCCTGAGACGTGGATCACCTCTTCAGTTAACTCCTGTCATGAGGCAAGGAGCTGCGCTGAAAGCTCTAACGCTGATAAAGTTACATAAGACGACACAAAGAGCCAACTTTGTCCGGATGATGAAAATGTTCTGAAAAATGGAGACTACAGCACGAGAGTGGGAGTTTAAGTACATGTCGCGTAGAACAGACAGCCACGTCGAGCAAATCTGAAGAGTTCAGGTCGTTTTCGCTGAGAGCAGCCGAGCCACGTCAAATCTCCACGAGATTATCCGCCTGAAAACAGATGGTGTCAGTTTCAGGACGGAGACGGATTTGACGTGAGCGCTGCCTTAATTTGACGAGATGGATTCAGTAAAGAAGAGATTAGTCACAGTGTCCAACGTCCAATCACACATCAGACAGGTAGGAACACCAACACTTCAGTATTTATACAGAACGCCCTGAAAGGTTTGCACATAATCTCTAAGGGAGAGAGTCCTTGCTGATCCCTGCTCATAACGACAGTGGGCGTATCATATTTTAAAAAACACTTTAAATATCAGAGTATTGAGCTGAAAGCACTTATGAGCTCATGTGAAAGTCAGCGGAGCTTAAAGCAAACACTGCACAAAGGTTCAAAACATCCAGCTTCATGTGTCGCTTTCATTTTTAGATCATTCACCTCGCCGTGACCTCCGGCTTCAGCTCATCACTGATTCACACACGTGGAGTTACAGAACTGAAACACCGCTCTCTGCTCACATTCAGTTCAGGGCGGTTTAATGTTTGCAGAGTGTAATCATACTGGGTCAACTGCAGCCGGGGTTCGAACCTTCTCGCTGTGAGGTAGCTGTGCTAACCACTGCACCCATACAGGCACAATCATAGTTTCTATGAGGTCCAGCAGCCAATCATCATCCAGGTCCCCAGCAGCAGCTGATCTCACTGACTAGTCCAGCAGCAGTCAGCCCAGCTCGGCGTCTGTCTTTCAGCCTTTTATTTCACCAAGCTCTCACCAACCACTAAAAGTCAGTCCCACATTTACTCTTGTCCGGCGGCTTCTTGCTCGCTCACTCTCTCCTTTTCTCTTCTTAGCTTCCTCCGTCAGCGTCCTCTTCACTCTCTTCTCCTCTGCCATTTTATCCATAGATGCTGCTCACACCCGGGCCTGTAAACCTCCTCTTCTTCTTCCCAGTGGTCCAAACGTACAGACTGAGCTCGCTGTGTGTCAGAGGTCATGTTCAGCTCAGTCTCTGCTTCTCTCTCTGTAATTAGTCTCTTTTGTTGTATTCTCATCACACCTGCTGATGACGAGCTCGTGAAGAAACCCTTTCATTGAAGTGCAGTGAGTTCTGTCTCAGCAGGTCCAAACTGCAGCTGTGCTTCACAATCTTCTCAGCCTGACCGTCCCCGTCTATTCTCCTCCACTCAGAGCTCGGCTCCGTTCATTGTCCTTGTTGCCAGCAGGAAAAATGGTTGTGTAATTCCCACATGGAGCTCCGTGCAGCAGCATAATGTGTCTGCTCTATAATTTCACACGGAGGTTCTGACTCGGCCGGGATGATAAAATAACAGTGATTACATCACAACTGTACAACTTCCTCCTTTGTCGTTCTTTGATTCTTCAACAATGAGCGTCTCTCTCACAGTCTGAGGAGACATTTCCACGCTGAGTTATTAAGAAGAGCCATCATGAATGTTTCTGTCTCTCTGCACTGTGAACAGTAACTAACAGGCAGCTGTTGACGAGTAACTCTACAGAGCAGTGTGCATTTCATCAGACGAGACGAAATCTGTTCGTCCATGAGCCTTTTCCCTGGACTGAGACGACACAAGGTTCTAAAAACACTGAGGAAAAATGAGCCACTGTGCGTTTTTGTTGTCGAATAAAAACGAGACTAAAATGTCACGCAGGAAATAAAAACTGAACAAAAACGTCCTCCTTGTTTTCGTCGACGATATAAGAAACAAAGCAGCATCCAGTCCTGCTGTCATGTGTTTGTGCCAGCACTTCTTTTACTGTAGCAACGTCACGGCCACATGTTTGAATCCTCTGGCTGCTCTCGAACCTGTGGCTGGAAACAAAACAGCACGCAGGAGAAACACGACGTACGGACAGACAGTGCGATCATGCTCAGCAGGACAAAGACACTGGACGTTTGGTCCCATTCCATTATTTAGAAGCAGAGGAAAAGTCACAGTGTCTCGTTTTGACGAATGGGAATATGTGCGAGAAGAAAACAGCTGGTGAAAATAAAAATACCACCAACCTGAAAAGGCAAATTAACCTCAGCCACACAAATATTAAGGTCAGCTAACTGCTCTGGCATAAAATCAATTTATTTATATTTCAATTTAACAATTGCATCTAGAAAAAGACTAAAATGTTTTGACTAAAACACTCTGTGTTCACGTTTGACAAGAGACTTTTAGTCGACTAAAATGTGACGAACAAAAATGATTCGTGACTAAAAGTGACTCAGACTAAGAATGAACTTTGACTAAACTGAAAAATGGGTGACAACATTAACACTGCTCTACAGTACATCATTTGGTTACTGCTGAATTACTGTAGTTTTGACTGAATACACAGTGTGCTACTGTGAGACGGTTTACAGTCATTTACTGAGTGGCCAGCAGGGGGCGACTTCACTGGCTGCACACAGAGCTGTGTTTGTATTGACTCTAATGTAAAATCCAGATGAACTCTCAGTTCATTTATTCGCTATGTAAACAGTTTCCTCGTGAGTTTTTGGTCTCACAGCATGATGCTCGCTCAGTAAATCAGGGGATGCTCCCTGGTCACTGACACATCAGATATTCCTAAAGAACAGGTCGTTACAGCTGGTTTGTAGCTCAGCCTGTGTTTTGTCTAAAGGAGTTTCATCGCCTCGTTTAAATGAAAGCCAAAGCTCAAACAGACAGTGGATCGCTGTCCAAGACGACGAGGAGCTCAAAGGACAGTCTGAAAAAGTAGTGACAGCAGAGAGCGAGCACGTGACTGATAGACGAGCTGCATAAATGTGCTTTATGTTCTGCTTATTATTTAATCTGTCTCTGTTTTACGAGAGAACATGGCTTTAGGATGACGACTCTGCTCCCTGGATTTAAAATAAGAAACTAGAGTGAAAAAAAAGAGGAGTTAGGAGAGAGGAAATTCATTTCAGTAATTATGCAGTTTATTATTGGTCACAGTCATTCTCTCCTCTGACCCTTTCTATGTTACATACAGCTCACACTCAGTCATGTTTGCACGGTGCCAGGTGTAACCTCAGAGCATTGTTCCCTGCAGACAGAGCTCGACATGCCAGAGTGATAAAACCCAGAAAAACAAACAGACACCAAATATATTTCCTTTCTATCGCTCATCATCTTTTCTTTTTAGTGATTTGTTTTCTCTATTATTTTTGGCCTTTTCAAGCTTTTTTTTTTTGACAGGGACAGCTGAAGAGTGACAGGAATGTGGAGAGAGAGAGACGTGGGGAAGATCCACAGGTGGGATTCGAACCCTCGGCTTCAGCAGCGAGGACTGAGCCTTCACACGGGGCGGTGATCTGTCTTCAGATGTCCGCCCTGCGATACAGGAGGATTCTGAGGGGTCCATAAGTTTGACAGTCATTGGAATCTGTTCTCACTGATCGACATTACTTTCTGATGAACAGCCGCATTACAGGAGCTACACTGAGCTAACGACTGAGATCACAACAATGGATGAACATCAATACCTCAGATTTACTGCAACATCTTCAAGATCATCCAGCTGCACGTGCTCAAGTGAAGGAAATACAATCGCACAATATAAATACATGCAGGTATGCAACACAAACACGCAACATGAAGTAACGCTGAGTTTAGAGCTTCGTTTGTTAATTAAAGCTCCACACAGTGTGAGACACGCTGCTGGGAATCTATTCTACAAAATACAACTAATTAAAAATGCTCATCAGATTTGATCTGTCTGCAGATCACACACACACACACACACACACACACACAGTCAGTAATATTAGCTGCTGCTGGTGACCTGGTTGATGATTGGCTGTTAGTTTTTAAACAAAAGTAATAAATACTCGAGTACAGCTGAGCCTGTTTCTGTGCACTGTAGCTTTAAGATCATACTCAGTATGTTTGTGTGACACAGTAATCCAAACATGTTGACCTGGATCTGTTTATTGCAGCAACACACACACACACACACACACACACACACACACACAGTTCATGATGTTATGTGTGTAAGTGTGTGTGTGTGTGTGTGTGTGTGTGTGTGTGTGTGTGTGTGTGTGTGTGTGTGTGTGTGTGTGTGTGTGTGTGTGTGTGTGCAGAGAACAGCTGACGTTTCCACGGAGAGCAGCAGAAGGGGCGGAGAACTGAACTGTGCTGATCCATGTTTAAATGGACTGATGACCGTGACTAATGCACAGCAAGCACAGCGGCCCCATGAGTGTGTGTGTGTAAGTGTGTGTGTGTGTGTCACACACACACACTTACACACATGGCATTTAGAGTGCAGTCACTTTTTGCTGTGTGTGTGTGTGTATTTACACCTGGCTCAGAACAGTTGGCAGACAGGTGTGTGTTTAGAGGAGATCAGCAGTCACCTCTCACACACACACACACACACACACACACACACACATCGTCCTTTACTGTCCTGCTGTGGGAGGAGCATCAGTGACAGCAGAGAGCCACACACACACACACACAGCTTTAGAAATGTAGTCCAAGACACTAAAGATTATATAAAAAATATTAAACTTAAACTCTAATTAACTGCCAACAGTGTGCAACACACACACACACACACACACACACACACACACACACACACACACACACACACAGTGCTGCTTCTGTTCTGTGCATTACATTTAAACATCTCTGCAGACCTGTCAGCTGAACTTTACTTTAATCACTGTTATTCACACGAGATGCACGTGACATAAAGGACGATATCCTGATTATTAAACTCTTTATACAGGACGATTATTAGAGTGCAGAGTCCTGCAGCGAGAGAGGAAACCGTCTGTGACGTCTGACGATCCACCTGGTGGTGAGGGTGCATATTAATTAATCATCTATACTGGAAAGTCCAATAATTAAGATGTGAACTTTCATGTTGCACTTTAACTCTCTCACAGCTCAAAGTGTTTCCTAAAGCTGCGAGCTGACCTCGTGGCCCGTGATGGTCCGGGTACCCTGAATGCTGATGAAGCTCAACATGTGAAGTTTGGGCTGCTGGATTAGAGACGAGTCAGAGCAGGAAGACATTTCCTCAGGGAGACAGCGAGTCTGTTTTAAAGAAACCAGGTGATTAGGGTGGAACTAACAGGATTGGACTGATGCCCCACTGCTGGGACAGAGGCGGAGGGAGAGACACAGAGACTACGTCCAGGTTTCAGACAGTCTGTGGGGACGTCTCGGAGACTACGTCCAGGTTTTAGACAGTCTGCGGGGACGTCTCAGAGACTACGTCCAGGTTTTAGACAGTCTGCGGGGACGTCACTGAGACTACGTCCAGGTTTAGACAGTCTGCGGGGACGTCCCAGAGACTACGTCCAGGTTTTGGACAGTCTGTGGGGACGTCACAGAGACTACGTCCAGGTTTTAGACAGTCTGCGGGGACGTCACTGAGACTACGTCCAGGTTTAGACAGTCTGCGGGGACGTCTCGGAGACTACGTCCAGGTTTTAGACAGTCTGCGGGGACGTCTCGGAGACTACGTCCAGGTTTTAGACAGTCTGTGGGGACGTCACGGAGACTACGTCCAGGTTTAGACAGTCTGTGTACTAGCACTCGGCTCCTTAACGTGACTTTCCTTCTGAAAGAATCAGCGCAGACTGACGACTGAAGACTTTATGATCTTTGAACTGAGATTTCAAAGATCACCGTTTGGAATCTCGACGTGTCTGTTTGGTTTCTTAGTTTCTTTCTTCAGTGGCTGTTGTCACAGAGATGCTCGGTGTCGTCCTGATCCAGTGCAGCTGAGCTGATATCACATCAGATTCTTTTTTTCTCATGATCCCCGCTGTGCTGCATCCCACTGCCCTCGCTGTAACCTCGAGAGATGGATGGCAGCGTGCCGCCCACAGCCAAGCTGTTGTGTTAGTCTGCTGTAAGTTGAGGTTTTTCTCTGGAGGTGGAGCCTTGGAAGATCTCAACAAGATGGAGCTGACCACCTCAACCCTGAGAGGAGCTTCATGAAGACGTTCTCTTACTCTTATCTTAAGTTCCATGCTGTGAGACCTTCACATACAGACATTACATGGTACCATCTTTAAAATACTGTACAGCTGTATTTAATGTTCAGTTAACACAGTTTAACACATTAATTATGATCTGTAATTAATTAATCTCTTTTTAATCTCACCTAAAAATTGCTGAGAAAAGCAACTTGGGGTATTTAAATTTAAATTCATTACATCATTGTGTCGGATTGATAAATAACAAAAAAAGTTGCTTTGCTGCTGGTTCTGGTCGTCGCTGTTCGTGGCTTGTATGACGGGTCACCTCGTCTTCCACTATGTTTATCAACCTGCATCCACTTGGTAAGAACATTGGTCAGCCGAGTCATCGCAGACTTTAGCCAATCTAAACTCGAGGAGTATTTGTAAAAACTTCCCGTTCATCGGACCGACAGCTCTCACATGCTCCTCCATTTTCACGTTTCCTCACCTTGACCTTTCAACTACAATGGGAGCCAATCAGCTTATGCTAAACCATCCCAAACACAATGACAGCCAATCAATGTCCACGTCAGGGTGTGACTGACCAATGTTTAACACCCCCAACAAGTCAAGCACAAGAAGCACAACTCACATAGAGAAACAGTATATGACTGTAATTAATTAACCACAATTAACGGGATAATCTGACACCCCTAATTTTAGTTCTATTTGTGTTACCTTAGAATGAGACTTTTATATTTGTGTCGTGTTTCTACAGTACCTAAGAACACTGACTCTGATGGGACCTTCTTCATTCTTCACGTCTCACCACCACAGTTTCTCCTTCATGCTGCAAATTTTAGCAAAAAATGTAGATTTCGCTTCAATCAGCTGATTTTAATTTAGCTGTCACTGCTAACGCTTCAAACGGACCAGAGTTGGCTTCCTCAGATGGTCCGGTTTGTTCAGGCAGGTGTGAAGCTCATCCGAACTCTGGTACCGCCTGAAAACGGGTCTCAGGTGAACCCTGGTGCTGGGTCGCTTACAGTGGGAAAGCAAACAGACTATCCAGAGAACCAAAGATCAGAAAGACAATCCATGAGCCGGGTTGTCTTCTCCGTGGTCAGAGCTTCTTTTGGGCAACACTGCCCCCAAATGAACCAATCGAACGAGTCCCCCGGACTATCCTGGCGTGAAAGCAACATTCATTTACAGTAAATTTAGTCAGAGAGGTTCGTTAAAGTTTCATTTAGTATTCAAACACTTCCAAACTCATTATAACAGAAACGTCTGTTACATGTAATAAAAGTCATTTCTTCATGCAGCTCCGGGTGATTCACACGTTGCTTCTTTTAGCTTGAGTTGTATTTTGAGTTCAGCTCTCCGTCATGCCAGGAAGGAGAGAATGAGGCGGATGCAATCTGTCAAATATCTTTAATGTCGATACCAAATAAATGAATCGTCCTGATCACATGATCTCTGCTGCTGCTATGTCTTTACTCACCATTTTAAACTGTCTCATGTTTAAACGTGATTCAGTATTTAGACTTAGTTTGAGATTCTTAATGTAACGCCTGTCTGCTCTCCTTCATTCTCGGCCTGTAACAAAATCCGTGAAGCAGCGTCCAGAGAAAACACACGACGCTGACTGAGAACACAAACACACAAACATCAGCTCCTGACTCGGTCTTGGTGGAACATCACTGTTCTCCGTTCTATCAGAGTACACACACACACACACAAGTCTGTTAACAATGCATCTTAATCTGTTTCAAACTTAGTTCAGTGTTTCTAACGGCGGTGCTCGTGGCCTTTAGGAGACCACAGCGTCCTCACGGCAGAATGAGGAGTCGTCCTAATTGTCCATTTATCAGAGACACAGCAGCATCCTGGAACTGTGTGTGTGTGTGTGAGTGTGTGTGTGCGTGCGTGCGTGCGTGCGTGCGTGTGTGTGTGTGTGCGTGTGTGTGTGTTCATATATCAGGTTGTAGCACACGGCGTGCTGTAGATTGGTTCAGGGGGGAGCTGCATGGATGCAATCCTCTCTTTACATCACAGCAGAGCTATCGTGCGTACATCATGTTAGAAAACATTTCAGTCAAGGAAGTGTTCAAACACGAAATATCTTCACGGGAGAATCAAAATGAGACGTGAGGCGTCACATGTCAGATCAGATGAGTGTTTTTGGTGACGTCAGTGGAGAGCAGTTTGTTTTATCATCAGCTCTCACCTTCTCTGCCTATACGAAGACGAAGTCCTATCTACAGCACAGAACACCCAGCGGGGCGCCCTGACAGCGAGAGGAAGCACTGCTGTCTAGATACAGTAAAGCTAGACGGTGGAAGCCGAGCAGGGACGGAGCCGAGCGGAATAAAACAGACGGCTGCTGCAGAGAGGACAGAAACACAAAGACTGAAACACCAAGAAGCTCGTTAGCTCGTGATCCAGACAGAAAGAAAGAAAGCTGCTGGTGTGAGTCATCTGGAGGGTCAGGAAGGCTGCATCCAATGAAATCTGTTGATTACCTAATCACAACTGCACTGCGTTCATCAGACTTGAACACACACTGCAGTGCTTAAAGTCCTCACACTCAGTTGTTGCTGTAAATACAGAGAAATTATCGACGACGTCACACAAGAGTGGATGTTCACACAATGACAAAACGCTAGCTTTCAATTTATACAGAATATTTATAATGCAACGTACATGACCATTGCTGCCGACCTGAAACAATAAATATGATAATATCTACAACCTGTGGACATTCAAAATGTATAAACCTGGAATGTCTGTGTGTTCATTCCCCGCTCAGGGTTATCTTGCAGTATTCTTTACATAATACATGTATATCTCCCGTTTGCTGTGAGGAACATGGTGATATGTGTGGAAGCACGCACGTCAGGACAAAAACCTCATGGCAAAGAACTCCATAAGTCTCCATGTTTAAAATGCAGAAATAAACAACAGCTCTTCAGAACCTGTGGGTACAGCACGGAGACTACGTCCATGATTAATCACAGTCTATGGTCAGGATACAAAGTGTCAACATGACCGCGGTGGACAGGACAGAGCAGTGTGATCTCAGATCCGTGACCTCTCCACGTCCCTGGCCTAGATTGCATGAAGGACCCTACATGTGACTCTGAAATGATCAGCTGCCACCTCAGCTGCAACAACACGCTCCTGCAGGTTTGTCCTCCCTGACATCAGGACGACATGTCCGTTCCACTCTACTCTCGTCATCTCTCCTGGCTGGCGTGCCTGGAATGTGTCCAGGATTCAGCAGCCCGCCCGGACTTCAACCTACCCAAGTTCTCCCACACTGCACCGCTCCTCCACACCCTGCATTGGCTGCCGATGGCTGTTGCCATGGTGCTACAAATGGCTCAGGCCCATCCTACAGTCCACTGTGATCTGCTACCGCCTATCGTCTTGTTGCTCTCTCAGAGCAATATCACGACTGTTTGCTGTCCTCGATGATGTTACGACACCAACGCGAGGACAACATACCTCTGCAGACCGAGAACTCGCCTGCTCAGACTGGTGTTCTCTCCTCCTGATGTTTTCTGATGCAGCACTGCAAACTGTGACAAAGACCAAAGATCTTTACAGGCAATGGAAACTTCTGTTGGGTCAATTAAAAGACAAACACGAGCAGAAACTTCTACAAGGGGAACTAGAATCAACAAGTTTGACTCCATGAAAATAACATCTACACCAAATGTTACATCCACATTGTGACAGACAGTCAAACTCAACCATACCAGACCCGAGCTCGTCATATCGTCATAACACTGTAACAGTACTTTACACTTCTGGTCATGACAAACCATGGAAGTATTTGTTTTTAATAGATTTCCACTGATGGTGTTTCACAATTATTATGTCACAAAAACTCTTCTGATGTGATGTCCGTGGGTTTACGATGCAACAAACAGCTGCTTCTTTCTCCCGATGCTCGCTGCATCATGGTGTCACATTGTTTTCTGTACAGAACGCCTCAACACAAAGTCCTAACAGGCCATTCAAAAGATCAGACCATGTGCTGCAGACCCGGGTCCATCAAACAGCAGAACATGTTACTTCTTGTTGCTGCTGTGAATCAGACGCCACAGAAAAACATGTTTGCAATCAGAAGCACTTTAACTGCAGGCTAGACTTCACAAACAGAGCAGTGTCGCACCGAGTAAAGACATGGTGGTGACTGTCAGGCCGGCCATGCTCGCCGTGTTTCGATGATCTGCAAAGTAGTTTTAATCATTTTATCAGACACTAATGATAACCTGAGCTGTTTCTGGTTAAACAAAGACTTTTTAGAAATCATTTCCACGATGTCGTCTACTGTGTGAAAGATCATCGATGAAGAGAGAAGCAAGTACGAAGTAGTTCAGCAGAGATCAAAACGTTCATTTACATAAGTCTCCTTCACATTAAAAGTGCAGTATAAATATATAAATGGGCAATATAAATAACCCATTTCTCAACTTCACTACAACGAGACGGACGAGAAGAAAGAGATGGAAATATA
>JAFMOB010000454.1:0-55741 GCA_018985215.1 Larimichthys polyactis
CAATCAGCCTCCTATTCCACCAGTGTCTCCACCCGGCTCGGCTCTGTAACAGGGAGCTGGGATGGAGGTAATAATGGAGTTCTGTGGCTGCAGCAGCAGCAGCATCACCTCCACGAGTCATATTTTCCAGCCAGAGCTGCAGGAGCTCTGCCATGTCAGCACGTCTTTTAATCAGAGAGCCACAAAACGGCCATGAGGAGCCAGTAAAGGCCGAACCAGAGGCCTTGAGAGGAGAGGGAGGAAGGAAGGAAGGAAGGAAGGAGGAGAGGGAGGGAGGAAGGAGGAGGAGGGAGGGAGGAAGGAAGGAGGAGAGGGAGGGAGGGAAGAAGGAGAGGGAGGAAGGAAGGGAAGGAGAGAGGAGGGAGGAAGGAAGGAGAGGGAGGGAGGAAGGAGGAGAGGGAGGAGGAAGGAAGGAGGAGAGGGAGGAGAGGAAGGAGGAGAGGGAGGAGGAGAGGGAGGAGAGGAAGGAGGAGGGAGGAGGAGAGGGAGGAGAGGAAGGAGGAGAGGGAGGGCGGAAGGAGGAAGGAGAGAGGAGGAGGAGGGAGGGAGGAGGAAGGAAGAGGAGAGGGAGGGAAGGAAGGAAGGAGAGGGAGGAAGGAGGAGAGGGAGGGAGGAAGGAGGGAGGAAGGAAGGAAGGAAGGAAGGAGGGAGGAAGGAAGGAAGGAAGGAGGAGAGGGAGGGAAAGGAAGGAGGAGGAGAGGGAGGGGAAGGAGGAGAGGGAGGGAGAAGGAAGGAAGGGAAGGAGGAGAGGGAGGAAGGAAGGAAGGAGGAGAGGGAGGAAGGAAGGAAGGAGGGAGGAGAGGGAGGAAAGGAAGAAGGAGTGGAGGAAGGAAGGAAGGAGGGAGGAAGGAAGGAAGGAGGGAGGAAGGAAGGAAGGAGGGAGGGAGGAAGGAAGGAGGAGAGGGAGGAGAGGAAGGAGGAGAGGAGGAGGAGAGGAAGGAGGAGAGGGAGGGAGGAAGGAAGGAAGGAGAGGGGAGAAGGAGGAGAGGGAGGGGAGGAAGGAGGGAGGAAGAAGGAAGGAGGAGGAGGGAGGAAGGAAGGAGAAGGGAGGAAGGAAGGAAGGAGGAGAGGGAGGAGAGGAAGGAAGGAGGAGAGGAAGGGAGGAAGGAGGAGAGGGAGGAGGTAGGAAGGAAGGAAGGAGGAGAGGAGGAAGGAAGAGTGAGGAGGGCGAGGAGGAAGATGGAAGGAGAGGGCGGAGGGAAGGAAGGAGGAGAGGAAGGGAGGAAGGAGGAGAGGGAGGGAGGAGAGGAAGGAAGGAAGGAGGAGAGGGAGGAAGGAAGGAAGGAGGGAGGAGAGGCGGCAGGCGGAAGGAGAGGAGGAGAGGAGGAGGAGGGAGGAAGGAGGAAGGCGGAGAGGGAGGGAGGAGAGGAAGGAAGGAAAGGAGGGAGGGAGGAAGGAAGGAAGGAGGGGGAGGAGGAAGGAGGGAGGAAGGAGGGAGGAAGGAAGGGGGTGGAGGAATGAATGTGAAGCTGGTCTCAGGTGTCTGAGTGTGTGAATGTTGCTGCTAATTGTTTTTCATTACTCTCAGTCTGCTGTTACAGTTAGCATCACACGCTAACGCACAGCTGGAGGCTAACGGGAGCTTTAGCTTTAGCATCAACCTCTGTGGCCGTGAAGTGACGCCGACACAGGAAGTGACAAAACCTGCACTTCCTCTAACTTCCACTTGAGGCTGGCTCCAGAAGTGAGTCAGCCTCCATAAGTCCCCATGTCCAAATGTCCAAGTTCACAGCAGAAATAAACATGTTTACAGCCTGGTACAAAAAACTGAGAGCAAACGAAGACTTTCAAAAGTGACTGTAGACCCTCTATAGGAGCCGTAGACCCTCTACAGGAGCCGTGGACCTCCTATAGGGGCTATAGACCCTCTATAGGAGCTGTAGACCTCCTATAGGGGCTGTAGACCTCCTATAAGGGCTGTGGACCTCCTATAGGGGCTGTAGACCTCCTATAGGAGCCGTGGACCCTCTATAGGAGCCGTGGAGCTCCTATGGGGGCTGTAGACCCTCTATAGGAGCCGTGGACCCTCTATAGGAGCCGTGGACCTCCTATAGGGGCTATAGACCCTCTATAGGAGCTGTAGACCTCCTATAGGGGCTGTAGACCTCCTATAAGGGCTGTGGACCTCCTATAGGGGCTGTAGACCTCCTATAGGAGCCGTGGACCCTCTACAGGAGCCGTGGACCTCCTATAGGGGCTGTGGACCTCCTATAGGAGCCGTGGACCCTCTATAGGAGCCGTGGAGCTCCTATGGGGGCTGTAGACCCTCTATAGGAGCTGTAGACCCTCTATAGGAGCCGTGGACCTCCTATAGGGGCTGTAGACCCTCTATAGGAGCTGAAGACCCTCTATAGGAGCTGTAGACCCTCTATAGGAGCTGTGGACCCTCTATAGGAGCCATGGACCCTCTATAGGAGCCGTGGACCTCCTATAGGGGCTGTAGACCCTCTATAGGAGCTGAAGACTCTCTATAGGAGCTGTGGACCTCCTATAGGGGCTGTAGACCCTCTATAGGAGCTGTAGACCCTCTATAGGAGCTGTAGACCCTCTATAGGAGCCATGGACCCTCTATAGGAGCCGTGGACCCTCTATAGGAGCCGTGGACCTCCTATAGGGGCTGTAGACCCTCTATAGGAGCTGAAGACTCTCTATAGGAGCTGTAGACCTCCTATAGGGGCTGTGGACCTCCTATATGGGCTGTAGACCCTCTATAGGAGCTGTAGACTCTCTATAGGAGCTGTGGACCCTCTATAGGAGCTGTAGACCCTCTATAGGAGCCATGGACCCTCTATAGGAGCCGTGGACCCTCTATAGGAGCCGTGGACCTCCTATAGGGGCTGTAGACCCTCTATAGGAGCTGAAGACTCTCTATAGGAGCTGTGGACCCTCTATAGGAGCTGTAGACCCTCTATAGGAGCCGTGGACCTCCTATATGGGCTGTAGACCCTCTATAGGAGCTGTGGACCCTCTATAGGAGCTGTAGACCCTCTATAGGAGCCGTAGACCCCCTATAGGAGCCATGGACCCTCTATAGGAGCCGTGGACCTCCTATAGGGGCCGTGGACCTCCTATAGGAGCTGTAGACCCTCTATAGGAGCTGTAGACCCCCTATACGAGCCGTGGACCCCCTATAGGAGCCGTGGACCCTCTATAGGAGCCGTGGACCCCCTATAGGAGCTGTAGACCCTCTATAGGAGCTGTAGACTCTCTATAGGAGCTGTGGACCCTCTATAGGATCCGTGGACCCCCTATAGGAGCCGTGGACCCCCTATAGGGGCCGTGGACCCTCTATAGGAGCCGTAGACCCCCTATAGGGGCTGTGGACCCTCTATAGGAGCCGTGGACCTCCTATAGGGGCTGTGGACCTCCTATAGGGGCTGTGGACCTCCTATAGGAGCTGTAGACCCTCTATAGGAGCTGTAGACCCCCTATAGGAGCCGTGGACCCTCTATAGGAGCCGTAGACCTCCTATAGGAGCCATGGACCCCCTATAGGGGCTGTGGACCCCTATAGGAGCCGTGGACCCTCTATAGGGGCTGTGGACCCCTATAGGAGCCGTGGACCCCCTATAGGGGCTGTGGACCCTCTATAGGAGCCGTGGACCCCCTATAGGAGCCGTGGACCCTCTATAGGGGCTGTAGACCCTCTATAGGAGCTGTGGACCTCCAGGTGAAGCCTCAGATAGAGATAATCTGTTAAACAGAGTTTATTATTTATGAATTATATTTATGTGTGTTTTTACATTTGAATTAATTTTATTATTATTACCATTTATTTTAAATATATTTCATTTTACTGTCTGCAAACATGAACAGGACTGACTGTGAACTCTGAATATATCTTATTTATAGCATGTTCATATTAATATACTGTGATACTTCAGTACTGTCCACTTTATAGTACACACATATTGTGTGTTATATTTTGATTAGCTGGTTTTTTTCCTTCATGTTTCTTTATAAATTCTTATTATCTAATTTTATTCTGACAGATCAACATGCAGTTTCTTTATTCGTCAAATTAAAACATTTTTATCCAAATGAACATAGATTAGTTTCATTTGTTGACCTGAAGTTGTTTGACTGAGGCTTCATAACATTAATAAAACATTAATATAACAGTAATAATAGAATTTGTGTTCTCTGTGCTGTGACGACCAGCAGGGGGCGCACCACTACACGTCACAGCTCATCCACACTCACTGAAGTGTCAACGACCTGAACCACACAGAACACAGAGGGCGGACCGGACCGGACCGGACCGTTACATGACCGCACCGCCGTTTATTCTGAGAGATAAAACATCTGATATTTAAACACACACACACACACACACACACACACACACACAGTGTGTGTTTCCCAGGAGGCGTCAGGCGGCCGGAGGTCAAACACTTGTAACCGGACTAATGGCCGACTTCCTCCTCTCATTGTTCGGCCGTCTGCAGGCCGACATGTGTGTCAATCAAAGGGGGGCGTCTGCATGGGGCATCACGTTCCCATGGCAACAGGGCAGCTTCAGAGCAAATGCGGGAAGGGTACAGGGGGCCCCCCGACCCCACCGCCAACACCGTCAGGAAGCCCCCTTCGAAAGGTGTCGTCCCTCCAAACACGAGCTTACAGAGTTATCAGCGATGATTATTGGTGATTATTGGTGATTCACTTTGTTTCATGCTGCAGCTCTGAGCTTCTTTTGGCCCACAGACTCGCATCAAAGCGAGGACTGAACAATGGTCCGGTCACACATGAAGGCCCGTGTTCTGTGGCCTGAATCTCCATGGACATCCGGCCTGTGGGGGGGATCCGCCCGGCTACAGGTCCAGACCAGAGTCCACCCGAGCACCTGCGAGGACGGACCACGTCTCCACGTCCTGCGTCCCCCACGAGAACTCCCAGAAGACGGAGCTAAATCATCTCGTAACAGCTTCCAAGAACGTGTCGAGGGAGCGCCGACGCTCTTTCATCGAGACTCACGTCACCGCAGGTTTTTTTTTTTTTGGAGCCCCTCGTGGCGTCGGCAGGCCGAGCACAAAGACGCTCTGTGCTCGTCCTCGGGCGCAAACTGAGTTTGTGTCTAATCACATATGGCATTGTCATCATACAGTGATTTCCTGCCCTGACACAAACTCCACAGCCACTCGGTCATGGAGGTCAAACCGAATTTTCTCAGAGCCGGTCTGGAGATACAAAGGCACGGTCACGGTCCCCTTGGTGATTTCGATTTGCGCCCCCCTCGCCTCGCCTCCCCCTCCGTCTGTGGGGAAGGTACAAAGCTAAATTTCAAGTGAAGATGAAGTTTGTCACTGTCGGGTGAGATGTTTGTGTGTGCGGTCGGCTCGCGGGCCAAAAGGTCAACGGTACCGCCGACTGAACAGTCCGGACGTGGGCGTGCCAACGACGACGGATTCTCACGACTCGACTTCCTTCAACGCCGCGATTTTAACATGTCGGTAGGCGAGTTCACTTCACGTGTTTTTATGAAGCAGCACCAAAGTAATCACAATAATTACCAACGCATGAACGAGGATCAATAAAATCAACAACAAACTTTATTTATATTTTCTTGAATTGATCCGTAAAGTTCTTAAGTAGACGTAGAGAAGTATAAATACAGTATTATCCTGTGAAATACTCGAGTAAAGAACAAATACCTCCAGACTGAGTAAATGTATTCAGTTACTTTCCATCGTCACACAAAGCTTTCAAACTGTATTACTGCAGTTTGTAAATGAATCTGAACACGTCAGAAAACTTTTGTATTCAAGTTTAAATATTTCATCTAGACGTCATTTTACAGTAAAAAAAATTCATGTTTTAATGGAAAAAAAATCAGATTTTTACACCAAATGTGATTTTTTTAAAATAAAAAAATGCTTCGATCATGTCGGAGATAAAACAGAAACTGAAGCTGAGTGAAGTTTGTCTCAACTCCAAACATCAGGTTCAAGGTTTCATAGTTTGAGTCACGGATCAACGTTAATTACAGAGAATAACTGACGTTAACTTTAACTTGTGTCCTTACACAAAATCTGTAATTTCAAGCACTTTCAATGATTTATGTCTATTTTTTCAAAAACTTTCAAGGCTTCTTCATTCAAAGTCACAAACCTCCAAGGATTTTAAGGAGCTGCGTGAAGTTTCATCAAATCAACCTTCAACATTTATAATAATATATTTATTTATAATAATTCAGTTTATTCTCAGAGTTTGAAACAGTTTTGATATTTTTAACAGTTAAATTGTCAAACGACCCGACCTCCAAACCAAACATTAAAAATAAAAAAGTTTAGAAATATTAAACGTGAAACAGTGAACAAAGTCTGACAGCCAGGCTGACATTATTATTACAGTATAGTTATATAGTATATGTTGTATATTACATTATGTTGTATATTTTATTTTAAGAGATTAAAAAATCTTTCTAAAGGATTAAAAACACATCGTCTGTTATTTATTATTAATTTAAGTATAATCTTTTGTTTGCTGATATATACATAGATACATATAGAATATAGAGTATATACATTTATTTACCCTCGTCTGATTCGTCTGCTGCAAGATTAATTATTAATTATCAACACTGTAAAAAAATCTCTTGTTTTTACAGTAAAAACAGATGATAAATACGGTGTAACTTTTTATAATAAATTATATTAGTACTGTTGATTTTGGTGTTTTATCCCATATTTTACCGTATAAATACAAGTTCTGTTTTTTATATCAAAAGAAACTCTGTTTTGCTGTAATATACGTTACACTACATTACAGTGTTTTACTGGGATTAACAGTCTCTAATATAAAATACTACTTCATTCTGTAGAAAATACCGTATATATAAATGAAGTACTGTGTGTTTTACGGTAAACGCTGCATGAACGACGAATAAAAAGGTTTTATATGAAATGTCAGTTTTACTGTTGAATGAACAGTCTAATATAAATACAGTACACGTATAAATGAAGGTTTCCCATGAAGGCTTCAGTGTTTGGATGGTGAGGCCATGATGGAGGTCACGGGTTGCCCCGCCCGTCCTCTGTGCTGACTTCATGACGTTTTTTACGTGAAGTCAAACTTCAGGATGATTTGTGGATGATTGTTGGACATTAGACACAGAGGTCATCGTCTGTGGTCGAGCCAGCAGCCAATCAGACGTCAGAATGTGTTCTGACAACAACAGAAGATCCTCCAGTCTCTGTCCAACATCTGGCGTGGACTCCGTCCCGTACACGTGTACACCGGCTGATGTTTATCCAGTTGCTGCGTCCCGTACACGCGGCGGCCTCCATCTCGTCCCGTTAGCTCCTATGCTGACAGACACATGTGACGTGCTAAATCACTGACGCCATCAGACATGCTCGCTGACCAAACGGATGACATGCTCGGCTCCTAATCCTCGCTGTGAATCGCTGAGCGCTCCGTGACTAAATGCTTCTGGTCAAACACAAATCATCAGTGTGTAATCCACTTAGTGTGTGTGTGTTAGTGTGTGTGTGTGTGTGTGTTAGTGTGTGTGTTAGTGTGTGTGTTAGTGTGTGTTATTGTGTGTGTTAGTGTGTGTGTGGTCCAGAATAGCATAACAAACTGTAACATAGCAGCTTTAAGCTGTCCGACTGTTAGCTTCATGCAGACTGTCTAAAACCTGGACGTAGTCTCCGTGACGTCCCCGCAGACTGTCTAAAACCTGGACGTAGTCTCCGTGACGTCCCCGCAGACTGTCTAAAACCTGGACGTAGTCTCCGTGACGTCCCCGCAGACAGTCTAAAACCTGGACGTAGTCTCTGAGACGTCCCCGCAGACTGTCTAAAACCTGGACGTAGTCTCCGTGACGTCCCCGCAGACTGTCTAAAACCCGGACGTAGTCTCCGTGACGTCCCCGCAGACTGTCTAAAACCTGGACGTAGTCTCCGTGACGTCCCCGCAGACTGTCTAAAACCTGGACGTAGTCTCTGAGACGTCCCCGCAGACTGTCTAAAACCTGGACGTAGTCTCTGAGACGTCCCCGCAGACTGTCTAAAACCTGGACGTAGTCTCCGTGACGTCCCCGCAGACTGTCTAAAACCTGGACGTAGTCTCCGTGACGTCCCCGCAGACAGTCTA
Organism: Larimichthys polyactis; assembly: GCA_018985215.1. NCBI lineage: Eukaryota > Metazoa > Chordata > Actinopteri > Sciaenidae > Larimichthys > Larimichthys polyactis. The sequence goes on from JAFMOB010000454.1 coordinate 8,097, forward strand.
AAACCTGGACGTAGTCTCTGAGACGTCCCCGCAGACTGTCTAAAACCTGGACGTAGTCTCCGTGACGTCCCCGCAGACTGTCTAAAACCCGGACGTAGTCTCCGTGACGTCCCCGCAGACTGTCTAAAACCTGGACGTAGTCTCCGTGACGTCCCGCAGACTGTCTAAAACCTGGACGTAGTCTCCGTGACGTCCCCGCAGACTGTCTAAAACCTGGACGTAGTCTCCGTGACGTCCCCGCAGACTGTCTAAAACCTGGACGTAGTCTCCGTGACGTCCCCGCAGACTGTCTAAAACCTGGACGTAGTCTCTGTGACGTCCCTGCAGACTGTCTAAAACCTGGACGTAGTCTCCGTGACGTCCCCGCAGACTGTCTAAAACCTGGACGTAGTCTCCGTGACGTCCCCGCAGACTGTCTAAAACCTGGACGTAGTCTCTGTGACGTCCCTGCAGACTGTCTAAAACCTGGACGTAGTCTCCGTGACGTCCCCGCAGACTGTCTAAAACCTGGACGTCGTCTCTGTGACGTCCCCGCAGACTGTCTAAAACCTGGACGTAGTCTCCGTGACGTCCCCGCAGACTGTCTAAAACCTGGACGTAGTCTCTGAGACGTCCCCGCAGACTGTCTTAAACCTCGACGTCGTCTCTGTGACGTCCCCGCAGACTGTCTAAAACCTGGACGTAGTCTCCGTGACGTCCCCGCAGACTGTCTAAAACCTGGACGTAGTCTCCATGGCTGGAGATGTAGTCGTAGAAATCAGAGACCAAAACTGTTTTTTGTACCAGGCTGTAAACATGTTTATTTCTGTTGGACATTTGGACATGGGGACTTATGGAGACTGACTCACTTCTGGAGCCAGCCTCAGGTGGACGTTAGAGGAAGTGCAGTTGTTGGCACTTCCTGTTGTTGGCTCCACTTCACAGTCTCTTTGTATTTTCACACAAACGGATTTTAAAAGAGTTTTTTCTCCCGTAAAAATTCATGAAAGTCATTTTAAATTCCGCGTGATAACTCGTAAATCCTCTGTTGGTTTATTTTGTAACAAACGTGTCGCCCGCTCACTCGTATAACGTATACGTGTTCGTGTTCACGTCCTGCAGTGATCTGTGTGACCGGCTTTCATGAATATCGAGGTATTCAGGGGCACTTAAAGGGTTTAACACCGCGCTTAATCCCCGATACAAGTCCCCAGAAAAACCAATTTAGCCTCCATAAAAGCTCCACCTCTCCCTCTCCCTCTCCTGCTTGCTTCCTTCTACATCCCAACGATGGAGATTAGGCTTATTAAGAGGGCTTATTGTCTGTGGTGTCATGGATACCCAGTGATTACACACTCCGTGGCCGCTCCTCCTCCGTTCGCCCTCAAACCTCGCTGGGATTCGTTGCCTCCAAAGTCAAATCAATTATTCCCCCTCTCCTCCTCCACCTCCTCCACATTCACCTCTGATATCGTGCCAGACAGGCTGCACACTTCATTGTCAACAAGCGAAGACGTGAAGGCAGAGGAGTAAAAGAGGAGGACCGAAATATTCTGACATCAAGACGAATAAAATTTATATTAAAGACTGTCTAAAACTGGACGTAGTCTCCGGACGTCCCGAGACTGTCTAAACCTGGACGTCGTCTCGTGACGTCCCCGCAGACTGTCTAAAACTGGACGTAGTCTCCGTGACGTCCCCACAGGACTGTCTAAAAACCTGGACGTAGTTTCCGTACGTCCCGCAGACTGTCTAAAACCTGGACGTAGTCTCTGTGACGTCCCGACAGACTGTCTAAAACCTGGACGTAGTCTCTGTGACGTCCCCGCAGACTGTCTAAAACCTGGACGTAGTCTCCGTGACGTCCCCCAGACTGTCTTAAACCTGGACGTAGTCTCCGTGACGTCCCCACAGACGTCTAAAACCTGGACGTAGTCTCCGTGACGTCCCCGCAGACTGTCTAAACCTGGACGTAGCTCTGTGATGTCCTCGCAGACTGTCTAAAACCTGGACGTAGTCGCTGTGACGTCCCCGCAGACTGTCTAAAACCTGGACGTAGTCTCCGTGACGTCCCCGCAGACTGTCTAAAACCTGGACGTAGTCTCCGTGACGTCCCCGCAGACTGTCTTAAACCTGGACGTAGTCTCCGTGACGTCCCCACAGACTGTCTAAAACCTGGACGTAGTCTCCGTGACGTCCCCGCAGACTGTCTAAAACCTGGACGTAGTCTCTGTGACGTCCCACAGACTGTCTAAAACCTGGACGTAGTCTCCGTGACGTCCCTGCAGACTGTCTAAAACCTGGACGTAGTCTCCGTGACGTCCCGCAGACTGTCTAAAACCTGGACGTAGTCTCCGTGACGTCCCCGCAGACTGTCTTAAACCTGGACGTAGTCTCCGTGACGTCCCCACAGACTGTCTAAAACCTGGACGTAGTCTCCGTGACGTCCCCGCAGACTGTCTAAAACCTGGACGTAGTCTCCGTGACGTCCCGCAGACTGTCTAAAACCTGGACGTAGTCTCGTGACGCCGCAGACTGTCTAAACCTGGACGTAGTCTCCGAGACGTCCCCACAGACTGTCTAAAACCTGGACGTAGTCTCTGTGACGTCCCCGCAGACTGTCTAAAACCTGGACGTAGTCTCCGTGACGTCCTGCAGACTGTCTTAAACCTGGACGTAGTCTCTGTGACGTCCCCGCAGACTGTCTAAAACCTGGACGTAGTCTCCGTGACGTCCTGCAGACTGTCTTAAACCTGGACGTAGTCTCTGTGACGTCCCCGCAGACTGTCTAAAACCTGGACGTAGTCTCTGTGACGTCCCCGCAGACTGTCTAAAACCTGGACGTAGTCTCCGTGACGTCCCCGCAGACTGTCTAAAACCTGGACGTAGTCTCTGTGACGTCCCCGCAGACTGTCTAAAACCTGGACGTAGTCTCCGTGACGTCCCCACAGACTGTCTAAAACCTGGACGTAGTCTCTGTGACGTCCCCGCAGACTGTCTAAAACCTGGACGTAGTCTCTGTGACGTCCCCGCAGACTGTCTAAAACCTGGACGTAGTCTCCGTGACGTCCCCACAGACTGTCTAAAACCTGGACGTAGTCTCCGTGACGTCCACGCAGACTGTCTTAAACCTGGACGTAGTCGCCGTGACGTCCCACAGACTGTCTTAAACCTGGACGTAGTCTCTGAGACGTCCCCACAGACCTGGACGTAGTCTCCGTGACTGTCTAAAACCTGGACGCAGTCTCCGTGACTGTCTAAAACCTGGACGTAGTCTCCGTGACTGTCTAAAACCTGGATGTAGTCTCCGTGACTGTCTTGTCGTTCACGTTCCTCCTGCTCCGTCTGCACGTCCACTTCCTGAGTTGGAAGTGGTTTGACCTCTGACCTCGTGATGAGACAATGATTTGTGTCCCTCAGGAGCGTCCTGGGCCGTCAGGGACTCCGTGGACTCGGTCTAAAGAGGGGTGACGGGTTTAAATGTCCCCCTGCTGCCGTGCCTCTTGACCCCGGCTGCCCCTCCTCGTTGATCCGGCGGCTGTCTCCGTCCGCAAATCAAACTCTGCTGGGTCACAACAAGACGCTATAATCCCGCCTGAGCCGGTGCAGATCCCTGACGCACCAGGACGGCACCATCGCGTCGCAGCGGTCGTAAAAGTGTTGAAGCGTCTCGAGAGAGCTCGTTGACCTTGAACTGTGAACTATGCCAACACCTCCTCCCCCCTCCCAAAAAGAAGCTTCCTCCAGGCGAGGAAATGAAACCGGCAGTCGAACAATCAGACGGAGCAGGTGAGGAAAACAGAAAGTGAATCTATAATCGAGCTCGTGCATGGACGGGTTATCTCGTCAGTCGACCCTGAACACAAAGGTTCGGCTTTGTGTGCGAGGAAACAAGAGGGAGGCTCGGCCCATGAGGGGCCCGGAGAGGCCGCGAGACTCCCCCCGGCCACTGATAGGCACTCATGGAGCCTCTTCAGCAGGTTAGCGGCGACATAATTAAAAAGATAAACCTTATGAGCAGGGCACAGAGATAAGAGGTGTAATGAGAGCGAGGAGGGAGATCAGCCAATGAGAGGAGGGAGGTTAGGAGGCGGTCCCAGGGGAAATAAACCCCGACCTGTCAATCATCTGACAGAGATAAGTGAGGATATGGAGCCCCGGAGCAGATCTACAAGAGCATGATCTGTAGTTTAATGTAGGCAGGAGGCTCCACCAATCAGGAGGGTCGAAGCGTGAGAAGACCTGATGACGCCGTCTGACACCGACACGGTCCGGGTCACCTGAACGCTGCGTTCAACCGCCAGTGTGACTCCAAACGTGACGTCTGTAGCTTTTTAAACCGAGTTTGATTCAACACGTGAACGAAGTCAGAGCTGCAATAAAAGCAGCTGCTGAATGCTAACGTGACACGTAGCAGGTTTTAGACAGTCTGCGGAGACGTCACGGAGACTACGTCCAGGTTTTAGACAGTCTGCGGGGACGTCACAGAGACTACGTCCAGGTTTTAGACAGTCTGCGGGGACGTCACGGAGACTACGTCCAGGTTTTAGACAGTCTGCGGGGACGTCACGGAGACTACGTCCAGGTTTTAGACAGTCTGCGGGACGTCACGGAGACTACGTCCAGGTTTTAGACAGTCTGCGGGGACGTCACAGAGACTAGGTCCAGGTTTTAGACAGTCTGCGGGGACGTCACAGAGACTACGTCCAGGTTTTAGACAGTCTGCGGGGACATCACGGAGACTACATCCAGGTTTTAGACAGTCTGCGGGGACGTCACGGAGACTACGTCCAGGTTTTAGACAGTCTGCGGGGACGTCACGGAGACTACGTCCAGGTTTTAGACAGTCTGCGGGGACGTCACGGAGACTACGTCCAGGTTTTAGACAGTCTGCGGGGACGTCTCAGAGACTACGTCCAGGTTTTAGACAGTCTGTATGACGTCCACACAAACATGTTGATTCTGCTTTGAGTTAATAAAAAGGCTGAAGTAAAGATCTGGTTTGTGTGAACGTCTTCTGATGCTACACGCCCGTTAACCTTCCCCCCGACCGCCACGTGTGGAAACATCCAACGTAGGTCTGAGATGTTGGTGTAGCGTGCTCTATATGGAAAGAGAACTTCTGTTAATTCAAATTAATTAATTAATTAAAATGTTTCACAGTGTCATCCTGTGGATCGTCTTTTATTTCCACAAATCAAATCAAAACAGAAAAAATTAAAATATTCATGTTTGACATGTTCGACAGAAAACATCCCGGCCTCTCCTAGTTTTGCAATTTACAAATATAATTTATTTACTTTTATGGTTTTATAAATGTTTTCAGGAGAAATAAATAAAATAAACATACTTGAACAGGGTTGTGTTGTTTTTTACGTACGTAATATTTCCTTGCCAGCTGTCACCAAGTGTTTGCTCATGGTGGGAGCTGTTGACTCTTTTACATTTCAATCAGTTCAGTTAGGAAGGACTGAATTATTAAGTTACATTACATTAGCTATAAAAAGTGATTAATACATAAAACAAATACGTGTGCAAATTATTTTAAATCATCATTAATCATTCAGTTTCCTCTTAGTTTTTTCCCGCAGTTTATTAATTTATAAATATAATTTATTTACTTTTATTGGTTTTGTAAATTCTTTAAGGACAAATAAAGAAAATTGCTATATGTGAACAGGGTTGTGTTTTAATTTGCAGTTTACGTTTTTTTTTACGGTTTTACGTACGTAATATTTCCTTGCCACTGTCGCCAAGTGTTTGCTCATGGTGGGAACTGTTGGATCATAAACAGTCCAATCTGAACCTGCTCAATATGGAATGAGTTAATTTCTGTTATAATTTGGCATAATATTTAACTGTTTTACACTTTACACGTCGTCCTTTGTCGTCTTTTATTTCCATAAATCAGAAAAATGAATTTGAAGACGAATTAAATGTCCTTAAATTCAGCCTTTTAATATATTTTATTTAGCACTTTTCCATCAGGTGAACCTTTACGACTAGATTTGTGTCTTTAATTCTCTCAACACATTTACAGTTTTAATCCTTTATTACAGATCGTATTAGCATTGATGCCTCACTTCTCTGTTTCTCTCTGGATTATCCTGCCTGAAATGAACCCGGGGGTTCGACCACGTCTGCGGTGATCCCCGGCAGAAGATGTCGGCAGCAGTCGGCGCCTTCACGGCCCGCGAGCTCCTCTCTCTCTGCTCGGCTCTTAAATAACAGACATGTATTCATTCGTATAGCGAATAATTCCCACCCTTCAAAACACACATATAACAATCTGTTCCAGCTGCAGACGTACGACTCTCTCCCCACTCGGCTGTGTAAATGATCCGGAGGCGCGTTGTCTTTCTGCTGCAGCAGCCTACCATGTGAGGCCTGCACAGCCGGGCGCCTCCTGATTGACAGTCAGCTCGTCTCCGCGACACTCGGCTGCTCGTATGTAGAGTTTAGAGCCGTGAACGCAGGCGTCTCCTGTGAAACGCTCTCCCTCCACCTCCTCCTCCTCCTCATCTCTCTCTCTCCCTCTTCTGTCTTTGACACCCCCGATTAGAAAGGAAACCTGCGTGGCGAGAATGCATCTCTAACAGGAACAACGTGTGGTGCTGTGAGCTGGAAAGTGAGCTCTCTTGTTACAGGGCCTGCAGTCGAGGTTGTTTACACGAGCACCTGAGGAGGAACAGGGTGTACGGGCTGACAGCCGGCGCTGCTTCATCTCCAAAGACCCAGGAGGAGGAGCAGGTGGAGGAGGAGGCCATGATGCCTCCCTGCAGCCCTGTGTCCTACCAAAGAGGAGGAGGAGGTGGAGGAGGAGGTGGAGGAGGAATTTCCCTGCACATGTTTGACAAGGAAAGCCAGCTTTCAATTTAGAGGTGACATGAAAGAGACTTAAATTATAATTATAACATCAACGATATCCTGAGTGTGAAGACGAAACACACACGGCGCGCTGAGGTTTAAAGGACACACTCATCACGTACACGTTACTAGATCAGGATGAAACACACGTAAATTATTATATTCAACTCTCAACACTCAGTCAACAAATTACAGGAGTGTGAAAATGTCTCAGTATCAGAACAGTTTATTTACGTGTAACGTTATAACAAATTGTAACATTATAACGTGATACTGAGTCATTTTATCTGGCAGCGCTACGTCTCCGTAACAAACTGACAATCACAACTTTAATTCATTTGAAAAAACACAACTTCCTCTTTAATTTGACACCAAATATTGTGCCTAAATCAAAAAACATTGAGTTTACATGTTGAAGAGTCACCGTCGCCTGCCGACCCTTCGGTGAACAGTCCTCCAGAAAACAGCCTCTGTCTGGGCAGTGAGAGCCGAGTAAGTCCCTCTGTTCACTGATCGTGATGATGTGATGATATTTGCTGGTAGCGTCTTTTTGAAACTTACATGAGAAAAGATCTTTATGTGGAAGTGTCACGTCAACCCGGTCAATCCTAACTGCCGACTCTTCGGCAAACCACCCCAAAAAACTGCCTGTTCATCTACAGAAAATATCTTTGACCTACCAAAATAAAACCATAGATATCAATGTAATGATGTTTATTTTTGTTTATGGTTATTGATGAAAACTTTAACTCTGTACAACACAGATCAGGACTTTATTTAACGTGTTTTGATTCACTGGGAGTGATGATCGGGGTTCACGTGATTTATGGACAAATGTACGTAAACTCTCCGAGTTCGAGAAGTAAAAATATGAAGACTCTTTTAATTTGCAGGATGTTTGTATTTAGGAATTCTGTAACATTTTTAGGGTTTTATGTACGTATTTTTACTCATGGTGTAAACTGTTGAGTGGTCTGTATGAAAAGTGAGATAACTTTATGATTACGTTATGATTCATAAAATAGAACTGAATTACATTTTTTACGTTATTACGTACGTAACTTTTGCTTGTCACTGTCGCTAATGTTTACTCATGGTGGGCATTGTTGGGTCTCCGTAATTTAAGAATACGATGTCTAAGGAAAGAACTATTGTTATGATTTGAGTTTGTAAATGTTATTTTCAAGTTTTTCTCATCGTGTCAGGCATGATGGATGTCTGAATATGTCATGTGTAGGGTGGTGATGTCATTAATACGTCAGTAAATCAGTTTCATTTCTTTTTATTATTTTGCTGGTACACATTATCTCAAATGGTTTGAACCCCCCCAGTGACTCGTGAATCGATATGAAGCGAGGATAAATGGTGAACTGTTGGTACTCTGTAAAGAAAGACAGCCAAACCACAATAAACAGGATAATAAAGATCCTTCCGACTTCCCAGAAATGACTAATTCAAACGAGGCTGTCTGCTGTAAATTTAGCTTTTGGAGTAAAAACAACTTGTAATCCAGAGAGCAACAATTGAAATGAGTCTTGACAGACGGTACAGATGAACTTTTCGTCCCGGAGGATTTTTGAGTTCAGCTGAGTGACTCGAAGCCAAAGACTGCAAAATGGTCGACATGTTGATTCTGCATGCTACTTCTGTTCGTCTCATTAACGCCGCCGTGTCAAATAACCTTAAACCAGCGGCAACAAATCAATCAGCGCGGATCAATGTGGCACCAAAGTCACCTCGTCACTCTGAAAAAACAGAAAAATGTTTGAGTTTTAAATCTCATCTTTAAAAATATTTAAACACTCGAATAAAGACACACAAACAAAATATGTTTCTCTTACAAACAGGTTTTTATTTCTTTTTTTGTTTCTGTTTTATTCTATTTGTAAAACACAAATTATTTTAAAACGTGCTAACTGTGGCATTGTAGCAACAAATGTAACTATGAAAATAAATCAGTTATATATTAAACTTAAACACATTTTCAAACAGTTACAGTTGCTGTATTTTAGTTGCCCCCTTGATTAAAATGTTTCCACAATCTCAAAATTACGTCCTTTTGGAATAAATATAAAACATTTTCCCAGGCCTACGTGATAACCCTCCAGACTGCAGTTTAAAATATAATCCCACATAAGAAACCGTCTGTCCTTAACAATGCGACACGGTGACACGGCTCTATTCTCGGAGCAGGACGGCTGAGCCACTCATCACCAGGACATCGGTTACATACATATTATCCGCACACTGGCGCCGCAAATAGAGGATTTCACAGCCAGGACCTGCCGAGGATGACGTAGACGGTGCGCTATGCGGCCTCTCGCCGTGCTAAAAGCACAATGAGCAACTGTGGGATTGATAATTTATCTTCTCTCTGCACCTCGGGGCTCCTCGGGGAGCGGCGAGGCCGGCGGCGAAGGCACACAGTTGTTTCTGATGCATTATGGATCAGGATCGACGTTCCTGAGATCAGTCATATAATTTATATTTAAATAATTAAAATGGATGAAGGAACAGAGGCTGGTTCATGTCCACGCAGTCTGAACTCAGCTACAAGATGACTTATTGCTCCTGCAAGTCTGAAACAGGCGCTGACAGTAATTAAACACATAAATGTTGATGTCCCACATACGGAGACGCGATGTTAGGATGTAAAATCGTGAAGAGTTATCACTGTAACAAAACACAACAAATTTACTGTTTTATTATCAGCTCTGTGTTTTTATCAACGTGTAAATGTGAAGCTAGTTTTTAGATTTTGTCTTTATTTATTTAAAGCAAACGTTTGATATTGTGGTTCAAATTTTCTTTTTTGTTGAAGAGTTTAAATGAGGACACCACCCGTTTAATATTAAATTAACAGCTAGCAGATAGCTTCTCAATTTATTTATTTATTTATTTTTATGTGTGCCTGAACTCATTTTACCGTTAGCCATCAAGCTAACGGTAACTAGCCGACAAAGAGTCCTTCAAACGGTAAGACAGGATGATTAACTGATATTAACGTTAATGTCTGACATGTTTGAAGTGATGTTAGCTTTGATTTCAGACTGTGTTGTAGTGGGTGTCGGTCGCTTGTTACCGTTAACAGACTCCTTCTCTCCGGTTACGTTAGCCTGTGTTGAGACTACTCTATGGACGTAATGGGAATCTTTGTTTCAAACCAGCCTCAAACTCCACCGATGTATTTCTTTTTTGTAAGTATAATTTATATTGTGTTGTGGTTCTTTTCTACCTGCTCAGGTGTAAATTTAGCTTTATTTTGCTCTGTCCTTGTAAAAATAAACTAACATGAATTTGACTGGATTTGTTTCCAGGCAGCCCGACTCCTGAAATAATCACCTCCAGGTCCTCCTCCTCTCTCCGGGGATGACCTGACCTCGACATGGTAGTCCTCCGTCGCACCACTAGAAAGTGCTCTTCAGCAGCTTATCACTCGTCTCGCTCCATCCCTCCACCTTTCAGACGCTCCATCTGTCTCTCCTCTCCACCTCCGCTCCTCTCCAGACAAAGTTCTGCTTCTAATTTTGCTGAGCAGGCAGAGAGAAGCGATTTAAAGTGTGAAGAAGAAGAAGACTGTAGTCTGTACGCCGCCGTCCCTGGAGCCTCTTTCCCCCGTGTGGTCGACGAACACACAGGAAGAGAGCTAACGTGTCCGCTGGGAGCCTCGACTCGCAGTACAAGCTGCTTCTTCCCCTTCACATGATGAGTACAACACGCTACCCTGACTTATATTTTAGTTACAAGGCAGCAGACGTGGGAGAAAGTTTCAAATATCTCAACAAACAGGAGCGAGGCTGAACTCTGCGGGCGCAGAGCGAGCATCTGCTTCACAGTAGCTGCTATCAAAGAGGTTAAATCACTGCTGCGGTGTCAGAGGCGAAGATGGAGCGCCTCACTGGGCCGACACCGTGAACCAGACGGAGACTGTGAAGCACAGAGCTAACGTGAAGCACAGAGCTAACGTGAAGCACAGAGCTAACGTGAAGCACAGGGCTAACGTGAAGCACAGAGCTAACGTGAAGCACAGGGCTAACGTGAAGCACAGGGCTAACGTGAAGCACAGCACGCACGCCGCTAACGTGAAGCACAGCGCTAACGTGAAGCACAGAGCTAACGTGAAGCACAGGGCTAACGTGAAGCACAGAGCTAACGTGACGCACAGCGCTAACGTGAAGCACAGCGCTAACGTGAAGCACAGGGCTAACGTGAAGCACAGCGCTAACGTGAAGCACAGAGCTAACGTGACACACAGGGCTAACGTGAAGCTCAGAGCTAACGTGACACACAGGGCTAACGTGAAGCACAGTGCTAACGTGAAGCACAGTGCTAACGTGAAGAACAGCGCTAACGTGATACACAGTGCTAACGTAAGCACAGTGCTAATGCGAAGCCACAAGTGCTAATGTGGCCCGGGACGTGGCGCCAGTGTGGTGCCAGAACCTGAGCTGGGCAATATATAGGTTAGTATCATGGGTCACGTTAGCTGCTGAACTGTAGCATGTTTTGCTGTAACGTTATCTTTGACTCTGTTGTGTCAGTTATTTAGCGGACTCTGTTTCAAAGGTAACGTTAGCTAGCAGTATTAGCTGCTGTTGGTGACCTGGCTGTTGGCAAAGTTGTCGACTTGCTAGTTTTTGATCAGAAGTAATGTAATCAGAACAAATACTCGAGTACAGCTGAACATAGTTACCACCACGTCAAAGAAAAGATTAAAAAGTGTGTTCAGATTTCAAAATAAAGGCCTGCTTACTGAGCGAGCTGTAGGCGTGTAGCTCCTCCACCCATACAGACACTTTACATGCTGCCGTGGCCCTACGTCTCCTCTGGAGTAATAAATGTTAATGGCACATCAAGGGGACATTATGGAGTCATGGTACAGCGAGTCTTCATATGAGATGAACTAAAGGCCAACTGTTTTAGGGTGCCCTGCCTGCTGACCTGTAATGGCCAATCCATTCTGATTAATTGGATCCTTTAACGAGCATCCAGTGACAATTACATGCGAGCTCTCCAGAGGGAGAGGGTGCAGGATGTTAGGGTGGGTCCCCAGTGGAGTGCTGCTTCACTGGACCCAGATCCTTCCAGGGGCCCCCTGAAAGCACCGAGGGGGGTGGAGAGGCAGCAGGCTGGGCTGAGATTACCACAAAAGAAGGCTGGACGGGCTCTCCGGGGAGGGCGGTGCACCGGGGCCGCTCATTCAGATGATAAATTTGTTTATCAGGCTGCTGTTGGTGCGACGGCGAGGCATTTTATCACACGCTTATTTTAAAGGTGTGAAGACGGAGATTATTTGTTACCACTGATGATAACGCTTATTCAGTATGTTTACGTCAGAGTCATTTTTTATTTTGAAACGTTTCCAATAACCAGCGTTGACGAGTAAACATACAAGTGTACGTTTAAATTAAACTTATATCAGTGAGTCATGGTGAATACCTCTGAAAAGCACATTAATATTGACACAGCATCATGTTTGTGGTGTGTTTGGTTAAATTCTATTAAAAATATTAAAGGTATAGAAATTACATATTAAAAGTTATAGAATTGTATTTAAAAGAAACAGCTAAGTGTTTCCTTTAAATACAATTTCATACAAACTTTAAAAATATTTGGTATTGACCAACAATTATAAGCAGCAACTATAGAAAGAGCAATGATTCAGATTCTGAATGTTATTTTAGCAAAAATGTTCAAACTAAAGAACCGTTAAAAAATGTGGCAATACAAAACAATTTTATAACTTGGGAAATAAAAAAACATAATTAAAAGTTAATTTAAAGAATCAGTTCATCCCTCATCATGTCAGGTGGGTTATTAATTATCTTTTAGAGGGAGTGAAAATAAAGGAAATTAAGATTGAAGAACCAAATCGTCTGAAACTCCGATACTGAGCCCTGAGGGACTCCATACGGAAAAATCTGAAGGTGATGAGATGAAACAATCAGCGAGGCCTGTAGTTCAATATTTAGAATAATAAATAAGGATGAATTTTTTAAACTATTTGAACTTAAGAAAAAGTTGAGGAAATAAAGACCAGCTATGATCCGGACCACGCTGATCAACCCATGAATCCAGCTCAACATCGCGGATGTTTCAAACCGGATATCAGACACCGTAACGTCCCTGCCAGAGCTTCAGAGCACCTTAAATATTGACTTATAATATTTAATTAAACAATTTGTGCAATTATCTCACTTAAACTGAACTTGAACTTAATTTTTACATTTTTTTTGTTGCACATATCGGAAACTGTAAACTGGAGGACAGACTTCTTCTTCATTATTGGACCATGCAGGTTTAAATCGAGTGCTGAGGAGAGAGCGCTGATGGATTCAATTACTCCTCCTTTGTCCATTCAACAAAGAACATAATTAGCACTAATGGTGATAGCAGCAACCACGAGCTCAGCACCTCCTCCTCCTCCTCTCACGTGCATTCACACATTACGGAAACACGAAACACGCAATAAACTCTAAACAGTCGTTAAACGCCAGAAGGAACAAAAACCTGATTCAAGGCGAATATTTGGGCGAATTGATTCAACGTACAAATCACGGAAATGATTAAAATCAGCACACGACCTGATCCCAGTCACAGCCTGTGAATGATCCCAGCGACGCTCCTCCTGTCTGGGCAAACTCTTTTCAGCGACGGCTATAATAGTCCTGCAGAAAGCCGTTAATTACTGTGATGGTAAGATATGGATAGGGCACTATGCGGATGGTAATTGAGGAGATGTGTGTAACCACCCCCGCTATTATTAATCCACATAATTTCCTCTTTCATTTCAAATTAATTGGAATAAAATGCCTGCTACATTAGCCTCATAATGAAAGGCAATAATCTACGAAAATGTATAAGAGCAAGGACCTTCTTCTTCTTCTGCAGGTTCAAATTAATTAAATTCCTTTTTAGCCGTATTTCATTAAAGCTCTGCGCTCGTGTTCGGGCCAGCCGGTATCAGGCGCTTCGTCATTCAAGAGCGGAAAAAAAGGTGAATTGTTGAGAGAAGCAAACTGTCAGCGAATTTAGTTCCAAATTAATTATTTCAGCCCGATAACCCTTTTCATCTCTTTTGACTCACTTTATAGAAAGAGCCAATTAATTATGTCAAACATGCTCTCTCCTTTGGCTCCCCAGAGCGGGCAGGCGGGCGGATGGGGATGTTTACTGTACGAGGACGGGATGATGGTGGAGGTGATGGCTGAGGAGAGGAGGGGGTGCACGGGAACAGCCCGCCCCCTAATCTCGACACACCTGTCAGGCATACAGCTCGTTATCGAGGCACTGAGGGCCCAGGCTGGGTCTGTCAGGAGCCGGGCTTCGTAACAACATAACACACACACACACACACGTAACACACACACTGTCCACTGTTAGACAATTCACTCAATTAGCCGGCCGCACTCAGCCGCAGCCTTAATGAGCTGGGGAGTGGAGGAGGAAGTCGAGGGTCAGCGCATGTTTGTTTCTCAGTGAAAAATTACAGTCGTGTTTTTATTGATGCTCGTGCAACAGTGTGTTCTCATCATCGCAGCCGTGTTTTGGAGAAGGTGTCTAATGCAACACACACGATGGTAAAGGGAGTGCTACAGCCAACATGTAGTTACAAGGAACGTAACGTGAAGTAAGGCAACATAATATAATGTAATGTGATACAGTGTAATATGACATATATCTAGCTAGAACTGGTGTAGGACCTTTAGGTGATCTGATCCAGAACCGTTAATTAGTGTTCTTCAATGATGGAACAGTCTTTCAGACCAGCAGCATAGCTGGAGTCAGATTTATGGTGGACACGGGAGGTTTAACGGGAGTCCTGCCTCAGATAACCACAGAAAGATTTACATCAGTGTTTCATTTCACACATTTCACACCATGTACCACCTCAGAAAATATTGATCCTGCAGGGCCCTGTGGTAAAGTTAGCAACAAATAATATGAAACGTCTGGGTGGACGTAAAAAACAAAACTGTGATGTAAAGTAACAAGGCGTAAAGTAAGACGTAAAGTAACATGATGTAAAGTAACGAGACGTAAAGTAATAAGACGTAAAGTAACAAGATGTAAAGTAACAAGACGTAAAGTAACGAGACGTAAAGTAACGAGACGTAAAGTAACGAGACGTAAAGTAACAAGATGTAAAGTAATAAGACGTAAAGTAACGAGACGTAAAGTAACAAGACGTAAAGTAACAAGATGTAAAGTAATAAGACGTAAAGTAACAAGATGTAAAGTAACAGAGTAAAGTAATAAGACGTAAAGTAACGAGACGTAAAGTAACACAATGTAAAGTTTCATACATAATGTGAGTAACATGTCATCAGTAATCTTATGTTTGACTCGTCCGTTAACCTCCGAACACAAACTTTCATGCTGAACACAAACTTTCATGCTCTTCGTACGTGAAGTTTTACTGTTTTAATCTGCACTAATTCAGAAACTTTTAGACACAAACTGACCAATCACAGTCTCTGACACAAAGGTGTAAATGTAACTTTCATCTTGTTACCTGATAGGTGGCTGCGAGGTTCACTGTCCCTCCACAGAGTCTGTATTTTCCGACACTCTGCGGTGAAACCACGTCATCGGCTGAGCGCCTGAAGCTTCGCCTGCTCACTTTGTGGCAGGTGTGTGAAAGGCAGGTAAGTGCTGGCCTCCGAGCTCGGCGCTGAGTGACTGACATGTGGCGTGACATCAAAATGAGAGCGTGACAACATGGCTGTGTCCATGGGCCTCTGCAGGGCGTGTCCGTGCCCGAGCCTGTGGCCGAGGATGTGACACCTGGAGCCGGATGAAGAATTCACAGATCGCTGAGCGGAGCCTGGAGAGACGCCGCAGGCTGAAGACGACTGAAGAGCTGAAGCCTCCGGTTTGAACACGAGGTGTGTAATTCTTGTGTCGGGAAGAAAACGCCCTCTTATCCCAGAGGCCCTTCATGCATAGTTGTTACGGCCGACTGCAGTCTGTCAGTCACTGGGGAAGGAATGGGCATCATCAGGTGAACACATTAATGTGGGGACACGGAGGTGTGTCACCAGGTGTTAGGTCATTTCCTGTTCACTTCATTCATCCAGTGTTCCAGCACCTTTAGTTCAGCCGTCCTCCCTCCAGACAGTTTACCATGTTAATGTTAAAACGAGATTTAAAACCTGAACATATTCACAGACTAGTATTTGTTACCTATTTAGTGTCTTTATGCGTTATTCATTTTTCTGGTGATGTGGGGGTGATATGTTATCAAATGATACATTTCCTCCGTCAGCGTCCTCTTCACTCTCTCCTCCTCTGCCATTACGTCAATAGAGGCTGCTGAGCCTTTGCTAACGGACAGTGAGCAACACGAGCTAACGTTAGCTTAGAAATGGAGTCAGCAAACGACCGACGCAGAGTTCAGAGCTAACGCTACTGCAGCACACGTCAGTTATACTGTAATATCACTGAGTGGATGTGGTATTTGTAGCTCGCTAAATGAGTTTAGCAGCTAATGTGACCCATGATACTAACTTAATTACTGTCCAGCTCCTGTTCTGGCACAACATCTGGCTCCGCTCCCCCTCAGCATTTCTCTGTAAACCTCTTCTTCTTCTTCTTCTTCTTCTTCTTCTTCTTCTTCTTCCGGGTGGTTCAAACCTCCTGTGGTACAAACACTAACACTCCCCCGGTGCTCTGAGCTCACAGCCCGGCTAACAAACTGAGCTAACGTGAGCTAACAGCAGCTAACAGACTGAGCTAACATGAGCTAACAGCAGCTAACAGACTGAGCTAACATGAGCTAACAGCAGCTACAGCTGTCAGCAGTTTACTTCACTGTCCATCATAAACTCTGTAAATCACAGAGAGTTGGTTGAACCTGATTCAACGTGTTTTGATGTTTGTCTGAACTTCCAGTCTGACCTTCTTAAATGTATTTGGACTCCAAAGGTCACTAAAGTTCACGACCTTTTGTTTTTGGCATCAGCCAAAAAATCCTCGATGCTCCTCGTTGGTCGATTTCAGGCGTAGTTCAAACCGATAGAAGCTTCCAGCTCTGATAAATTATTCCTCTGATGCTAACGAGAGCTAATTATTCTGACGTTCGTGGCTGAAAACGAATGTTTAGAGACGAAAAAGTTGGAGTTTAACCTGGAAGAAGATCCATGAAAGATGAGGCTGAAATCATCCTTTAGCTCGCAGTGAGTGTGTGTGTGTGTGTGTGTGTGTGTGTGTGTGTGAGTGTGTGTGTGTGTGTGTGTGTGAGTGTGTGAGTGTGTGTGTGTGTGTGTGTGTGAGTGTGTGAGTGTGTGTGAGATAGCTTTTCGGCTGAGTAGAAGTAATTCTCCTTGATTCGTTCCCAGTCACACATCCAAATGAGTTTGGATGAGAAACACAGCGGGGGTCCTGATGGCCTCCTGGAATCCAAGGCCCCCGTCTCCTCTGCTTGCCGTCGCCGCCCTCTCTGGTGAATGTGCGATGAATTTATGCATCGCGGATCTGCGACTTGATATTCAAAAAAACACACGACTGTAAGTTGGAGTCAAAACAAAAGGAAAGAGCCCGCGGGGTAATTTTTTAGATTCGTCATGCTGCAGTGTCTTCACTTTGAGTCTGCATCATCACATCTCAGCAAACGTCTCCGAGGACAAAAGACAGTGTCTGTTTGACCTTGAAGACTTTGTTTATTTACAGACAGAGGACAGATTAAAGGAAAGACGTCTGAGACGTCCCCGCATACTGTCTAAAACCTGGACGTAGTCTCTGTGACGTCCCCGCATACTGTCTAAAACCTGGACGTAGTCTCTGTGACGTCCCCGCAGACTGTCTAAAACCTGGACGTAGTCTCTGTGACGTCCCCGCAGACTGTCTAAAACCTGGACGTAGTCTCTGTGACGTCCCCGCATACTGTCTAAAACCTGGACGTAATCTCCGTGACGTCCCCGCAGACTGTCTAAAACCTGGACGTAGTCTCCGTGACGTCCCCGCAGACTGTCTAAAACCTGGACGTAGTCTCTGTGACGTCCCCGCAGACTGTCTAAAACCTGGACGTAGTCTCTGAGACGTCCCCGCGGACTGTCTAAAACCTGGACATAGTCTCTGTGACTGGTGTAAAAACTGTGGGTGCTGCTGAACCAACAGAGGCTGACAGGGCCGTAAACAGCAGAGCGGCGGGCTGCAGGTGGACTCTTTAACGGGGTCAGTGTTGTGGCTCGGTGACCTGCCCTTTAACCGCCTCCTGTTTCCCAGAGAGCTCTGGTGTCCAACCTGCTGGAAATACAGGACGGACACTTCAGTTTGACAAACAGACAAACTGCTGCTGCGCAGACAGAAATCCACCTGACGGCTCGCCAGCAGTGCGTTTGCTTCATTCAAAGTGTTTCCTGTCAGATATCATCCAATCAACCTGCTCAGTGTTTAAAACAGGCTCCGCCATGCAGAGCATTGTTTGTACGAGTTCTGATTTCAGCTTCCCAGATCTGAATATTCTTTTTATTTTGTGACAGTAAACTCAATGTTTGAAACGTGGACATTGGAGGACGTCACCTGCTGACAGGAAACGAACAAAGAGACAGAACACAGACTGAAGAGACGGCGCTGTGTTCTGTCAGAGTTGAACTGCTGTAAGTTACAGTAAGACGTATGATACATGACTGAGAACATGTAGAGGCATGTGTGTATCTGCAGATCTATAGTGTCAGTGTGTTTCTGCTTCTTCCCTCTGGGACAGTGTCATCGATCAAACAGCGTCACGTTTCTATCAGCTGATCTTTAATCTGCAGCGTGTACGTGTGCTGGCATCGGGCTCGATGGTGCATGGCAACAGGTTGTCCACATATCGTGGAGCAGCTTGCGCAGGTGCCTCAGAGGTCGGTGGCGGGGTCAAGGGTCTGAAGCCGAGTGGTCATGGGGTCACATAGTCCGGTTTAAACGGTCCGAGCTCCCCTCGGCTCGCTCTCTGCCACCTGTCCAGTCTGTGGGAGGTTCGGACGGCGAGTGATCGGGGTCAGCAGCTCTGCGGACACTCTGCAGGCTGCTGGGGGGAAATGTGAGGAATGTCCAGCCTGTGTGTGCATGTTGGTGTGTTAGAGAAACCTTACCACCACTGCTGTGCACACCTGTGAGTGTGTGTGCTGCAAACAGAGGGTCGGGGGCCTTTATGGGGCCCCGGGAACTCTGAATCCGTCCGTGTTACACTGCAGCGCTCGTGTTGTCGAGGTGTTGAAGGAATCGTCTGACAGAACAGAATATTTCATCATCGATTTTTGTGTCTCATGTTGTCAGTTTATATACGTATAACACACACACACACACACACATTCCTATGGTAGGAATGTGTGTTTACTCTTCACTGCCAGGCCACACCATCGCAGCAGCAGCTGGACAGCCGGCCTCTGGCCTGTCTTAAATTAGGCTCCCTGCTCTGAACCTCTTCACGGCCTCCTCTCTCTCTCTCTCTCTTCTTCTTCTTCTTCGTCTTCTTCTAAGTCTGTGCTAATGACTGAACATGTTATTTGATTTCAGCTAACAGGTTTCATGCAGCAGCGTTCCATTTATCTGTTTGTGGCCTGCCTCCATCCTGCTGCACACCTGTCAACAACACCGATCTCCTTCATCGTGTATCTGACAAGTGAGGCTGATGTTCACACAGCAGACCTGAGCGTTATTAAACCGGACTCTGTCTGTACGAGGCGGCTTCACACAGAGGAATGAATCATTTATAATCGAGGAAGAAGACTGAACAAAACCTCTGAACCAGCAGTGTCCAGTCTAACAGTGAACACAGCAGCAGAACCTCTGAACCGGCAGTGTCCAGTCTAACAGTGAACACAGCGACAGAACCTCTGAACCAGCAGTGTCCAGTCTAACAGTGCACACAGCGACAGAACCTCTGAACCGGCAGTGTCCAGTCTAACAGTGCACACAGCGACAGAACCTCTGAACCGGCAGTGTCCAGTCTAACAGTGAACACGGCGACAGAACCTCTGAACCGGCAGTGTCCAGTCTAACAGTGAACACAGAGACTGAACCTCTGAACCAGCAGTGTCCAGTCTAACAGTGAACACAGCGACAGAACCTCTGAACCAGCAGTGTCCAGTCTAACAGTGAACACGGCGACAGAACCTCTGAACCAGCAGTGTCCAGTCTAACACAGCAGCCTACCGAGGTGGTTTTCTTGCCGGGTTTAAATTGTAAATATATAATAAATATAAATATATAATGAATTTAAATGTAAATATATAATAAATATAAATATATAATGAATGTAACTGGACTTTCCTCTCTGGGCTGGTTCTTGTTGCCACGTTAAGGCAGAAGCTGTCGGTCAGATCTTGGGCCAGCTGTCTCCGTTTAGAGATGATGGTCATGAAACAGGAGCTGGTTTCATCAGCGTCGACGCCCTGAATGAGTTACAGAGTGTCCGCAGCTGTAAGACGAGCCGCCCGGTCTGCAGGACTCGGTTTGAAGTGCCGTCAGAGAAAGTTTCTGCTTCATACGTGTGGACAGTTATCGGCTTACACGCTGTACTCAGATTACTCTGACTGCTGCTCGTGGTTCAGAGATGAAAACATGCAGATTAAAACAACAGCAAACACACACACACACACACACACATGTAGGTGGTCAGTACAAACACTGGTGTCCTGACAGAGAGAGTGAGGAATGCAGCGAGGGTCAGGGTCTGATGGTGGGTGGGCTACCTGCACCAACCTCGAGGTCAGCTGACTAACTCCACATTTCTGACACGTCAGCCACAAAACGTGCAAATTAAAGCAACGGAAAGGCTCAACCAGGTGACCAACATCAACCAGGTCACCAGCATCAACCAGGTCCCCAGCATCAACCAGGTCACCAACATCAACCAGGTCACCAGCATCAACCAGGTCACCAGCATCAACCAGGTCACCAACATCAACCAGGTCACCAGCATCAACCAGGTCCCCAGCATCAACCAGGTCACCAACATCAACCAGGTGACCAACATCAACCAGGTGACCAGCATCAACCAGGTCACCAACATCAACCAGGTCACCAACATCAACCAGGTCCCCAGCATCAACCAGGTCACCAGCATCAACCAGGTGACCAACATCAACCAGGTGACCAACATCAACCAGGTGACCAACATCAACCAGGTCCCCAGCATCAACCAGGTCACCAGCATCAACCAGGTGACCAACATCAACCAGGTGACCAACATCAACCAGGTGACCAACATCAACCAGGTCACCAACATCAACCAGGTGACCAACATCAACCAGGTGACCAACATCAACCAGGTGACCAACATCAACCAGGTCACCAACATCAACCAGGTCACCAACATCAACCAGGTCACCAACATCAACCAGGTCACCAGCATCAACCAGGTCACCAGCATCAACCAGGTCACCAACATCAACCAGGTCACCAGCATCAACCAGGTCACCAACATCAACCAGGTCACCAGCATCAACCAGGTCCCCAGCATCAACCAGGTCCCCAGCATCAACCAGGTGACCAACATCAACCAGGTCACCAGCATCAACCAGGTCACCAACATCAACCAGGTCCCCAGCATCAACCAGGTCACCAGCATCAACCAGGTGACCAACATCAACCAGGTGACCAACATCAACCAGGTGACCAACATCAACCAGGTGACCAACATCAACCAGGTCACCAGCATCAACCAGGTCACCAGCATCAACCAGGTCACCAACATCAACCAGGTCCCCAGCATCAACCAGGTCCCCAGCATCAACCAGGTCACCAACATCAACCAGGTGACCAACATCAACCAGGTCACCAGCATCAACCAGGTCACCAACATCAACCAGGTCACCAACATCAACCAGGTCACCAGCATCAACCAGGTCACCAGCATCAACCAGGTGACCAACATCAACCAGGTGACCAACATCAACCAGGTGACCAACATCAACCAGGTCACCAACATCAACCAGGTCACCAACATCAACCAGGTCCCCAGCATCAACCAGGTCCCCAGCATCAACCAGGTCACCAACATCAACCAGGTCCCCAGCATCAACCAGGTCACCAACATCAACCAGGTGACCAACATCAACCAGGTGACCAACATCAACCAGGTCACCAACATCAACCAGGTCACCAACATCATCCAGGTCACCAACATCAACCAGGTCACCAACATCAACCAGGTCACCAACATCAACCAGGTCCCCAGCATCAACCAGGTCCCCAGCATCAACCAGGTCACCAGCATCAACCAGGTCACCAACATCAACCAGGTCCCCAGCATCAACCAGGTCACCAACATCAACCAGGTGACCAACATCAACCAGGTGACCAACATCAACCAGTCACACATCACCAGGTCACCAACATCATCCAGGTCACCAACATCAACCAGGTCACCAACATCATCCAGGTACCCAGCAGCAGCTGATCTCACTGCCTAGTCCAGCAGCAGTCAGCCCAGCTCGGCGTCTGTCTTTCAGCCTTTTATTTCACCAAGCTCTCACCAACCACTAAAACATGACCCATGATGCTAACTTCTGTATTGCCCAGCTCCGGTTCTGGCACGACACCAGCTCTGAGCTCACAGTCTGGGCAGCCTGGCTAACA
This sequence comes from Larimichthys polyactis, assembly GCA_018985215.1. NCBI lineage: Eukaryota > Metazoa > Chordata > Actinopteri > Sciaenidae > Larimichthys > Larimichthys polyactis. The sequence continues at coordinate 30,510 of JAFMOB010000454.1, forward strand.
GACTGAGCTAACAGCAGCTCCTCTTCACTTCAGCCAGCTGAATCTCGTCTAGACTAGGTGGAGCTCATGTTGCCCCCCTCAGGTTATCTGCCCCTGGTTGTGGTGTTGAAAAGCCCCTCCCTGAGGGCAGCCACTACAAATAGACCTGTCCAGCTCTCCACTGTCACCTCAGCAGCCTCTCCACCCGCTCGGTGCCCGTCATCACCCCATCACCGTATTTACAGCGGGTGGAGCGGTTCTGTTAGCGCCGCTCCGATCCACGCTCATCAGTAAACACACGTCAGCTGACTGATGGTTGTCTCTCCTGGTCACCTGTTGTCTGTCCTGGTCGTCTGTTGTCTGTCCTGATCGTCTGTTGTCCGTCCTGGTCGTCTGTTGTCTGTCCTGGTCGTCTGTTGTCTGTCCTGATCGTCTGTTGTCCGTCCTGGTCGTCTGTTGTCCGTCTGTTGTCTGTTGTCCATCTGTTGTCTCTCCTGGTCGTCTGTTGTCTGTCCTGGTCGTCTGTTGTCTGTCCTGATCGTCTGTTGTCCGTCCTGGTCGTCTGTTGTCTGTCCTGGTCGTCTGTTGTCCGTCCTGGTCGTCTGTTGTCCGTCTGTTGTCTGTTGTCCGTCTGTTGTCTGTCCTGGTCGTCTGTTGTCCGTCCTGGTCGTCTGTTGTCTGTCCTGGTCGTCTGTTGTCCGTCCTGGTCGTCTGTTGTCTGTCCTGGTCGTCTGTTGTCCGTCCTGATCGTCTGTGTCTGTCGTTTGTCCGTCCTGTTGTCTGTCCTGTGGTCCGGTCGTCTGTTGTTCGTTTTGTCCGTCCTGGTCGTCTGTTGTCTGTCCTGGTCGTCAGTTGTCCGTCCTGGTCGTCTGTTGTCCGTCCTGGTCGTCTGTTGTCCGTCTGTTGTCCGCCCTGGTCGTCTGTTGCTGTGGCGCCTGACGAGCGCCGCGCTGCAGCAACAGACTGACTGATTAACGTGGCTCATAAATAACTTATTAATTTGCTTTCAGGCGAATTCTTTTAATACTCAAACAATTTATAAGAAGTGTCTCTCAAATATTTATAAGTCGGGTAAGTGGGCAATTTACGTCTGACTAATGACGAGCGCGTTGGCTCTAATTACACCAGTTGAGCTGGGATTAGACAGTTGTTCTTTTAAAGGCCGTTGACTGGCAGAACCACGAGTCAGCCGCTCGGCGCTGACAGCAGCGGAGGCCGCGTTACACGGCGTGCTAATAAAAGTGTGTCGTTTAATTAAGGCTAACGTTTCCTCTCATAATAAAAGCGGCGTGCCTCGACGTATCAGGAGATTTGTACTTACACCCCCGCACGTAATTAATAAGACAACAATATCGCGGAGCGCCCGTGGTTCTGAATTCGAGATGGCGTCTCCGGCACAAACACAAAGCTGCTAATAAACAAAATGGAAATGTGATTCCCCGATGACCTCCGCAGGGTCTGAATGCAGAGAGCTTCCAGCTCGCAGAGATAGATCCAGCTACAGTATCCAAACCCCCCGACCCGACCCAGTGCAGCACGCAGCCCAGACAGAAGGTTACTGCTGATACCGAGCGGCTTTGAGGGCCATTATCAGACAGCACAAACAATTACGGGTGTCAATAATGAGAGAATAAGAGGGCTCCTTTGTGGACGGCCCTTTGTGCCGGAGGCCCCTCTGCCATGAAAAGACGGAGACACACTGCTGGACCTCCCCCTCGCTGGTGTGCCGATGTAGTCATTAGATGGTGATAAGCCCGAGGAGGCGGCGCCAGAACCAGGATCCAGGTCAGGATTCATGGAGCTGCAAAAAGATTTCATATATTTCACATCTGAACACCAAAAAGATGAGCTGAATATTCAGCCTCCGTCATGATTGACACCTGCATCCGCCCGGCCTTGGAGATCAGCCAGCCGTCCTCTTGTGTCGCGGCTCCGCATGGTCGATCACGGGGGTCCCGCCCTCGGACCCTGGCTGCCAGGGGGCCCCCCGACGGGGGTGACGGGGTTGATCGCTCGGCCCCCGACAACACGTTTAGGAAGTGGCGCTGGCCGGTAATTGTCCCGAGTCAGCGGGGAAGATGGAGGGACACAGCGAGGAGACAAAGGGTGGAGAGGACGAGCGCGAGAGACGAGGCCTCCGAGCCTTTCATGGCCGAGGAGACGTCTAGACATCAACGCTTCACAGGAGAGACTCAGGGAGCAAAACACTCCTCAGGATGGGAAAGGGAGGCTGGGTGGTGTTCGGGCGGAGGTGGAGGTCACATTCAATGATCCACGACTCGACTCGAGCTTGACCTTCGCTGATACGACTCCATGTCGGAGATCTGAGAGATCGTGTCTGTCCTGATGGTCACACATCAGAGTCTGAACAGAGACCAAACATCAAAATACAAAAAACTAAAAACATGAAAATAAAGACACATGGTCAGAAGACGGAGACTTTCTGTTCATGATGAACATTTTGTGGTTTTCTGTCAGAATATAAAATATTAACAATAATAATAATAATATATCAGGAGTTGTATTCAATCTAAAACAAAATTAAAACATGTTTCATCTTCCACAAATCAAACATTTTCTGTAAAGTCTGCAACAAAAGAATGTTTAGAGTATTTGATTTATTTATTTCTATATATTGTTTTTGTATTATTTATATCTATGTATTATATGTGACAGCTGTCAGACTTTAAACGTCTGTATTTTAGTGTAATATTAGAATATTTAAATATTTCGATCTTCGTCCGTTATTATATTTTCTCGGTTCGTCTCACAGACCTGCTGGATTAATACGACAAATATAACATCGTGTTTATATAATGCTTCTTTCTGTAATGATTTAAATCAGTTTTATTCTGTCTGATCTTAAAAAACATTTAAATTTATCATTTATTCTTCATGTTATGATTCATCTGTAAGAAGTGTTTTGTCTCTTTTTAGTCAAATGAATTAAATTAAAAATACGACGTGAAGAACCATACATATAATTACACAGGGTGGGAACCACACATGTAGAGCAGAGCTGCTGCATTAATTATTATATAACATCAATATTTAATTTCGACTTCAGTGTCTTATTCATATTTATTTCCATGTTTTATATTCGTGATGTGAAGATGGCGGAGTCATATTTTTAGGGATGATGTCAGCTGTGATGTCATGTGTCTAAATGTCTAGTTGACCAATCAGATTGCTCGGTTTGAAACTACTTGTTGTGTAAGACGTCGTCTTTTCCAGCTGTGTGTGTGTGTGTGTGTGTGTGTGTGCATGCAGTGTTTATTCTGCAGCAGAGCTCGTCCTGAACAGGTGCAGTGTGTGTGTGTGTGTGTGCGTGTGTGTGTGTGTGTGTGTGTGTGTGTGTGCAGAGCAGGTGGGGGGTGGGGAAACAGAGGGTAATGGGTCAGGGCTCTATTTTGAACAAGTACTTACAGGCTCTTTAATAAACCTTTGACCCCCCCATGGGGTCGTATATCCCTAAACAACTGTGCCGCCCTGCCACCCACCATGCCGGGCTGCTGAGGGCGGAGCGAGTGACGGAGGACGGGCAGGCGGGGGTTTCCTTAAAGACATGAGCTACACGTTTACCCTTAAAACACTGACTCATGTTCTCAGAGTGCGGAGTCCCGCAGGGCTCGATCTGAGGCTCACTGTGTTACTCTGTCTTTAGCATCGCGTCAACGTAAAAACAGTCAAGCCGCTGTCTGTAACGTTAGCACTGAGCTAACATGGAGGATAAAACTAATGTGATTAAGTTCATAACATTAGCTAATGTTAGCTTAGCATCCAAGCTAACTAAAATAGCTAATGTTAGCAGTTAGCTACATTAGCACTAGCTCCAATCCTCAGTGTTAGCTGCGTTAGCTTTGTTATATTAGCTTTAGCTCTGCTGCTACGTATCAATGTTTCCGTCATAAAGTCTGTGAGTCTCCTCGGTACTGTGACGTTATTCCCTGTCGGTCCCTGTGCTCCAACCCGGTCCAGCTTTGATGCTGAGCCCGGTTCTGTTAGCATGCTAATGGCAGATTCAGTTAGTAGCAGTTAATTAGCAATGCAGTAGCTCTAAAGCTAATACAATAAAGCTAATACAGCTAACACTGAGGATCCAGTCGATTTGGAGCTAGGGCTAATGTAGCTAACTGCTAACGTTACACATTTTGGGAAAAGGCTAACATAGCTAACTGATAATATAAGCTAATGTGGTAGATTTCACTAGTTTTGGGATGTAGCTAACAGAGCTGACTGCTAACATTAGCTACTTTAGTTAGCTTGAGTGTAAAGCTAACATTAGCTACTTTAGTTAGCTTGAGTGTAAAGCTAACATTAGCTACTTTAGTTAGCTTGAGTGTAAAGCTAACATTAGCTACTTTAGTTAGCTTGAGTGTAAAGCTAACATTAGCTAACGTTATGAACTTAATCACATTAGTTTTTCCCTCCATGTTAGCTCACTGCTAACGTTAGCTGCCATTACTTGATGTAAAGATTGATAAGTAGTGAAGCGCTAACTGTGGTTAGCTCATAGTGCTAGTATGTGGGTGTGGAGGTTGTGGTGGGTGGAGGTGAAGGGGGGAGGTGGTGTTGCAGCAGACAGAGCGCTCCTCCTCATTTGAATGTGAAAGTATTCTTCAGGGTCTCTAGGTTGCCCTCCACCCTCCTCCTCCACCCGGTGCTGCTCGGCTCTATGACCCCTCCGATGCGGGCCGGGGTCATGGGTTCAAGCCCAGGACAACGCCCCCAATCACTTCTGGTGTCACTCGGATGATGTCACACGAGGCTGACGGCGCCCTTAACAATAATCTAATTAGGTATCAATGAGCTCCGTAGCCCGGGATGTAATTGGCTTTTTATGGGGTGGGTGCAGGGTGGGAGGTGGAGGGGGAGGTGGAGGAGGCGTGGGTGTACAGCTGGTGGCAGTAAATGGGACAGAATACATCCTCATAAATGTTTAGCATGAGCCACACGTGACATGAACACACACCACCTACAACCTCCGAGGCTGCTAATATTAGCTCAGTTTGTTAGCCGGGCTGCCCGGACTGTGAGCTCAGAGCCAGTGTCGTGCCAGAACTGGAGCTGGACAATACATAAGTTAGCACCATGGGTCACGTTAGCTGCTAAAAGCTACAAATAACACGTCCACTCAGTGTTTTCAAGCTAACGTTAACCAGAGAGTCTGGATGATGTTTTCCAGCTACGTTAGCTAGCAGGCTAACTTTAGCCACAAATGTTAAGCGGTAACGTTAGCTTGACTTGTTTGTTTGTTGACGTTAGCGGACTCTGTTTCTAAGCTAGCGTTAGCTCGTGTTGCAGCTGCTATGGCAGAGGAGAAGAGCGCTACATAACACACTGTTAGCGTGAAGTGTGTGTTTGTGGTTGCCGTGGTGACGGCGGCGGTCTTCAATGAGCTCCTGAAGCCGACAGGTCAGCACCTCGTCCTCAGCCGAACGCCGGGCCGGAGCGCCGACGCGCTACATTAGCTGAACACCAAAGAGCACAGGGCGCACTAATGAGACACGGGCGTGGGCTGGTGTAGCTGGTGTAGCTCGTTCATCATCCTGCTCCATCCAATCGCAGCGGCCCTTCATCAGGCCCCGGCCGGGCCCCGTGTCTTCTGTCCCGGACATTAATCAGCTGTCCGGCCAGGCGGGGGCCCCGATAATGCCCTATTAGCCGCACAGCGCCGGAATCATTACAGGCCAATGAAAAGGCCAAGGATTACCCACCAACCTCCACCTCCACCTCCACCTCCACCCCTCCTCAGACAGAGAATCAACAACGCCGGAAATTAGCGAGCGAGGCCTCAGGAAGGGGTTTGTTTGGCGTGTTTACCTTCGCCCCCCTCCATCTCACTCAGCTCTTCTTCTGTGAATCACAAACATCCGCCCGCTCTCGCTTCATCACAGACGGGTGGAGGCTTTAGATCTCTTTAGGTCTTTTAAACCTGCAGCCTCAGTGTGACGCCGCCCTCTGAGCCCTTGTGTGTGATCAATGCTTATGAATCATCGGAGCGAGCTAATTATGAGCTATGCTCTCACTTCCTGTCCTGATTATCCGTCTGCACGCTCGAGCGAGCTGGCATCGGACGTAGCAAAGCATCCATCATGTGCAGACACCGGCCGGCTGATAGATCGGCTCTGAGCTAATGATTAGCTCCGTTAGTGTCCGCGGTGTAGCCGGGCCTGCCGGTGTCACACTCCGCCCTCCACCCGCCGTGCAGGTGGAGCAGATGAAGTCCATTTGTATTCATTAGAGCGTGGAGTGAGCTGCTGCTCTTCTTCAGCCCGACGTCGGCCTCGCAACAAAGAAATCAACGGTGAATCAAAACGTCTCGAACATTTGTACGTTCACGTGAACAGGTGACAGCTGAGAGAACAGCTGACTCAGTGAACCAAACCCTTTTCTCTTCTTAGCTTCCTCCGTCAGCGTCCTCTTCACTCTCTTCTCCTCTGCCATCATGTCCGTAGAAGCTGCTGACTGCTGTAAACCTCTTCTTCTTCTTCTTCTTCTTCTTCTTCCCGGTGGTCCAAACACTAACACTCCCGCGGTGCTCTCAGCTCACAGCCCGGCTAACAAACTGGAGAACAGACACAGAGACATTTACTACAATCTTAAAGTGACGGAGGATTTTTTATTTTTTTAGTTCCTGTTGTCGAGTTTTGAAGTCATGGAGGTTCTACAACACGTCTGATGTTCTAATAAGTCCGACGGGTCTTTTACAAGATGTACGTGTTCTATACAAAGTCCTGATCTAACAACTTCAGAACTTTGTCCCCGCAGACTGTCTAAAACCTGGACGTAGTCTCTGTGACGTCCCCGCAGACTGTCTAAAACCTGGACGTAGTCTCTGTGACGTCCCCGCAGACTGTCTAAAACCTGGACGTAGTCTCTGTGACGTCCCCGCAGACTGTCTAAAACCTGGACGTAGTCTCCGTGACGTCCCCGCAGACTGTCTAAAACCTGGACGTAGTCTCTGTGACGTCCCCGCAGACTGTCTAAAACCTGGACGTAGTCTCCGCGACGTCCCCGCAGACTGTCTAAAACCTGGACGTAGTCTCCGCGACGTCCCCGCAGACTGTCTAAAACCTGGACGTAGTCTCCGCGACGTCCCCGCAGACTGTCTAAAACCTGGACGTAGTCTCCGTGACGTCCCCTCAGACTGTCTAAAACCTGGACGTAGTCTCCGTGACGTCCCCGCAGACTGTCTAAAACCTGGACGTAGTCTCCGCGACGTCCCCGCAGACTGTCTAAAACCTGGACGTAGTCTCCGTGACGTCCCCTCAGACTGTCTAAAACCTGGATGTAGTCTCCGTGACGTCCCCGCAGACTGTCTAAAACCTGGACGTAGTCTCCGTGACGTCCCAGCAGACTGTCTAAAACCTGGACGTAGTCTCCGTGACTATCGCAGACTGTCTAAAACCTGGACGTAGTCTCTGTGACGTCCAGTGTGAAGTTGGACATTTTGACATGGGGACTTATGGAGACTGACTCACTTTTGCATCCAGCTTAAAGTGGACCTGCAGTTGTTGGCTTCACTTCACGGAGGTTGCATCATCGGTTAGCTCGTATTCATTTGCAGCATATACATTATTTATATATTTAGGCTGATGGATGACGAACGTGTGCGGCACACGTGCTGATATCAACAGGTTCACTGTGAGACGTTTGGGATTGAACCTGTGACCTTCCTGCCCGTGGTCAGTGGTCATCTGGACATGGACAGCTCGGGTTAAAGAGGCTCTGAGGATCCGGCGTGAACGCTGTCATCTTCAGCGTCTGCTCAGCCTCACTGCAGACGCCTCGGGCTGTTGTCGCATTGACACGCTGCAGATAGTGTCAGTGTAAATCAGGCCGGCTGCGGCGCTACATGAAGACGGAAGGCTGTAATGAATCAGAGACGCTTTAAATAAATACTCAGAGATCAGAGGAGGAAGTCCTGATGCAGATCACTGGACAGACGTCTGTTACTACATATATTACACCGGCAGTGCCATTATAATGCAATAAATTACGGTGACAGTCACGGCTATTATTCCGTCACTCCGCTGTCTCCGCGTTGAATGGGTGTGTCTAATTGTGAAGCGCTGTCATAGAGCGGGGTCATCAGGCGTACTTAGCGTCACGTCATCACCTGTGCAGCAGTCTGCCGGCTGATAGGATCAGCGTCCTGACAGCGCCGGGCTTCTCCTGCTGATTTATGGGAAACAGAGGATGTGGCGTCGCCCGCCTGCAGACGGCAACAGGCGTCTGCTGCTGTCTGGACGGGAAGAGGAGGACGGACGAGACGCACGCCGTGACCGCCCGAGCCGGCCTTTAATGTGTCAGGTGACGGGGTCAGGCCTGAACCATGTGACGCTCCACGGGGTTAACTTCCTGTACCGGAGAGGACAACAACACAAGCTAACAGAGTCTGCTAACGTCAACACCTCAGAGTCCGAGTCGAAGCTAACGTGAAAGCTAACGTTACCGTGACACATGTTGTTTCAGCTAGCTAACGTTAGCTTGATGCTTGCTAACGCTGTGAGTGGATGTGTTGTGTATTTGGAGCTTTCTAAATGAGCTTAGCAGCTAACGTGACCATCAGTACTAACTTATTTATTGTCCAGCTCCAGTTCTGGCACGACACTGGCTCTGAGATCACAGTCCAGGCAGTCTGGCTAACACACTGAGCTAACGTTAGCTAACAGCAGCTAACACACTGAGCTAATAGCAGCTAACACACTGAGCTAACATTAGCTAACAGCAGCTAACACACTGAGCTAACATTAGCTAACAGCAGCTAACACACTGAGCTAACATTAGCTAACACACTGAGCTAACAGCAGCTAACACACTGAGCTAATAGCAGCTAACACACTGAGCTAACAGCAGCTAACCCACTGAGCTAACATTAGCTAACAGCAGCTAACCCACTGAGCTAACATTAGCTAACAGCAGCTAACCCACTGAGCTAACATGAGCTAACAGCAGCTACAGTTGGTGGCAGTTTACTTCACTGTCCTTCACAGTAAGACCTTGAGAACCTTGGGAAACCTTGAAGTGGTCAGTGCGAGGCTTGGAGCTGGTGCTGCTCATACACCTGAGCCTCCACCTGTGTGGCACCACCCGGTCTGACCTCTGAGCGTGCACGGTGCAGCTCATCCCCGTGAAGTCTGTGAGCTTCGTGTCGGGCTGCTGCTTCACTGATGGAGGGAATTAGCAGTGACCTTTGAGGAGGAGGAGTGGAAGGCCTGTCATTAGCAACGGTAGCAGGAAGACATTACCCCGCCTCAGTGACCTACACAGACACGGTTAGATAAGACATGAAGGATCGCCGCGCTGTCCCCCAAAGCAACGCCACAAATAATGTCTGCTCTGTCCTGCTGCATGTCTCTGCTCGCTGTCTGACCACCAATCCGTTAGCTTTACCTGTCTGCTGTCTTCACCTGTGTGTGCACAGACTGTAACTATGTCCAGCTGTACTCGAGTATTTACTCTGATTACATTACTTCTGATCAAACAGCCAATCATCAGCCAGGTCACCAGCAGCAGCTGATCTCACTGACTAGTCCTCTCACTAGTCTTCATCCTCTTCGCTGTCTTCTCCTCTGCCATTACATCCATAGAGGCTGCTGAGGCTTTGCTAACGGACAGTGTGCAACACAAGCTAACGTTAGCTCAGAATTCATAACGTCAACATTAGTTTGTCGGCTGGTTAACGTTAGCTTGATGCTCGTTAGCTTGATGCTCGTTAGCTTGATGCTCGTTAGCTTGATGCTCGCTAACAGTATCTAACTAGCTAAACACTGAGTGGATGTGTTTTTATTTGTAGCTTTCCAAATGAGTTCAGCAGCTAACGTGACCCATGATGCTAACTTGTATGTGTTGTCCGGCTCCGGTTCTGGCACGACACTGGCTCTGAGCTCACAGCCTGGCTAACAGACTGAGCTAACAGCAGTTTACAGCAGCAGTTTGTGAAACTGAAGAATTTGTTTCCAGAGCTGCTTTAATAAATCTTTTCCAGTTTTGAGTCATATGTTTCTGTCTCTCGCCGTGTCTCGCCGTCTCTCGCCGTGTCTCGCCGTCTCTCGCCGTCTCTCCACTCGGGGAGTAAACTCGAGCTTGGCATCAGCGGCTCAAACAGCGAGCGATTCACGCTCAGCAGCAACAGATGTAAACGTCGCATCAGGGAAGTGATGCAAGACAAGCGGGCCAACATGGAGCCTGGCGGGGGGGGGACACTGTAATCATACCATCCAATGGCTCCTGACGCCGCCTGCGAGCGCCTCGTTCACGCCCAGGGAGGAGACAGACACCCACCGTCTGCCTCTTCTCTATGTCTGAATGCTCCGTCGCCCGTCCTCCCCCACACCTCCCTCCTGATGAGGCTTCCTGAGGATAATTAGTCATTAGTCAGGTGAGAGAGGGAGACAGCGGGGGAGACATCCGCGATCTCAGGAGTCTCAGCTCGGCACCTGAGGACGCTAACGCTAACACGTGACGGAGCCACCTCATCTTTGTTCACGACGTTTTCTTCTTATGTAACGAAATGTGAGGACACTGACAGTGACTGTAGCTGCTGTTAGCTCATGTTAGCTCAGTGTGTTAGCTTCTGTTAGCTCATGTTAGCTCAGTCTGTTAGCTGCTGTTAGCTCATATTAGCTCAGTGTGTTAGCTTCTGTTAGCTCATGTTAGCTCAGTGTGTTAGCTGCTGTTAGCTCATGTTAGCTCAGTCTGTTAGCTGCTGTTAGCTCATGTTAGCTCAGTCTGTTAGCTGCTGTTAGCTCATATTAGCTCAGTGTGTTAGCTTCTGTTAGCTTATGTTAGCTCAGTGTGTTAGCTTCTGTTAGCTCATGTTAGCTCAGTTTGTTAGCTGCTGTTAGCTCAGTGTGTTGGCTGCTGTTAGCTCATGTTAGCTCAGTTTTTTAGCTGCTGTTAGCTCATGTTAGCTCAGTCTGTTAGCTCAGTTTGTTAGCTGCTGTTAGCTCAGTCTGTTAGCTGCTGTTAGCTCAGTCTGTTAGCTCAGTTTGTTAGCTGCTGTTAGCTCAGTCTGTTAGCTGCTGTTAGCTGCTGTTAGCTCATGTTAGCTCAGCCTGTTAGCTCAGTTTGTTAGCTGCTGTTAGCTCAGTCTGTTAGCTGCTGTTAGCTCATGTTAGCTCAGCCTGTTAGCTCAGTTTGTTAGCTGCTGTTAGCTCAGTCTGTTAGCTGCTGTTAGCTCAGTCTGTTAGCTGCTGTTAGCTGCTGTTAGCTCATGTTAGCTCAGTCTGTTAGCTGGGCTGTCCAGACTGTGAGCTCAGAGTGTTGTGCCAGAACCGGAGACAATACAACAGAGTCTACTTAAACAGGAAGTCCCTGTAAAAATGGTCGGACCTGGCCCGACTGAGCACGACCTCAGAACCAGCAGTGAGGTGTCATAATGACCAGAGTCGAGGAGTTAGCATTAAAATCAGCGGCGCCGCTCACGTTGGACGTCTCTTGTTGTTTTCGGGTGGAGTTCCTCCTCGCCTGTCTCTGCAGGTACCGACCACGTGACCCTTTGTGTCTGCGTCCTCCTTTTGTTGTGTCCACCTCGTCCCTTTCACCGCCGCCCTGCCTCTGTCCACTCCACACATCGGGTCTCACATGAAGTGGGAAATTGGACATGACTACCTCGACCTCTCGCCGGTTCTACCTCACACGCCGCTGAATGCTAAATTCAATCAAAGGCAGCGCCGCTGTGATCAAGGGGCTGGTTTCACAGTTGCTTTTGGCTCAGACTCGACGCGCTTTGAACCGAAACCGCTGAAGGACATCGGCAGCTAGACTAAATACACACAGAGTCCCAGAAGGCTTTGCTGCAGAGCCTCTCTTTCTGTGTGTTTTTCATATATTTCCTCTCTGCATGAGCCAGAGGCGCGGGAATCCTACGCCGGAGCGTTTATTGATCCTCCAGAGCCCCTGCCTCTCCTCACATTGGGCACATATGAACTAACAGAGGCGCTGCAGTTTTTCATTATGTGAAATGTAGATGTGATTGAGAAATGCTGCCACTCCGGGCTCTGAAGAACAAACCCACACTTTGAAAGCATTTCTGCAGAGCTCACAGGACGCACAGAAAGAGTCAAATTGCTGACAGACCCTCCACAGATCGGAGATATCGCTACAATATATTTGGCACTTTGTTTGAACGCGGGCTTGTCATCGCCTCCACACCTCCACTTCATGTCTTATATTAATGTACTTCTTGTTCAGCTCCGTGTCTCCGTGTTTGTCAGCATCCCGAGCTCGAGTCACCGACCTCAGACCGCTGCCACCACCCAGACCCCAGGATACGCCCGTCCAAACCAAAATTGTCGCTGGCAGATGTTTGTTCGGTCGAACCCAAAGATTGAGCCACAAAATTTAAAAGACGCAGCGATAAGGAGGCTAAAGAAGCCGAGCAGTGATTTAGCTTCGACCTTCATGTGACATGAAATGTAAAGATCCACCCTGATGATCCCGGAGCCGCAGAGGTCGAGTCCCCAGAAAACTCTGAGCTGAGGACGGATGACTGCCGCAGCATCACAGTCACTTCACTGAGTTTTTTCTTTTTAGTGTCTGTTTGTCTGCGTTGGTGGGCGTGGCCTCTGGTTCACCTCTCACCTGCGTCCGATCATCCAATCAACCTGCTCGGACTCTGTCAGCTCGTTCAACACCTCGAGCATGTTCATGAAGCAACAACTCGTCGTCGTTAGACAACATGAAAGTCTGACAGCTGCCAGCAACTAAAAAGAAGAAAGCAAATACTATTGACTATTGATGATGATTGATAACTATTGATGAGTGGTCAACAGCTCTTTATGGTTGATCAGTGAACATGAAGAAAGACTTGGTGTCAGTGTTGGACAGCTAGCTGACTTGCTGTCACAGCTCCAGCAGTAAGAAGTTACAGTGAAGTGAGTTTGAAGTCTAACCCTGTCCAATGTTGTTTCAGCCCTTTAGCACGAATCAGAATATAGGATGTCACAGCGGGGGGCTGTCCAGTCCGTCCCACAGCTCCTTCAGTCTTCATCAAGTCGACCTGAGTCTCGTGCCAGCGACGCTGTAATGTGGTCCTGGAGCTGAAGATCAGTCCGCGATCCGTTCCCCACATAAGAAAAGCTCGGTGGAACTTTCTCCATTCATCTCTGACGGGGCCAAACGTCGGACTCCAGTGATGGATTAGTTTGTCAATGAGGGCTGAGCATCCAAAAAGCGCCGTGTAACTTTGACACAGCATTAGTCAAAGAATGCGTTGCGGTACCATATGTTGGTGCCTGAGCCTCTGTGTAGTACATGACAAGGCATTACGGTGCCAAATAACTTTGAACAGCCTCGATGAGAACCAGCCAGGCTGAGGAATCTGCACTGTAAAACTCTGCAAAATGTAGAAAAGAGTTTGCTGTAGTCTGTCGAGAGCTTTCAGTTTTCTACCCTGAAGCCGTCTCTGTGGCTTCAGCCTGACAACCGTGTGGTGGCACAGTTGTGGTTCTGATGTTTTGGTTTTAGGTTTCATGTTTTGTGTTTCCTGTTTTATTTCATTATACTCTACTCCACTTCCTGTCTTTGTGTGGTTACCAGCGTTGATCGTTGTTTGAGGGTCAGTTCGTCTTCATCAGATCCACCGTTTGTCCAACTGAATGAACACCACAGGGAGAAAGTCCAGAGTCCTTCACCACATCAGTGTGGTTTGGTTAGAAGAGGTTGATCTTGGGTATCTCGACCGTCACGGGTCAGTCATAGTCCTCTGAGGACCTCCAGGATGAAACCAACATGTCCAAACTACCGCTGCATTATTTAGTTTCCTTGTTCACTTTGAAGGTCGCAGTCTTTGTCCAGAGATGTTACATCGTCATCTCAGACGTCCATCATGGGATGGAGACAAACAAAAGCATCCGTCACTACAGAAAATGACCCAAAACATTTGTTTCCTTTGAGTTGACAAAGAATTATGACTCCAGTCCTTCGAGCGCAGAAGTTTGACAACAAATGAACCGACCTGTCAATCAACATCTCAAAACTAAATGAGTCATGCTCGTTTGTAACTGATGGTGTTATTCTGCGAGTCGACCTATGAGGTGACGTGGTTCCATTTAAATAAAAGTAAATCACAAATAAATCATTTGTTTAACTTGAAACATTTCCTGAGCTCATAGCAGACACCAGTGAAGCTGCTAAAGCTGCCAGGTATCGTTTTTTAGATCTCTGTCTTCTTTGACGTGCAGCGTATGAAGCAGGTCCACAGGTCGAAGACGACTCGTCGCTTCACTCATGAGCGTCATTTTGGACATGGATCACAGATCAGGACATCAGTCAGAGATGTGTTTGGACATGATGCAGACAAGAAGCCAACAAGTGAAAGAATACAAACACAACTCAGAGTTTGTTTGAAGCGTGGACTCTTCAGTCGGTGTCAGATATTCTGGTCCATAGAGGCGTTTCTGGATGTTCTTCATGAACTTCATCTGTGGATGCAGAGTCCCTGTAGAAACACCCTTTACACCTTCATGTGGGTTTTTAATGCAGACAGTGCCCCTGAAGGGTCGGAGGTCAACCTGCTCACCTGTGGAAGCTTCAGACAGGTGTTCTGTTGATCTTGTTTAATATTCATAAAAAGAAGTTTCTCAGTTTGAACATTAAATATCTGGTCTGCAGTGGAGTTGAATCCGTCTTCAGTGACTCTTTTTGTCTTCAGGACGTTTTTCTCTCCTTTGATAGGTTTTTTTTTTTTCTCCTTCTCATAAAACCTGTTTGATTTTGTAGAAAATGGAAGCCAGCCTCTCCGGCTGAGCTATGAGCTGTGGCCGACCACATGAAGTGAAGAGAAACGTCCTGATGACGTGTCCGCAACGCTTCATCTTTAAAAAGAGAGAGCTACGAACACAGCCAGAGGACGCCAGAGGGACTCTGTGATTTACAGAGTTTATGATGGACAGTGAAGTACACTGTAGCTGCTGTTAGCTCAGTGTGTTAGCTGGGCTGTGAGCTCAGAGCACTGCGGGAGTGATAGTGTTTGTTTGGTGTCGTGCCAGAACCGGAGCTGGGCGAGGGGGGCAATGTCACCGGGCTCAGCGACCTCTACGGACATGTGCAACTAACAGGGAGCTGTTTCTGGATCAGTTCAGAAAACATCACATCTGGTTCACATGGGAGAAAATATTTAGATCGGGACACTTCCAGATGCGATGTAAACATCACCTACACACACACACACACACACACACACACACACACACAGGAGGTTGGATCGAGCAGCTCTTCATCTCTTCGCCACATTAGAGTGACACATGGAGACGAGGCTCCCTGGGTGTTTGTGGTGGCAGTAGCCCGATGAACTCTGGCTGAACCTCCACCGGGTCACACACACACACACACACACACACACACACACACACACACACACACACTGTGTGTCCGTCCATATGAGCATGAAGATGCTGGCCTCCATTTTGAAGCATTCCTCACATGAAAGCCGATCGGTGCGACGCGCCGACATGAAATAAACTCTGTTGGAAGTTTTCTGGTTTTATGTGGCGGAGATGAGACGAGATGACTGACTGTACGTCTTTGAAGTGTTCACGCAACGTTACATCAATCAATCTAACTTCATTCATACGACAGCGCTCACACAGGTCAACGCTACAAAACGACGTGAAATTAAACCTCAACAAACAAACAGAGACAATGAAGACAAAGAAGATATTTTAATAATAAAGAAACTGAAACTGAAATCAAAGATGTTAAATAAAAAACTAATAATAAAGAGTTGAATAAATGTAAATGTATAAACTTGATAAAAGATTAAAAAGACAAAACAAAGAATGAAAATACAAGATGTGAATTTAAAGATTCATAAAACTGAAAATTAGATGAAATGTTTAATAGTAATATTAAATTTAATAAAGAGTGAAACTAAAATCAGAAGATTTAAAAAGACAAAACAAAAATGATGAAATAAAATAAAGTTGTAACAAAATACATAACAGAGTTAAATAAAAGAAAAAACAAAGTAGATCAAATATATTAAAATTAAATAAAAGAAACATTAAAAATAAAACAAAGATAAAATAAAATGTATATAAATTAAATGAATATATATAAAATATAAATCTGAATATTTAACTCACCACTGATGGTCGAATTAAACATTTATGTCAGAGTTACTCAAAAGAGTTTGACGATGATGATACACAGGTCACATGTATATATGTATGTATAAGTCTATTATGTATATAGTATATATGTATGTATACCGTATATTGTATGTATAAAAGTATATATGTCTGTCTACAAAGATAGCTTGTCTGTATACAGTTCAGTATAAGTATATATGTATGTATAAGTTATATGTATGTATATAAGTATATATGTATGTATAAAGTATATATGTATGTATAAAAGTATATATGTATGTATATAAGTATATATGTATGTATAAAAGTATTATGTTGTATATAAGTATGTATGTATGTATAAAAGTATATGTATGTGTAAAAGTATTATGTATGTATAAAAGTATATATGTATGTATATAAGTATATATGTATATAAGTATATATGTATGTTATAGTATATATGTATGTATAAACTTATATATATGTATAAAAGTATATGTATGTATAAAAGTATATATATATGTATATAAGTATATATATGTATAAAAGTATATATGTATGTAAAAGTATATATTTATGTTAAAAGTATATGTATGTATAAAAGTATATATGTATGTATATAAGTATATATGTATGTATATAAGTATATATGTATGTATAAAAGTATATATATGTATAAAAGTATATATAGTTATAAAAGTATATATAGCTGTTATACGTATATATGTATGTATTAAAAGTCATCTATATGTATATAAGTAAGTATGTATGTATAAAAAGTTATATATATAGGTATATAAGTATCTATGTATGTATTCTGAGTATATTATTATATATTTATATAAGTATATATGTATATAAGTATATATGTATGTATAGGTCATATACATGGTGTTAGATACCGGGCAGCTCGACTCGACCCGCAAGAACTTTTTATTATTTATTATGAGTTACATTTTTTGTTTGTTTGTAGCTGAAAAGTTTTTATTTACTTAACGGTTGCAGTGGTCACAATGAGGATCTAATCTTCACATACATACACAAGTACTACATATAAATATAAACATATGGATCACTGTGGGGAAATGTTTAAATGTGTTTCGACCCTGCAGGTGTCTCCGATCGTCCTCGTCCTCATAGTCCCTGTTCAGCCGCTGCGTCCCCGCGAGGCCTTTGAACCAGAATCATGTGTGTGAACATGACGGACTCGTTATTTAGTTTTAACGAACATTAACTGTTTATTCACTGAAATGACTTTTATTTTTTTATATGATCATTTTACTGCTGAACTTTTGAAGTCAAGTTAAATAAAATAATAAACAGATACATAAATATAAAAGACTAAAATTTGTTTTTAAAGTTAAAACTAGTTTCAAAGATAAAATTCAGGAAATGATTTTCATTTTAGTTTTTGTGTTTTTATCAAATCAGACCTTTCAGACTAAAACATTCAAACAGATTTAAAACTCAAAGATTTGATTTCTTGAAATGATTTTAAAGACCTGCAGATGAATCAACACTTGTTGCTGTCAGGTCACGACTCGCTTTGGAAACTGTCCTGATTAAATTATTACAAATATTATGAACATGCTAAAGTGCTAACGGTTAGCAACAGATGATAACGTTTGTTTCTCAGTTTTCAAACCTCGACACGTCGGATATAAATCGACTGTTTCCAGATTTTATTGACTCAGTTCATCTGCACGGCCGTCGCCTCGAGCGTCCACTTCACGTGTGTGTGTGTGTGTGTGTGTGTGTGTGTGTGTGTGTGTGTGATCCATTACAGTGACGTGACGGGCGCTGATGCCGTGTCAGGCGCCTGGATTGAGACGTTCAGGTCTCAGGTCTGATGGGACAGGAATGTTGAACCGGGCTGGAGCCTCGTTAGTGCGGTTAGCTAGCGTGTCGGTGCTTGCTGCGTGTGTGTCTCCAACACACACTGTTTGTGTGCGTTTCTGTGTGTGTTGTTTGCATGTTGATGCATGTTGTGAATGTGTGTGTGCAACAGAATATTACAGACACACGTTCACACGTGTTGTATGTTACATGTTACAACAATTACTCACTGCAAAGTTACAGGAGCCACAGACTGTCTAAAACCTGGACGTAGTCTCCGTGACGTCCCCTCAGACTGTCTAAAACCTGGACATAGTCTCCGTGACGTCCCCGCAGACTGTCTAAAACCTGGACGTAGTCTCCGTGACGTCCCCACAGACTGTCTAAAACCTGGACGTAGTCTCCGTGACGTCCCCACAGACTGTCTAAAACCTGGACGTAGTCTCCGTGACGTCCCCACAGACTGTCTTAAACCTGGACGTAGTCTCCGTGACGTCCCCACAGACTGTCTAAAACCTGGACGTAGTCTCTGTGACGTCCCCGCAGACTGTCTAAAACCTGGACGTAGTCTCTGTGATGTCCCCGCAGACTGTCTAAAACCTGGACGTAGTCTCCGTGACGTCCACACAGACTGTCTAAAACCTGGACGTAGTCTCCGTGACGTCCCCGCAGACTGTCTAAAACCTGGACGTAGTCTCTGTGATGTCCCGGCAGACTGTCTAAAACCTGGACGTAGTCTCCGTGACGTCCCCGCAGACTGTCTAAACCTGGACGTAGTCTCTGTGACGTCCCCGCAGACTGTCTAAAACCTGGACATAGTCTCTGTGACGTCCCCGCAGACTGTCTAAAACCTGGACGTAGTCTCTGTGATGTCCCGGCAGACTGTCTAAAACCTGGACGTAGTCTCCGAGACCGCAGACTGTCTAAAACTGGACGTAGTCTCTGAGACGTCCCCACAGACTGTCTAAAACCTGGACGTAGTCTCTGTGACGTCCCGGCAGACTGTCTAAAACCTGGACGTAGTCTCCGTGACGTCCCCGCAGACTGTCTAAAACCTGGACGTAGTCTCCGTGACGTCCCTGCAGACTGTCTAAAACCTGACGTAGTCTCCGTGACGTCCCCGCAGACTGTCCTAAAACCTGGACGTAGTCTCCGTGACGTCCCTGCAGACTGTCTAAAACCTGGACGTAGTCTCCGTGACGTCCCGCAGACTGTCTAAAACCTGGACGTAGTCTCGTGACGTCCCGCAGACTGTCTAAAACCTGGACGTAGTCTCTGTGACGTCTCCGCAGACTGTCTAAAACCTGGACGTAGTCTCTGTGACGTCTCCGCAGACTGTCTAAAACCTGGACGTAGTCTCTGTGACGTCTCCGCAGACTGTCTAAAACCTGGACGTAGTCTCTGTGACGTCCCCGCAGACTGTCTAAAACCTGGACGTAGTCTCCGTGACGTCCCCGCAGACTGTCTAAAACCTGGACGTAGTCTCTGTGACGTCCCTGCAGACTGTCTAAAACCTGGACGTAGTCTCTGTGACGTCCCTGCAGACTGTCTAAAACCTGGACATAGTCTCCGTGACGTCCCTGCAGACTGTCTAAAACCTGGACGTAGTCTCCGTGACGTCCCCGCAGACTGTCTAAAACCTGGACGTAATTTATTTCTATTTGTAGTTTATTTGTGCTGTGGCGTTGGACATTTGGACATGGGGACTTTAGAGGAAGTGCAGTTTAAAGCTGCTCTGTCTGTGACCTGTAGGGGGCGTCTTGTTGTCTTCACCGTCACACACTGAGCTGATGGCGTGTAATTAGCAGGTGTGAGCTTGTGTGTGCAGAGCAGCTGTCTGTGGTTTTATTGGGCTGGCAGCTTTAACAGTGTGTGTGAATATTCTGAATGTGTGTGTGTGTGTGTGTGTTGACATGTTCTCGGATTGTCTGTGATTGAGTTTTTACATTCGAATGTTTGGATCTGTGGTAACCATGACTACAGCTGTACTCGAGTATTTGTATCTGATTACATTACTTCTGATCAAAAGCTCTCACCAACCACTAAAAGTCAGTCCCACATTTACTCTTGTCCGGCGGCTTCTTGCTCGCTCACTCTCTCCTTTTCTCTTCTTAGCTTCCTCCGTCAGCGTCCTCTTCACTCTCTTCTCCTCTGCCATCATGTCCATAGAAGCTGCTGAGCCTGGTTACCTCCTCTTCTCCTTCCTTGTAACAGCTGTTGGTACAAACACTCAGTTCATCAGCTTGGCGGTGAGCTCAGAGCGACGGGTACCCGTCGCTCTGAGCTCACCGCCAAGCTGATGAACTGAGCTAACAGCAGCTACAGCTGTCAGCAGTTTACTTCACTGTCCATCATAAACTCTGTAAATCACAGAGAGTTGAGGCGGAAAGTTCTGATGTTGTCGTACGTCGTAGTATCTGTGTGTATTTTATATATCGTACATATTCATGAGTGTACAGTCAGTGTCAGTGTGTCTGTGTGTGTTTATGTGTTTATGTTTGTGTGTGTTTATGTTTGTGTGTGTGTGTGTGTGTGTGTGTGTGTGGTGTCTGCTGGTGTTCAAGGTGAGGAAGAGGAGGACGGCGTCTCATCCTCTGTCTGCGCTCTCTGCAGCGCCGGCCCGGCCCGGCCCGGGCCCGACAGGTAAAGGCCATTTCGCGGTGTCGGACACGGCGAGACGTGCCCTGCCTCTAAAGCCTGAGCCTCACTGAGCGCGTGCGTGACCTTTGGCACCATCACAGCGCAGCAGAAGGTTAAGGTCGATTGTTAAGGTTGAGGAGCGAGGCTTTCTTCTTCTTCTTCTTCTTCTTCTTCTTCTTCTTCTTCTTCTGCTTTGTGCGTGGACATGACAAACACGCAGTAATGATCACAGAGTCTCGTGGTTCCCCGTCGGGGATCGAGCGGCTCGGCTGCGTGTTTCCTCAGGTTGTAACAGCACGGCGGCACATATGGACCTCCGTGTTGTTGGCAGGAACCATACGGAGAATGTGCCGTACAGCAACTGGCAGGCGATAAACACCGGCCTCCAGGGGATTGAAGAACATCACCTGTGAAAAGTTTAATTCCACGGGCCTCACTGATCACTGTGAACCAGAACCACAGAACTTTATTCAGACTGGATCAGGTTTACGTCACATTATATCTGCTGCTTTTCCCTCTGACGTCCTCCGACCGCTTCAACTTAGAGTTTATGATGGACTGATAGCTTTAGCATAACCACGTGCTACAGTGGCTAACAGAACCGGGCTCAGCAGCCGGACCAGCAGGAACCGAGCTGATCCACAGACCTTATGATGGAAACATTGATACGTAGCAGCAGAGATAAAGCTAATATAACAAAGCTAACGCAGCTAACACTGAGGATCCAGCTGGTTTGGAGCTAGTGCTAATGTAGCTAACTGCTAGCATAAGTCAATGCTATGGACCTCGCTAGTTTTGGCTAGCATAGCTAACTGCTAATATAAGCTAATGTTGTAGATTTAGCTAGTTTTGAGATATCGCTAATGTGGCTATTTTGGTTAGCTTGGACGTAAAGCTAACATTAGCTAATGTTATGAACTTAATTACATCAGTTTGTTCCTCTAAGTTAGCTCCCTGCTAACGTTAGCTCCCTGCTAACGTTAGCTCCCTGCTACCGTTAGCTCACTGCTAACGTTAACTCCCTGCTACCGTTAACTCCCTGCTAACGTTAACTCCCTACTAACGTTAGCTCCCTACTAACGTTAGCTCACTGCTAACGTTAACTCCCTGCTACCGTTAGCTCCCTGCTAACGTGATTAGCTCTGTCAGCCGTGAAGCTAACTGACTGACTCAGCCAGGAGCCAAACCCGGCAAGAAAACCACCTGATAGGCTGCTGGACTTTAACCTTCAGACACGTCATACCTCTTCGTGCACACCTGTGACTACTTACCTGAAACAGATAGAGACGGTAAAGAAACATTTTCTATATAAAAGATGAAATCTGCTGACGGCCCCTGAATATGAAATAAAGTCAGACTATTTTTAGCTGGTGTTTGTGTGTGAAAGTGTCTCATGTGATCCAGATGGAAGGTGTTGGAAGGAGACCACACAGAGGCTGGTGTTGACCTCTGCGGGGTCAGCGACGTCAACCCGCCATCGCCGCCTCGTCGCCGCGAAGCACGAGAAAGTAAACAGACGGTGCGATGTGTGAAAAGTCGTCGCAGTAATTTGCTGTGCGGTTTCTCTGTTTACGCGAAAACACGTGATTGACCTCCGCATGCGTTCCCGCTCAGCTCTGCACGCCCAGACAGAGAGCTGAAAGCAAATCTGTTTCTTGCAACTGTGTAATGGAGTCCATATGGGAGTCCTCGGCTCCAAGTCTGCCGCTAAAGAGTCCATAAACCTTTGAGGTGCACATGCGGCGGTTTCCAAAAAGTTCAGCTCTGGGAACAAGTGTGGGCCGTGGGACAATGATCCAGCTTTTATGGGAAGATTACGGTTTGGCAGGCGAGGGGAAGGACGCGAGTTAGGACCCGAACACGTGGTGCAAAGGTGCAACCAGGAAAACACAAAAACTGGATAATTAGCCCACTTATCACGTTTCGTATGCGTTCCCCTCGATGTGCCGCCGCGCATGAGGCATGAACTCGGTGGTTTAACACTTTTAAGAGCTCTCAGACACGCCGGTGATGAAGAGCAACTGCTGCTGGAGCGCAGGCTGGCAAATGCACCTGCAGTAAGTTAATCAGTCAGTGTCTCGGGCAGCTTATACAGACCAGCTGTGCAGCTCTGCGCTCTGGAGGGTCCCTGGAAAAGCAGCACATTTCCCCTCACGCTGGAATCGGGCGGATGATGAATTGGGATCCAACAAAGGCGGCCATTCAGCCTCGCTAAAAAGCATATAACCAATTGCTTGTGGATGAGCGATGAGCCAGAATTATGCCTCGCCATTTTTATGTATTCCTCACTCTCCGCCTACAGAGGAGTCGCCCACGTAGGCGCCACATTTTGCTGAACCTGACCTGAATGTAAGCCCGGCTCGGCCCGGCTCGGCCCGGCCCGGGCTCGCACATCGAGGCCACGGCTGATTCTTTCCATTAATTGCAGCGTGTCCTGTCGCTAATCTGTGCCTCTGTGACGCGTTAGCGGCGGCAGCTATGGGTAATTAATTAGCCGTTTTTATTTCTCCACACCGCCCTCAGCTGATTACACACACTGCCCAGTTAATTAAGGAAGCGCTGCTTCAATTAAATCACAGCGAGCGATGATCTGCCTCCTCTTAAAGGACAACGCCGTGTTTCTCACATCAGAGTCAGAGTTTAGAAACAATCCATCAGTTTTACACATTTAGGTCAATTAATAACCGTGATGTCACAGTGATGTCATCAGGTTTACACTACAAATGTGTGACCGAGAGCCGGTGTGATGGGAAATAAACATTAATAATAAATGATCCTGATGATCAGTGTCATTCTGCTTTTATTACATATGAAGTATTTCACAGTGTGTTTATAATGCGTTATAAGACATTCACTGAATTTAACGTTTTTCACAACTGTACAAAGCAAAAATAGAATATAGAAACTAAATGACAGTATAAGCACAGAGTTAAACTAAAATTCTATAATGCATTATAAACACTGGTGTTATGTATAAGCTCATTAAAATATGTTTATAATGCTTCTTTTTGTACATTTAACTTGATGTGACATTCTTTAAAATCAGGTTCATTTTCTAAAAGTTTGAGCGCAGCATCATGTGACGCCAGTAAATGAACAAACTTTGATTGTGTGTTTGTGAGTTTGGATCGAATGCTGCAGAGCTGCGAGGACGTTTAATTAAACGACTGCGAGCTCGTGAAGCTGGATTCACTTCCTCCATGTGACAGATGACGTGCACCAGGTTCACACACAACCAGCTCAGCCCGACAGGTTTACCTCTTTAAGTTTGTTTGGTCATGCTGTACAGCCCCCTGAGGCTATATGAATAAAATATAAATATACAAACTGACTTGACATGTGACAAAAAACATGATAAATTATGAAAGAGTTCAAACATGGAGACGCCAAGACAGAAAAACATCTATAATACATTATACACATCTATATAAAGTGTTGTGCAAAGTATATGATAGCTATAAGCACTCATAAATATTAATGATTCTTTATAACAATGATCATAACATGATGATGCCCATGTTTATAATTAACTATAACAGTTATATACAACAATTATAACACTGATTACAATATATATATATATATATATATATATATATATATATATATATATATATATATATATACACACACACACATTTCTTTAAGTACGGTATAGGTGTGTTTATATAGAGAGAGTTTTTTATGCATTATTGCATTTATGTTATATGATAGTATGGACATTAAAAGTATGTTTATAATGCGTTATAGATTGTGGTATTAAAGAAAATGTTACATTTTATAGTATATGGTTGTATAAACAGTTTGTTTAAAGTGTATTTATAACGCATTATAAACATTTGTGTTATAGAAAGTGGTGTCCATCATTTTATATACAAAACACAGTATAATGATGTTTATAAAGCATTATAGACATTAGCATTATAAAATGTGCTACCATGTGTTTATATGATGATATAACATTAAACTGTGCTTATATAAAAAAAAAGATAGTGGTGCCATTTATTTTATATGAAAGAATAAGAACAATATAAGTATCTTTATAAAACATTATAATGCATTATAGATATTAGTGTTATAAAGTGTTACCATTTATCTTATGTATAAGTATGTTGTGCATGTAATGCATTATAAACATTGGTATTAGAGAAAGTGTTTCCATATGTAAGTATGTTATAATGCATTATAGACAGTGACGGTATAGAACATGTTACCATTTATGTTATATTATACTACAATATGCTGGTTATATAATAATAACTTCTCATTTTAATTAAAAAAGAACAAACCTCGACCTGTACTGTTACTCACTACACACTCACACACGCACACACACACATACTCACACACACACACACACACTCACACGCACACACACACACACACACACACACACACACACTCACACACACGCACACACTCACACGCACACACACACACACACACGCACACACTCACACGCACACACACACACACACACGCACACACACACACTTCATGCCTGCCAGTGTGTCCAAAAATATTGCCGATGACATCATGCCATCCATGAAGCGTGTGATATACACAACAACACTGTCCGTCTTCACTTCATCGACTCTTCAGCTGTTTAATGTTTGAATGGTGGATACGTGAACTCGCTGCACATGCGTGTGACTGAAACACTCAGGTACAGGTTGAGACACACGTGTGATTCAT